>JAOTQQ010000041.1:71266-194172 GCA_026546715.1 Gallinago undulata | reverse complement strand
CTTCCAACATACACACAGAATCACACACAGAATCTTAGTGGTTGGAAGGGACCTCTGAGATCATCGAGTCCAACTACATTTAAAAAAAAAACAAAAACAAACAAAAACAAAAAAAAAAACCACCCCAACAAACACAACGTGCCTCCTGCACAATCCCAGCACACCCCCAGCACGGCTGCTGCCCCGAGCCCACGGCCACGGGTGAGAGGTGCCCCCAGCGCTGCTCAGCTGCCAGCGGTGCCGGCTGAACTGAAGGCGCTGAAAGGCCATGAACTGAACACCAAAGCAGAGAGAGAGGAAGGGGGGCTCCGGCGCGGGGCGGTGGGTGCAGCCCACCAGGACAGCCTGAGGGAGTGATGCGCGGGATGACTCAACGCGGCCGCGCAGGAACACGACTGCAGCTCTGTGATTTATTCATAGCCCTGCCTGAGAAGAATGAGCCGGGCCATCCCCCATGGCCCCCGACACGGGGGGCTCGGGGGGCACTTCTCACTGGCTCTGCTGTGGCTCGGGGAGACAGAGACTCCAAGAAGCACAAACCAGAGCAGCTTCTGGAAAAAAACCCTCTGTGATTAAACCATCATGATAAAATACCCACTGCGGAGGAAGGTAAGAAATGGTACTGTGGCGGCGGGCAGGCAGTGGGAGCCCTGGGGGGGCTGCCCGCTCCCCAGCCCCAGGCTCCCCCCAGCACCCGCCCGGGGTGGAATTCCCGGCAGCCCCCAGTTTGGTACCCAGCCCCATTCGTTCTGCCGGTACCAACACGGGAACAGATCCGGCTGGGAAAGCGGGGCCACGTGCGTCACCACTGCCCTGATCCCAGCACCCACTGTCCCCCCACCCCAAACCCCATTCCCGTGTCCCCACTGGGCTGGGGCCGGGGGGTCCGGCAGCAGGGACAGCACAGCCCCCCCGGCTCTGCAGAGGGGGACCTCATCAAAATCCATCCCCCAGGGCAGGGGGCTTGAAACTTGATGATCTTTAAGGTCCCTTCCAACTCAAACGATTCTATGATTCTATAAGTACATCGGCAAACAAAGGATGGGGTTTACAAGCAGAAACACCAAACTATTGCATTTTCCAGCTGCTGGGGTGTTGCCATACTAAATACTGTACAAATACACTGGCTGTAGTATCAGCATTAATTAAGCACTTAAAAACACAAGCAAACCTAAGTGAATAAAGCGAGTAATTGTTTAAAAACCCCTGCTTATAACTCACCAAAACATTTTTATTGAATCGGATTATCGAGGCATTTTCAAAACTAAGTGTTTTTGCAACATCAAAACACAGCACACACGTGCAGGGGTTTGCTTGGACACCCCTCTGCCCCGGGCTCTGCTCCTGCTCCCGCAGACGCCTGCCCCAGCCCCCCGTGTCCCAGCAGCCGGGGGGAGGCACGGGCACCTTCTGGTGGGGCAGGAGAGGGCAGGGCTGGTCCCCCAAAGGGCACCTCCTCCTCACCCCCAGCCCGGGGGGACGCTGAGGTCACAGCGTGTGTGACACCGGTGATGCTCTCTCCTGGCACAGTCCTGCTGTGGATTTTTAATGGGCAGCAAGCAAGGAAGATGGCAAAGTCCTCCCCAGAGTAAGTCACCAGTTTGTTTTCTACTTAAAAATAATCTCACAAACAGATGAAACGCACTTGAGCAGGTTCCTAGATGATCTTCAAAGGTTCTTCCAACCTGGACCATTCTGTGACTGCGTGCATCAAGTGAGCCCGCTCTCAGCCGGGGGGGGGGTGATCGATACCCAGCGCCTCAGCCCAAACGCAGCCTCGGCACTTCACGTAAAACATTTGTTATAAAATCATGAAAATAAGGGTAAACCACAGAAAAGTCTGACAGCCCCATTAACAAGCACGGTCATGAGGTTCCTCCTTAACACAAGGAGCTTCTGCAATCAAATTATTAGAGCTGTTCTTGAGAGCAGACTTTTGCCAAAGCTGCAGATCGGCTTGCAAAGTTTTAATCCCAGATTACAATATCCCATAGAAAATTTAACCAAAAATCCCTCAAAAGAAATTTATCTGATCTTCCTTTTTTTTTTTTTTCACAAGCAGCCTTTTACAGAGCCCCAGGGGGAGCCCCATGGGGAGTGTGAGGTGCCACCCTCTCCTGCCCTTGGCCACTGCCACGGGTGACACGGTGACCCCCCTGAGCCCCGCATCTGGCCGGGCGGTTTCCACCTCCTCAGCTTGTGACAGCAAACGGCCTTTCCCAGATCCAGTTTCCCCACAAGAAAAACCTCATCATTTCTATCAACCCCCCTGATTTCCATCCAGAGAACCAGCCCCGGAGGCTTTGCTCCTGCTTGGTTGGACGCCCATGGGGATGTTCCCCAGGGCCCCATGGCCCCAGCCTCCTCTCCCCTCTGAGCAGAGGCCGGGCAGGTCCCGGTCCCCCCTCCCGCCCCGCGAGACGAGGGGTCGCCCCCACAGACCCCGGGAACCCCTGCCGAGCCGAGCACCCCCAGAGCCATCGGAGAGACCGGCAAGGGGACACGGCACCACCGAGGAGGGAGGTCCTCAGCAGGACACACCAAGGCACAACCCGGGGGTCAATCCTGGGTAGGTTTCCAAGTCTAAACAGTCTGTAGGTTCCACCAAGTGCTGTAAAAATATCTCCTTTCTTCCACTGCCCCACTTCTGCACAGTCTGCACAATTAAATGAAAAGTAAACTAACAATGATTTACTCCAGATGGACATTTATTATCCTAGTCATGATATCTTCAGTCGGTGCAGGATTAACGCAGGCCAATTCTTTTCTTAGTCACCGTACTCTCACACAAACATGTAGTAAATTAAATGATGTAAAACCAGACGGGCATTTATTAGGGCTGCCTCTACCCTTTCCTGAACATCACTTGTGGATGTGAGTCATAAAACACAAGCTGGATTTTAAGTTCTGAAGTTTAATTTAATGTCAAGTAACACCAGGCACAAACCGTAGATCTCTCTGGTGAAAGGACACCTATTTAGCATTTAGGTTTGGCCTCTTCCCTGGTAAATCAAGCAGGACGTGGTGGAATTAGCCACTGAATGACACACAAAGCGCCATGTCTGGAGCAGCCTCCACACTTCAAAGGCAAAACCCAGGAATCTCAAGGAGATAATACATTTTCATCACAATAACGAACGATGTGCTCCGGCAGAACACATGTAATAAAAGAAGGACAACAAGAGCTGAAATGGAAATTTGTTTTGTAGAAGCCAAGAATAGTAAATGATTTATATGCACTTCTTTTAATTTATTTTCAGGCTGAGTGCAATTTATCTAAAGTCATCAAAAATTAATAGGCCATACAGAAAGGAGTTTTAATAAATTCAAACTTAGGGGCATACAGCAAGTACATCTCCTCTCAATGGCTATTAGCACTTAACTATCTAATTAATCCACCACGTTATCTATCCTAGAAGCCCAAACGATCCCCCTTCCCAGGCAGGATCTGACGGTCGCCACACCGGGCTCTGGGCACAGCGGAGGTCACAGGGTGAGGGGGGGGTCCCGGTTCAGAGGAGCAGTACAAGGTGGGCCAGCAGCACTGGTGGCCAGTGGCCAGCAGCGTGTGGGTGCCAGGGTGCTCAGCCAGACAGCCCTGCAGCCGACACAGCCCTCCCCGAGGAGCCCAGCGCATCCTCAGAGACGTCCTCAGGGTCCCGGCCCAGGGACCCCTTCTGGGGGAGAGAAGGGCCAGGAGGTACCGAGAGTCGGGGGGAACTGCGTGACCAGAGAAAGGAAGCCCAAGAGAGGGGACCTGCTTCCCCAGGAGCTGCTGGCCCCAACACTGCCAGCACCTCCGTCACCGACTGCCCGAGCCGTGATGCTCAGCCTGAGCATGGCTCCTCCAGGGAAGGAGACTCCCCAAAGGGACGGGCTGAAGTGACACTGCCACAGCAGGTGAGCCCCCGGCAGAAGCTCTGCCCGACCCTGGAGTAAATTCCCAGCACTTCCAGCAGCTGGGACATTCCCGGGATGCAGGAGCACCCCGGGGCTCAGCAAACACCCAGCATCTGAAAGCCCTGTGACAGCAGCAAAGGGCACCATCCCCGGCCAGGGCTTGTGCTCTGCCCCCCCGGGGCAGTGCCGGGGCAGGGGGAGAGAGCAGGGGCAGCCCCCAGCCTCCAGGAGAGGCTCTGGCCATGCAGCACGTCCCATCCCAGCACCCCAGCTCGATGGAGACACGGGGGACACGAGGAGTGATGGCAGGGAAGGAATGGAGGAGATCTCTTCCCCAGCAGAAACCCAGCATGAGCAGAAAGCCCTGTCCCCCTCTTCCCTCGGGGTGCGTGCACCGCAGGGGCTCGGGACCGCACCGCAGGGGCCGGTGTGCTCAGATCTCCCTAGGGGCTCAGGCAGCTCTCAGAGACCCTTCTGCTCCACAGAAATCCATGGGCACACTAACAGGAGTATTTTCCTTTACCTACCAAGGATGACTGGTTCAGTGAAATACTGGGACCCATATTTTTTTAAAACCTCAGATACATCTGCCAGCGTCGGGCAATTTCGCCTTTAAGAGAAACTTTCGATGTGCCATAAGGGAGAAACTATTTTTGCAATCCTCCCTTTGGCTCAAAATCTGCTGCTGGGATTTTTCAGGAGGTAGAGCTCCGCACACTTGAAAAAACTGACGGCGCTAAAATACATATTTATGGTTTCCTGATATAGGGAAAAACAACAGAAGAAAGTAATGCTAAGCTGCGCAGAATGCCAGCAGAGCTCTGGAACAGGACAGACAGCAAACGGGGGGCCGGGACGAGCGGCAGAGCCAGAGGGAAAGCAGAAGGGAAAGGGCGACTCGGGCAGCGGCGCTGAACCCCAACCACTGCCCCCGTGTCTGAACCCAGCCCCGGGGCACTGGCCCACACATCCTCATACAGCCATGGATCTTTGGGTGGGAAGGGACCTCAAAGACCCTCCAGGCCCACCCCCCACCCTGGGCAGGGACACCTCCCACCAGACCAGGCTGTAAATGTGCCGAGGACGCAGCAGGAGATGACACGCTGCAGAAAGTCATTAAGCTTATCTATAGTGCCATCAGGAAATTACATGCCAAGCCCGCACCACCGTTCTGTCCATGATTGCCAGCTTACTATTTAGAGGCCACAGAGTAATGATGCCAAAGGGCTTAAGCGCCTGGTATGTTCTGGAGACCATCTGAGGTCCCTGGGCATCGGGAAGCGTGTAAGGAAAGCTGCCTTGGGCAGGATGGAGACAGGAGAACCTGCAGAAGCCCATGAAACATAAAGCCTTGCTCTCGAAGGAAGGTCCATGAGCAGAGATCAGTGAGAACCATCAAAGCGGCCTCAGATGTCCTTGTGCTGAGGGACAGGGACTCGCTGTTCCACCAGGTCGGTACCTGTGCTCACACCGTCACGTCAGGCGCCCGGTCGGCACTTACACGGCAGGGGACACCAGAAGTTCGGTGTGGCAGTGTCACAGCTGGTCCCAGGGCTGTGACGGGACCAGCAGCCAGGGACTACGGACCCAGCACCCTTCATACCCTCCGACACCAGTCGAACAACTGATCTATCAAATATGAAACTCTGCCAACAGCCGCGGCAGTGAGGAGCTCACTCGGTGTGTCACCAGGCTGGGGCAGCCCAGCTCGGGTCACATCAGGTCACATCAGCAGCTCTGGTCCCCACCGCTGACCCGGAGCGGAGCCTGGGGCGCTCCCAGCACTGGGTGGGATGCTGTGTCACCCACAGCTGGACACCAGCCCTCCCACTGGACTGGACCAGTCAGGACGTGGTAAAACCAACCAACCAACCTCACACAGACACGACTCAAGGGGGTGCGCACGGCGGTAACAGCCCCCCATCCCAGAGCAGGGCTCAGGAGCACAAGGGTCCCAGAGGGGTGACCCCACAGACTGCAGAGAGACCGGCTGGGAGAGGAGACAACCAAACTCCTATTTCTGATGCAGAAACAGGAGCCACAAGACTGAAGTCCCAGGGGTAACCCCGGGGAGGCACCAGGAGCCAGGCTTACAGCGAGACCCCGAGCCCCTCAAACTGGGAACTCTCCCGGAACGGCTGGGAGGAACAGGGAGCACCCCAAGAGCGTCCCTGGTTCCAGGGCTCCCCACGAGGGGACGGCGCTCGCCCTCCAGAGCCAAGCTCCAGCCACAGACGCCGGCGTGAGGTGTCCAGGATGGAGGGGGGTCCCGGGCTGAGGGGACAGTGGCTCCTGTCACTGCAGGGTCAGAGCACGGGGCACTTCACACACCCACCACTGTTCCCAGGCACCCCGCGCCCCAGGCAGATGCTGCGGGTGCCCCGAGGGTGTCCTGGGGACAGGCAGCACCGGAGAAGCCCAGAAATCCCACCCGTCCCCCACTCCCCCGCAGAGGAGGGGACGGGAGGCAGAGGAGCGGGGAGGGCAGTGTCCAGGCCGGGACGGGGTGTGGGAGCGGGGCCGAGCCCCACGGCACATCCCAAGGGCCAGCCTCCAGCAGCAGGAGGGCAGGGACCCACCGCTCCCCATCGCCAGGCTGCGGGAAGAGCCGCGGTGGGAATCCTGCGGGAGGAGGGCAGGGAGAGCAGAGGGATGCGGCCCGGGAGGAGCTGACAGCACGATTCCCTCTGGACTCAATCATATTTAATTTCTCCATCAATTTCCATTAGCCTTTTCCCATTCCTCTGGTTCGTCCACAGTGTTCCAGGATTTGTTAAAAATAAACCATTACTGTCTCGGGGAGATCCTTGGCCAATTATTTTAATACTCCTGGGTACCAGTTATCCAGTTCTGTCACTTTTTAAATGCCTTACTTAAACTGTCACTTTTTAACTTTTCTCTTAGTTCCTTAGTAGAAGTAGAAAATATCTCACAGTCTCTGTGAGCTTGCATTTCTCTGCTGCTCTGCAAATGGCAAACAGAAATAATCACTGAAAACTTTCCTCTTCTGCATCACCCTCGACGGCGTCTCTCTCTCTGCCCCCCGCCAGCCCCAGCGCTGTGACAGGCTCTTGGTGACATCCAACATGTAACTCTCCTTCTGCACCTGGTACTCGACCCCGGGATATTTAACATTTTAATTAGGAGGCTTCCACTGACCTCAGAAGACAGATATGCAGGCGTAAAACAAAGACCCTCAGCATGCAGAATTTTTTCTAGGGAATAGTGTTGAGAATTAAACCGTGGTCTGGCAGAAAGGCGGGTGGTGACAGAGCAGCTCCAGCAGCACCCACTGCCCTTCACCCAAGGGACAGCCCTTCCTGGGGACAGGCAGAGGGTCCCACCAGCACCCCAGCTCCTCCGGCCCCCCAGAAGCACCCCAAAAGCTCCCCAGCTCCCAGCCAGCTCCTCTGGGCCCATGATCTTAAACAAGTCCTCACCTAAGTCTGCTGAGAACATCACTATTTCATGTGTTAATTGGCCATTTCTCCATCCTCTGTTGCGTCGCATTAATAAACCACGTCGTTTGGGCTACTGGGGGGAGCGCCGACACCAGTGTTTGCTGGTCATTAAGCCCCGAGCCGTGGCCAATAAATACAGCCAAACGGCAGGCTCCTCCTGGCCATAAACCAGCACTCAGAACTTGTATGACAACAGCACGGCCCCGCCAGGGAGAAGCTGCACCGCCAGAGCTTTAATGACCTCACCTCAGCTCCCAGACACAGTTCGGCACAGATTCTGAATCCAATTATCACAGATCATTTTAATTAATCGGGGAAGGGATGACAGAACAGTGCTGTATCTTTTTGTCTTTTTCCAAAAGACACATCAAACACCTCGTAGGGCAGAAAAAGTGAAAATAGGCAAACAAAGCGGATTTCCCTTCAGCTGGACAAGATCAAGCCTATCTCACACAGATTTTTGGAAGCAAAAGAAGAAAACCTTAGCTGCTTTCAAAACTTCTAGCCCAGAGGAATGGCTCTGAAAGGGTCTTTTCCCTCCTCTTCTACATCTTAGTATCTAAAGAAGATACCATCAGATCTGCAGCATGAGATCCAGTCAGTTTGCAGGTTTCACAGCTATCTCTTCTGTGCCAGATAATTTAATGGGTCTCTTGGTCCTAATGTTCTTAACTCAGCAATGTGTCTGAGCGTTTTAGATAAGAGACATACTTAAAGCTTTGGCAAAGAAGTTTAGGTTTTAATTGCTGCTCCAAAAGCTGACCGGCCGTGCTGCTGCTGCAAGGTCTCTGTTGGACGGTCGCTGATGAGCAGACCTGCCCCCCACATCCATCCCCACACCCGGGGGGACTGACCCCAGCTGCCGGCCCCAGCGGCTGCTCTGCCAGTGCTGCCTTCACCCCTCCATTCGCTGCCCAGATGTGGCCCAGATGTGCAGGAGCCGGCACTGCAGCTGCCGAGGACCACACCAGGCTCTGGCCGCAGGGTCTCCAGCTGGGACCCACCGCCACCCTGATGGCGACTGGGAGCAGGGAGAGATGCCTGGAGATCCTGATGAGCCCTTGCCCGCATCCTCCCACCCCAAGGGAACCCCCCTGCAGGGAGCAACCCCCCAACCCCCCAGCACCTCTCCCCCACCTCCAGCAGCACCTGCTGACCGGCAGCTTTCCACAAAAACCTTCCTTGAAGTGTTTGAGAAAAAAATATTATAATACAAACAATAACAATGGTAACAAAGGCTATTGTTTTAAAAGAAAGCCAGAGTGCTGTTGCTCTGGCACAGAGCAGTAATCTCCATCCTCTTGTTCCCCACTTTTCACAGCCAGGGACCAGCAGCGTGGAGAGACAAAGACGGAAAGAAGGAGCAGTTGTGTGTGGGGAAAAGGAAGCAATAGATAAATGGTGTCCATAGACAAAAGCCAGAGCCTGTGGGCAGGACCCGGTCTCCAGGTGGCAACAACCTGCCACCCCCTTCTCCTGCACGGGGACGGGTGCTGAGCTCCCCCCGCTGAGATCTGCCCCAGGGACCGAACTGCCCGGGCTGGGCAACACGGGCACGGAGACACCACGGGGCAGGAGCTGACCCTGGGGTTTACTTTTATGGAGTCGCCGAAAAACATCATGAAACTTTATGGGGACACGTAAATGCCCCGCAGCAGCAGAGCAGCATCACCGAGAGCAGCTGTGTGCTCCCAGGAACCCGCTGGAGGCGGCAGAGACAGCCCCGCCACATCCTGGGGCCATGCCTGGACACCACAGGGGCAGGCACGTCCCCCCAGCACCACCAGGACCTGCTGGGCTTTAACAGTGACAGCAGCAGCTCAGCGTCACACTGCTCTCGAACAACTGTCACCAGGGGAAGCGCCCGGAGGCACCAGCCACAGGGCCAGCACTGGCCAAACACCACTGGTACCAGCAGGAGCTGCTGGGAGAAGAGCAGCCACAACCAGGCTGTGTGAGGAACAGCAGGGGAGAGCTGCCAGGAACACTGCCCAGGAAAATATCAACCCTTTTGTGCTCAGGAGAGATGCCCTTAAGGCACGAAATTACTCTCTTTGAACTGGAGGAGAGGAAGGAAGCGAATGCCTGCCATCCTCCTTCAGTCCTGATCCTCTGCTCCAGCACCCTGCATCCATCCTCCACTCCAGCAATGCCCCTCAGGTGCCACCCCTGGGGACCCCACCATCACCAGCAGAGCCCCCCCAGCCAGATGGCCACGAGGTGTCTGGCAGCACCGGGGGATGCACCGTGCAGGATGGGAGCTGGTACCCGGCAGCACCGGGGCCGTCTCCACGATGCCAGGGGAGAAATGGGCTTCCGACCCAGAGTCCAGTGTGAGACAGCTCACACCAAGGAATACTGCAATGCCTCACTCTGCTTTACCCATTTAAATTAGGGGAATGTGCTACTTCACTATTTGTAATCAGTTAAACTCTCATTTACATATGCACACAGGAAAACAAACAAACAAATCCCCAAAGCACTGAGCAATATCTCCTCCTGCCTCCACGGCAGCCTTTCTTCCCCACAGCCTCCGAGTGAGACCCGGCCATCCCTACTGCATCCTCTCGGTGCAAAGAGCTGCCTTTATGTGCAACTTCCTTCCGACGGATTGACACTCGGCACGTGTACCCACCATGGCACAGCTGGAAAAATACATTGGAAAAGACTTTTGCAAAGCAAAGTGAATCCATTCTGAAGCCTGGTGCCCCTCAGCAGCTGAGTCTAATGGAACAGCTCACGGTGGCAGGATTCCCCCACCAGCTCTGTCCTCTGTGACAGCACACGGGAATACACTGCCATAAAGGGAGAAACGGGCACTGCGTGGGACACGAGCATCATCGTCTGCACAGAAGAGATGAGAAGTCACAGCCTGACAGGAGGTTTCCTGCAGGATTCACTGCACCAGTAGGACAGGGATATGGGACACGGGACATGGGACACAGGAGTGCATCGCCCCGACAGCGCCTGCCACACACGGGGACACTGCCACCACACTCATACTCCTCCTCCCCACAGCATCAGCCTCACCGAGTTTAGGGGGAAGCCCAGCAATGCTGGGAGCACACAAGGAGGACCACACAACACCCCAGGAACCCACACCATCCATCACCACCATCCATCACCACCATCCATCACCACTATCCATCAGCACGTGTTCAGGCTCCCCTGAAACCGCCCAATCAGCCCTGCCCCGACACGACTCTGGGGGTACTGGGAGCACTGGGATCCTTCCCACTCACAGCCTGGCTGATGGCACCAACCCACCAGGCTCAAGGGTCAATGGAAATGGCTGCCACCACTGGTGGGACAGCACTGGCAAGACACAGGGTCCCACTGCACCGAGCAAACACCCCTGGGCAGGTTTCAGGAGCCCTGGGTCTGCCCCTGCTTTGCTGCAGCGAGTGCGGGCAGCTGCTGCCACAGAAGCCCTATCACCCCCTGTCTGGGGCTGCCCGGACCCAGCCCCACCACCAGCCCCTGCCCAGCCCCAAACCCACCACCATCCCCTGCCCAAACCCACCACCATCCCCTGCCCAGCCCCAAACCCACCACCATCCCCTGCCCAGACCCACCACCATCCCCTGCCCAGTCCCCAGTTCCACCACCATCCCCTGCCCAGTCCCCAGCCTCACCACCATCTCCTGCCCAGGGCTTGCTCCAGGGCTGCGACCCCCCTGCACAGCCCAGAGGGGTGGGAAAGCCTGGACACTCGGAGGGACTGTTCCAGGAACTGGGACCAGTATTGGGGTTCCCAAGGGTGACAGGCACAGCAGGGCAGGCACACAGCTCTTGCCCCTGGGGGCAGATGCTCTGGGCAGCCCCTGGACATAGGAGGTTGCTGGTGGCAGCGGGGAGCCAGAGCCAGGGTCAGCTCACCAGCCCAAAACAGGTGGCCAGGCAGCGGCCAGGAAGAAGCCCCCCAGCCCCAAAGGCCGGGTTCAGCGCAGGGGGCACGGGGAGCAAGGGGCCGGGGCACAACGGATGGCTGCACACAAGGAGGTGTCCCCCACCAGCAGGGACAACTGGGACCGCTGCTGGCAACCCAGGGGTGAATCAACACTTGGAAGGAGTAACATCAACCATAAATCACGCCAGGGAGGCGGCAGGGTGCTGCTTCCATTCCTGCCCCCATTTCCTGGGAACTGACTCCCCTCCACTCTCTTTTACCCCTTCGTCAACTGGTAACAGGCATCCTCCCCCTGCAGCCCCTCCAACTGCCATTAACCCCTTCACTCCTGTAACAGGCGTCCCCCCCTGCAGCCCCTCCAACTGCCATTAACCCCTTCACTCCTGAGCACACCCTGCCCTCGGCTGCGCGAGCGCTGGTTGGGACTGGGAGCCCTGCGGAGCCCCTCGCTGTCGGGTGCCCAGAGGTGCTGTGTTTGCAATTCATTCCAGGATGAGACAGCTCTCGTGCACCAGCACCAGCTGACACTCAGAAGTCGTTAGGTACCATCCCGCTGCAACGGGGCATCCCGTGTCAGAGTACAAACCTCACGGGAACGGGTGCCATGTCCAAGCTGCAATCAACGGCGCGTTTGGGAGGAGGCAGCAGGGCTCGGGTGAACAGAAAATAAGACACCGCATCACACAGGGATGGGAAAGGGCAAAATGTGGGAGCTGATAGCTCAGCACAGGGAATCTCACACCAGCACTCCGGGAGGGCTGCGAGGCTCTGGCAGACCACGGAGATCCCCAGGTTTTGCTCTGGCCTCTGAGGAAACGGGCTCAAACCTTGTCATTTTGGGAAGGATCTGAAGAAGCCGCTTGAGCTTCAGGGAGAGAAGCAGCACCTGGGAGGTTTAAAACATCACGGATATTGTAGCAGAAGGTGCCAGTCCCATTGAACCAAGGCTGCCGCCGAGCCGAGCATCCCAGGCAGAGATGCTGCCAGTGCCACCGCCCGGCCAGCAGTGACGTCCCCAGGAGAGCCACGTGTCCCCCCACACCCCCAGCCCCCACCTTCCTGAGAAACAGGGCCGAAAGGACCTCTCCTCTGCTGAGACCCAAGTTGGGAAACCTGCATTTTAACCCCTTGCCTTTGAAGCACGGTTGCCATGGTTACCAGAGAATGGCCTCACAGCAACTGGGAAACCAGCATTAATTTCCCCCTGCACCCAAAAAAGTACATGCTTTTCTCCTGTGCTGGGCTTTCCTGTAAGGAGAGCCAGGATTTTCAGATCTAACATCTCACAGGCTGTCGGGGGGGAAATAAAGGCTTTATTCCCCGGGGAAGGCAGGAACCGGTCCTTCCCAGCATCCTCAGCATCCCCAGCATCGCTGTTGGCTCCCGTCCCCTCCTGCCACCCAAGGCCACCCCCCTCTGCCTGTTCCTGCCTCTGTCAGGGGAACAGGTCACTGCCGGGGCCATTTCTATTTTACCTTCTGCGCCGAGTTCACAGCCAGGGCAGCTGCAGACCATGGGCAGTTTGGGGTTTCCCTCTGACGAGCAGTAACGGGCAGACAAAAAAACTCCCTGCAAAGTGCAACTGAGAAAGTAAGTGCTACGAAATAAGAGCAATTTCTCCCAGGGTTTACGAGTCAGGCTTTGGTCCTCGGAGACCACTCTGCCGCCGGGGGCTTGCAGCCCTGCAGCCCTGCCAGCCACACGCACTGGGGCCAAGCCCCTGTTTGCACACGCGTGTGTAGATGCCCCTGTCTTTGTGTCAGGTTTGCATCCAGCGTGTAGGGGGGGGGCGCTGCCTGATCCTTGCTGCAAACGAAGCCTAATTTTGTCATGGCATTGCATGGAAAACCAGAGCACGGTTCTGACCGGCATTCATTACTTTGGGCAGTGAAACCTACTGGTCTTTCTGGAAAGTTCTGATAGTCTGAAAACAACTTCTGCACCCCCCTGGTCCCAGTTACACACTGGAGCTGGGCTGGCCAGGCTTCACAGTAAGCCTCTTGCCTGGAAGCAAATAACCTCTCACTGAGATTTAAACTTCAATTTAATCTCCAAATCCCCCTAATTAGCCATATTCTGCTCTTGAGTCACTCCTGCACAGTCTTACTGACGTAAAAAGAGTTTTTACGTTCCTATTTCTCCCGAGCTCGCTGCTGGCAGAGGAGTGCCCAGCCTGGCATCGCTCTGATGCCCAGGCACCACCAGCCACAACCAAACACCTCTGAGCCCCCCCTTGTCACGCATCCCCTGCCTCCCCTGGGATGGAATCACAGCCCAGACACAAGGGACTTCCCTGGGGGCTCAGGACCCCCCCAGAGGGAAGGGATGTTCCATCCCCGTCCCCACCGGCACCGCGGCACTCGAGCAGTGGCTCCCGATCCCATGAGTGGTGACACGGGCAGCGGGAAAGGTGGTGCAGAAGCCTGGGTGATCCAGGTCCTGCTCAGCCCTGTCCGCGGCTCCTCAGCCACTGCCACTGGCCAGGACCTGGGCTCCACCTCCCCAGGGGCTGCAGCAGGTCCAGGTGGTGGGAAAAGACGTGGTCACGGTGGGTACCACCACTGTCCCTGCGCCCCCTGCCCTGGCCCCCCCTGGCTCCAGCACCTCTCCCTGCCCTCCCACCAGTGCCAGCGGTGGGAGGGCAGGGAGAGGCATATCCCCGTTCTCCAGCCGTGGTGGCCAGGAGCACAGCCACCAGCGAGCCACCGTGCCCACCAGAGAGCGGAGCCCAAGCCTCTGACCCGGCTGCTAATTGAATTACACCTGAACCACTTAATAAACAAAGAACACCCTCCACATTATAAGGATGTAATCCTTTAATTGCTTTATGAGCGCGGAGTCCCACGGGGAGTGTCACAAATCCATCAGGATGCCCTGAGCGCTGCGTTTCTGAGCTGCAGAGATAAGGAGTGTCACACGCCGGCGTCTGGCTGCGGGATGAGAGCGGGGAGGGGGCCCAGCCAGTGCCCCCCCGCACCGCCCCGCACCGCGCCGGCACTGGCTCCGCTCCCACGGGCTGTGGAGCCACCACCGCCGGCAGGAGCAGGCACCTCAGACCCCATCCCCAGCACGGTGGGGGCACCCTCCACCCCCTGCATCAGTGTGTCCCCTCCGCCATGGTGCACCCCACAGAGCCGTCCCAGGGCAGGCACAAGGCGGGGTACGGGGAGGATGCACCCCCTGGGCGCGGGACAGCCCCGATCTGCACCCACCCCATCAGACCTCACTGATGCCTCCTGCCCGACACCCCAAACACACACGGCGGGGACATTGGGTCCTCATCACCCATCATCTCACCCTGGAAATCCTCCTCTGCCGTGCCACATGACTTGATGACAGGGATCTACTGGAAAGAGTCCAGCGTAGGGCAACAAAGATGATTAAGGGATTGGAGCATCTCCCTTACGAGGAAAGGCTCAAGGAGTTGGGACTCTTTATCCTGGAGAAGAGAATGCTGAGGGGACACCTTATTTATGTTTATAAGTATCTAAAGGGTGGGTTGAAGGAGACAGGAGCCAGACTCTTTTCAGTGGTGCCCAGTGACAGGACAAGGGACAACAGGCACAAGCTGGAACATGGGAAGTTCCATTCAAATATGAGGAAAAACTTGTTTGTGGTGAGGGTGGCAGAGCCCTAGCAGAGGCTGCCCAGGGAGGGTGTGGAGTCCCCTTCTCTGGAGATCTTCAAGCCCCAATGGATGCTTTGGCAGGGGAGTTGGACCGGATGGTCTCTAGAGGTCCCTTCCAACTCTGACAATTCCATGATTCCATGATTCCGTGACTGTACCCATGACACTGGGCATGACTGAAGAGGGCAGTGGGACGGTGGCAGAGGGAGCCCACTCTTACCAGAACTCAGATGGTAACTCTGTGACACACTATGTGTGCAAATGTCAGCTCAGGATCAAGACTGAAGTGTAAAAAAAAAAACACTGTTGCATCTTCATACTCAGAATTACTCCCAAGGCTTGCACTGCTGGCCAAAGCAGAAGCTGAGGGCAGCACCGGGCAACGCAGCAGGAACCCCGCACTCCTGCACCCCAGCTGCCCTCCCCACTGCCCCCCGACACCCCGTGCCGTGCCCTGCGCTGCCCCACAGAGATGATGGGGTTAGATTCCTGTGTCCAGCATCACGGGACAAACACCCTGTGCCCTCAGAGCGACCCCTCTGACTCACACGGCAATGGCGATGCTGATGCCCTTCACTCTCCTCGTCCATCCCTCACCTCGTACCTCGCGTTCTCAGGATAAATCACGGAAGCATTACTGACCATCGGGGAACCATGTGGGTATCCCATTCCACGGATGGCCCAAATTTCGGCTGGCAGCGAGCGAGTCTCGCCTCTCCACAGCATTCCGCACCTCGCGTCCTGCTGGTCGCAGTTCTGCTCCTCGTTATCGCTATTTATTTATTATTATGATTTTTATTTTCCAGATGCCATTTAAATACAGTCACACATTCTGTACATAGGCTTCTTTAACGCTTCTTAGAAGAAATTGAGCTTATTCAGTCGAGGTCTCGGTACCCTGCCGCGGCACGGCGGAGGACAATAGCAGAGCGGCAGGTGAGCAGCGCGGGGCGCGATGCTCCAGCCGAGCCACGGCACACCACGGGGCACACAGCGCACGCAATCAGCGGGCATTTACCTGAGCAGTTCGTCTTCTACTCATTTTTATACACTGCACAATGCTGGCCTCGTAAAGCTCATTTTAGAACTGTTTTCCTAATTTTTTCTCTTAGAAATTAATGCAACCTTCATTCGGAACGCGCAGGCAGCTGTAACCCCCCATCCCGAGCCACTGTGTCCCTTCCCATGGCATCCATTGTGTTTCCCCCCCATGAACAGAGAAGGACACAGGGATGACTTCAGTCCACAGAAGGTGTGTGTTTGTAGAACGGTTCTTACATAAAACAAGCCAGAACGGGGTGTCTGGGCAGAACGGGCAGCAATGAACACAACAGGAACGTCAGCCCTGGGGACGCCACCTCCCATTTCCACCACGGCATGAAGATGTCCCCAGGTCAGGCTGCTGGGACACCGAGAGCACTTACAGCCCAGCGAGGAGAGCCTCTGCTGGGGACAGAGGGACAGACAAACCCCGTGCCATGGCCTTCCCGGGGCACTCCCCGGTGCCAGTGCTCTGCGGTGGGTCAGGGGGACACCCCAGCACCCCGCGGGGGGTCAATCCTGGAGGAGAGCTCAGCTCCAGACAGCCCGACGTCCCACAGCAGGTCTGGGAAGGGGGAAGCATGGGAGCGGGCAGTGGCCAGCTCTGCTCTCAGGGCTCCCCGCCACCCCCACCGACACCCGCACCCAGAGTTTGCCCAGGCGCCCCCTGCACCCCCAGGACAGCAGCGGGGCGGCGAGCACAGCCCCGGCACTGGGCAGAGCCTGGTGGGTGCCCACCACAGCAGCACCACCATGGGCAGCCCGCGAGCCACCCGTGAGCCCCCGGAGAGCCACCGTGCAGGGTGTCACCTCCCTGCCCCACCAGAGGCTCCACTCTTACGGCACTGGAGGTGCAAGAATTACTCTCTGGAGTGCCAAAGTTTTCTAAAGAAACTACTGAAACCCCCCAAAGACCCTTGACGCCTCCGGGGTCAGACAGGAGCGCTGGCCGGTGCCCTGCAGAGCTGCGAGGGCCATGGCAGGGCTGAGGAGCTGCACCCGCGGGAGCGGTGCTCACCCACGCACGGCTACGCACACCTCTTCACCAAACCAAGAGCTGAAGTACCTTCTGCCCCAACAGGAGCAAAACTCCTCGTCTCGGCCAAGCACAGAGATGCCGCAGGGCCCTCACCAGACCCCGACGGGGCTCCTCACCGCTTGCCAACATGGGGATGCAGAGAGGGGAGGCTCCTGCAGCACCCACCTGATGTGGGAGGGGGGCTCCGTGCAAGGGAACGAGGAGCAACTGGAATGGAGACTGCACCCTCAAGACCAGTCATGAAGTGCAATCCTTGCCAGGTGCCTGGGGATGAGGACACCTGTTTTGGAGAAGCCCGATCCACGGCTGCCAAGGCCAGGGCACCAAGAGTGGAGCAGCAGAAGGAGGGGTCCCCTGGGTGGGTGCTCTGCTTGCAGACACCAGGTAGAGCCTCTGCAGCAAGTCACCCAGTGGGATGGTCCTCTCCACATGCACCCCATAGTCCCAGCACAGCCCGCCCAGCTAGTGCCAGCCCCCTCCTGCTGCCTCCCCATCCACGGGGCACGCACCGCTCAGAGGCAGAGGGATCACAGAGGCTCAGGATGGAGCTGGGATGGGCAGGAAAACCCCTCTAGGATCCACAGCCACAGCCCGAGTGCTGCCAGACCCACCAGCTGCACATTTACCCGCCGCATGTCCCCAGCCCAGGCCATGCCCAGGACCCCTGGATGGCGCCTGCCGGGACACCCCACCACTGGGCAACCACCACCAGAGCCTCAACTGGGGCTGGGGCCGTTCCCGTCTCCCTTCCTGACACCACAGCGGCGGAAGACGCTCAGTTGTCTGTGCCAGCTCACCTGGGTTCTGCCGTGGCACCCAGGGTCCCACCACCCTCCCGGCCTGGTGCCAGCAGAGCCCAGTCCCACGCCAGGGCTCGGTGGCCAGAGCAGAGTGGTGGCCACCGCTCTGGAGCTGCAGCGTGGAGCCCGGTCCCCAGCCAGGAGAGCAGCATCCCCGCAGGCTGCGGCGCAGGGGAGATGCGACGGCGCGGTGCGAGGAGGAGCCCCGAGCTCGGGTCTGCCCACAGCGCAGCAGAACAGCCCGCACAGCGCGGCGGGGCTGAATCACAGCCCCCAGAGAAGGCTCCTGTGAAACACCACGTACCCGGCAGCAGCACTGAGTCACAGCTGACAAAGCGACAAATCCTGCCCGCCTTACTCAGACCTGCTCCCACGGAGGCCTGTCAGGGGGTCTGTGCATAAAGTATTTTAAAAGGGCGCTGGTGAAAACAAAAACAAGGCAGCCCCCCGGGGGGGCATCGCCGTGGCCAGCCGAGCCTCTCTGTGCCGGGGCAGAGACTTCACATCCCGGGCAAACTCTTACCGCCAGGAAGAGCCCAGCGAGGTTTAGCCCACACCTCACCCACAAACAGCAGAACATCTCTGCATCACTCCTGGGTGCTGCTACGGAAACCCCATCCCAAATCCTGGCACCAGCAGCTCTGCCACCAGGACACTGGAAACAGACTTTGGGGCTTCCTCTGGGTGTGACTTTCCCTGCCACACCGCTTCTCCCTTGTGTTTCCCTTGTACGTCTGCTGTCCTGCAGCCGGTGGTCAGCCTTCCCACCATGGGAGCAACACAGCTCTTGTGTCAGGCCCAGGTCTCCTGTCCTCCATCTCCCTTGGCCAAGCACAGAGACGAGGCAGGTACAAAGAAGGAGAAACAAATATGCAGGGAGTATCAGGTATCTGGCGCCATAACAGTGCTGAGGTAAAGAAACTGGAGAGTTTCATCCGTCACCAACCCAGAAGAAGTCCAACGTGATCTTGACAGAGAATCTTGAACAAAAACTTCGCAGGAAAAAAAGATATTCCACTTTAAAGTAAAGCCAGCTAATCATGTGTCTTCATGGAAATGTTTTGATAACAGACAGTTCCTGGTAAGAAATTTCATCTCGAAGAGCAACCTCAAAAGCAAGGCGCTGGACGTGGTTTTGCAGCACCAGGAACCGGCTTCAGCCACGCGCAGAGTCACCGCTGGCCACACGCTACGCAATTAGAGAGGCATTCACCGAGGTGCCCATTACCGCTTCAATTAGCCATTTGACAAATCATCCTTTGCATTATTCAGCCTGCTTGGGGCAAATATTATCTGTGGAGTGATGTGCTCCAAGGCAGCAGGAGAGCTGCCGCCCAGCTCGGGCACAGCGTGCCCAGCCTGCCCGAGGAGGGGACGGGGGCACGGCCGGGACGGGCACGGGCAGGCAGGGGGCCCTTCGCACACCAGACCCCCTCACACCCGCCAAATAACAGGACAACTGGGCAGTTAAAGCAGCTGTCGGGCAAACCTGTGCCCACCAGCCCTTGGCAGGAGGTGGCTCCTGGCACCACCACGTTTCACTGTGCCACGTGCCTCCGGCTGGGACCCCCCACCGAGGGTCAGAGCCATCCCGGGGGGCACAGCGCCTCTCCTTGGGCCACCCTGGGCATGCAACGACCTGTGATAGGGGCTGTGGGCCAGGACATCCTCTGAGAGCCTTGATGCTCTCCTTGCCCATCGCCTCCCCAGGAATACTAGTCCTTCTTCCTCCTCTGCAGCCACTCCTGGTTCTCCAAGAACCATCAGGGAGAGCTGCCACAGAAAATAAAATGACTGTCATTACTATTTCATGAGGACTGCAGGCCAGTCAGACAGCCGGTACTACCAGCACCACAACCCAGGAGCCATCCTGTTGCTGTCTGGGAGTCTATCAGGGTCTCCAGCCCTCCTCAGGAGCCCCACAAGACCTTCACTAGCTCATGGACGTGGACCCAGACTGACCCCCATGCATCAGGAGGATGTGGGGACACTTATGACAGCCAGGGATCAGGACAGTGTCTTTCACCCCTGGGTCCATATTACCGTGTCCAAGATTCAACCTGGACAGCCATGACCACCCCTCTCCATCCCCCCGACCTGCCAGACAACCCAGCAAACCACACCTTCCTTCTTCTTCAAGATTTGTCACTTTGTTTTCACAACGGTGTCTCAAACTTTGGGGTAGCAGAAGGTATATCTGACTAATCAGAAGCAAATGTTTCTATTTCGCTGCAAAGTCTATGATAATTTGATGCATATTTCTAGAAAGAATGGCTCACTCTTAAACAACAAAACCTTACACTGGTTTGGATTTGGCTTTCCAGGCTTGAGCATCCCTCCAGTATTGCTTCTCTCCAACCACGTTCCATTCTGTTATCCATCTACACGGACAACACGCTCTTAGTTCCAAAGCATTTTAGGTAACTACCTCAGTAATAGTTTTTACTTAAAGCACACACACACCTCTCTTAGCACAAAACTCATCAAATATTGTCAGCAGGCACCTTTTCATAGTGCGATACAAAAGTAATTTTACTACTAGCTAGAAAAGTCTGAAGACTGCAGAGGATATATTTAGATGCGTATAAATAGACAACACTGGGTGATGTCTGGTCAGAGGAGCACAAATCTTCCCTAATGCATGGAATACGCCTGGCCCAAAACGCTTCAATAGCACTTAGACAAGCCTTTTCTATTTGGCTCCAGTTCTGCAGCCCCGTTAATAGCAAAGCTATTAGAATGATTCTCTGGACCGGCTGCTTGCTCAGAGAATATTCAAAAGATTGCTCTATAAAACTGAACCTGTTCCCACATCTGAAAGCACAGGCAGTATCGATCAGCGATGAGAGCCATTAGCTCCCCAGCCCCTGACGCGCCTCCGTGTGCCCCGCTGGACGGCCAGCCCCGCCGGCACTGGGGGTGCTCCATCCCCAGGCACCCTGCGTTGCCGAGCCCCGCTCCTGGGACACCCCCTGCGTGCCCCCCAGCCCGGGGGGAGGATCCACGCGTCCAGCCTGCGTGGCGGCGGCCCATGGGTCTGCTTGGGGAAGGTCTGGTTCCTCCTTCCTTCTGCTGCTCCGCCACCTTCCCTCCCGGGTCCCCCGCTCTGTCCCACGCACCCAGCCACCCCATCCCCCGGGCTGGAGCCACCCCGGCCCCTTCTCCCCTGCCCCACGGCCGCAGCCTGGCACCGCTCACGCCCCCGCGGGCCAGCGGCAGCCTTGCCAGTCAACAGGAATCCTCCAAAAAATTCAAACCAGGCCCCCGGCAGCCACCCTGAGCCGAGCTGCAGGATGGGCCAGCCCTTCCCGGCCACAGCAGGGCAGGAGCTGGGCCCCCACAGGAAGGGATGGGATAGGACTGGGTTCACACACAGTGACCGCTGCAGCCCTGCACCCAGCCCCCCCATCGCTGCCGTGACAGGCCCAGCGGTGGCTCCTTGAGAAAGCGGGAAGGCGAGCTGAGCCGCCGGGAGAGGCTCCCGGGGAGGCTTCTGACTGGAGGCCTCTCTGGCAAGCTCTCCCGTGCATTTTGATACAGTCTTACGCATCTAAATGCATTTATTATGCATTTAAACAAATGCATAATCCTGGGAGTACAGTATATATTTAGACATGTAGATGGGGAAGGTGTTTGGGCACCGAGAGCGCTCAGGCTCTGGTACAGCTCTGGTGCAGAACCCAGCCCGCTCCCCGACAGGGAGAAATAGCCAGGTCCTGCTGCGGTGCCCACCGGCACTGCCCCATGGGCACAGCCCCACCTGCACTGCCCCACCGGCACTGCCCCATGGCACAGCCCCACGGCACAGCCCCACTGGCACAGCCCCATGGCACAGCCCCACCGGCACTGCTCCACTGGCCAGGACAGACCACATGGTGGTGGCATCATGGCAGTGGGACAGTGTCTCCTGGCTTCGGTGAGCCCAGCCAGCACCCTGGGCAGCCCATGGCATGCACAGCCCTGAGGAGGGCGCGGGCCCAGGCCCCATACCATGGCAGAGCTGGTCCCAGCAGCCGTGGCCAGCGTGGGCATGGCCGCCCCACGCTCCCGGACACATCCACATCGGCAGCAGGATGGGTGCTGCCGGAGCCAGCCAGGGCCCTGCCAGGGACGGGCAGTCACCGCAGACACGCAGCCGGGACCAAAGAGGCTCTATGGACCCAGCCGGACCCATCTCCTCTCACTGGTCTGTGCCCGGTCGCGCCGGCTGGAGGAGGCCCGGGCAGCCCAGCGAGGATGCTCAGGAGCCATGAACCGACAGCACGTTGCTTTGGGAACGTGTGAAGGGTGCGGGGAGAGGAGCGTGCGGGAAGAGGAGTGTCACGGCAGCAGGACGGCCAAGGCAGAGGGACTCCTGGCCGGTGCAGCTCAGTGAAGGGCTGGGCTCGGCCGGTGCGGGCACGTTCACAGCCACGGCCACGACTGACACCTCCGGCTGCTCCAGCCGCGCAACGCAACCAGAGCCAGCCCCTGCCCCACGGACAGCACGCTCCGGGCGGCGGGAGAAGGGCGCGGGAGAGGAGACGCTCCGTCCGGTGCCGGGGATGGGGCGGGAGGGGGCAGCGCTCAGGCCGACCCCCTGCTCCCACCGGCACCAGCCCTGGAAGGGGCGTTCGTGAGCGCCGCTGCCCTCCCCCCCCCCCGGCCCGTGCCTCCCCAGGCGTGACAGCCCCCGCACCGTGCCCGCGCCTCCGCACGCTGCCCCTCGGCGGGCGCCTGCCGGGCTCCGGCTGCTCCCGGGGAGCGGGGCGTGTGTGCGCTCCCGACACCAACATGGCTGCGAGGTTCCCTTCCGCCGGCTGCTCCGCAACTGCTCCGCCATCCCCCTAACGGGAACCTTCCGGCAGCACAGAAACCCTGCTCTGGTCCTACACCGGCTTCCCCGCGGAGCGGAGGTGCTCGCCCCGCGGCGGGGAGGGAGGGGCGGGGGGGGCACGGCTCCGCACCCCGGCACGGCGGGGTCAGCGGCGGCGGGGCGTGTGCCCGGGCGCGGCTGCAGGACGGGGCGGCCGCCGGCGGGGCCGGGCCGAGGACGGAGACGGGACCCGCGGAGACCCCTCTACCCCCTCGGGGGAGCTCCGCGCCCCGCACACCCCCCCCACACACACACCCCCACCGCGGCCCCGGTCCCCGCGGGCGCGCCCCGCGCTGGCTCCGCGCACGCCGCCGGCCCCGCCGCACCGCACCGCACCGCGCGGGTGGAGGCTCCGCGGTCCCGGCCCGCGGTGCCGTTGCTCCCCGGTCGGCGGCAGCAGCGCGGCGCGGCGCGGGGGGGGCGGCGGCCGCCGCGGCACAGGCGGCCCTGCAGCACCCCCAGCCGCGGGCGGCCGCCGGCGCCGTCCCGCGGGCAGCGGCGGCAGCGCGGCCCGGCCCGGCCCGTCCGCGGGGCGCCCGCCCCGCCGCGCAGCCTCCGCGCCGCTCCGCGCCCCGCCGCCCTCCCGGGAGGGGCGTCCCGCCGCCGCCGCCGCCGCCTCCACCGCCCCCCGGCCCCGTCCCGCCTCGCCCCCGCCCGGGCGGGCTCGGGACCCCGCCGCTCCCCCCTCCCCCGCGCCCCGTTCCCCCCGTGCCGGAGCACCGCGGGCTGCAATGCAGATGGAGCCGGGCACGGCACCCCGCACCCCCCAGTCCCCCCCCCCACCCCCCCCCCCCCCGCGATTACCTGGCGCCTCCCGGGGAAGGACGGCGTCCGGAGCGCTTCCCCTGCAGGTGCGGCCGGGCTCCGGCGGGCTGCGGGCTGTGGCGGCGGGCAGGCTGGCCGCCTCTCCGCCCTGTGCCGGCGCTCACCAGCCGCATCCTAGAGCGGCGCGGCGGCGGCGGCGGCGGCCCGCGGCCGGGGCGGGCAGGGCAGCCGGCGCGGACGGCCCCATGCGGCGCGGCGGCGCGGCTCCGGCGGCGGGCAGCGGCAGGCAGCGCACATGCACACACGCACGGGCGGCGGCGGGCGGGAGGCGGGGGGACGGCGCGGGGCACGCAGCGGCGCAGCCCGCCGAGCCCGCGGGCATCGCCCCGCCGCGGGCAGCCCGCGCCGCGCCCGCCGGCCGGTGACCTTGCCGTGTACCTGCGCCAGGTTACTCCTCGCACAGCGCTGCCGCTCCGCGCCCCGCTGCGTGATCCTGCCGCTGGACGGACGGACGGACGGACGGGGAGGGAAGGGGACGGACGGGAACGGGGCGAGGAGCGCGGCCGCCGTCAGCCCCGCCGCCGGGCCGGCGCCTCCCGGGAGGGGGGGGGGGGGGGGGGGGGGGGGGGGGGGGGGGGGGGGGGGGGGGGTGGGGGGGAGGCGGTGGAGTTGGGAGGGGGGGGAGCAGCTACAGGGGAGCCTCCGCGCAGCGCGCAGGGGCGGCGGGCGGCAGGGCCATGCGGCTCCGCTCCGCTCCGCGCCGGGCGCGCTCAGGCGGAGCGGCGGCGGGGCAGGGCGGGGAGCTCGGCGCCCGCGGGTCGGCCCTCGGCGGCGGCGGCCGTTGCGCCCATCCTCCGCGCCGCCGGCCCCAGCCCGGCCCCGGGCAGCCGCGCCGCTCGCTGCAGCATGGAGGCAGCCGCCGCCGCCGCCCCCGCGCCGCGCCGCGCCGGGGCGGGCTGGAGCAGCCGCCGCCTCCCCTCCCCGCCCCGCAGCACGCACGGCGGAGCCGCAGCCGCCCGGCCGCCGCGCAGACGTGCCGCCCCCCGCCGCGCCGGGCACCGGGCTGCGCTCCGCCGGGAGGGACGGGCACCGGCACCCGCACCCAACCCGCCTCCGCCCGCCCCGCCGCCGCTCCGCCGGGCTGCGGCGCCCGGGACCGAGGGCGGCGACGCGGCCCGGGGGGCTCCCGGCGTCGTCCCGCCGGGGGGGCCTCGGGTGTGACCCGGTGCCCGGTCCGGCAGGGGCCCCCGCGGAACTGGCCGGCGGCGCCCGGAGCGGACGCGGCAGCGTAAGAAAGCGGCGGAGGCCGGGCCGCGCTCCCACCGGCGGGGGCTCGGCTCCTGCCCGCCCCGTCCTGCCCGGCGCATCGCTCTCAGCGGCCGGGCCCGAACGCCCGCCTTCCCGACGGGGATGATCCCGGCCCGGAGAGGAGAGCCCGGGCTGTCTTTGGGGTCAGTACATCTGGGCGCTTTCAGGGCTTTAGTGCTCGTTACCTGCCTGTGGGGATCTCTAACGGGGAGGAGATGCTTTTCGCTGGGAAACACTGACACCTTTCTCTGATGCTCTTTTGTGAGAGGACGTGGGTGAAGTCGCAGGACCCGAAGCGGAGCAGCCGGAGGGGCTCTGCCAGCGGAGCCTCGAAGAGGAGCCAGCGAACCTCGTCGCTGCAGGGACCCTGCCCCGGAGGGAAGCAGGGACACACGGCAACGGCCCCGGCTCCCGGACACCCTCCTCTCGGGCCGGCAGCCGGCTCTGCTTGGCTCCCCTAGCCCCAGCGCTCGGGATGGTGCCTGCGGCCGGAGCAGCGCGCGGAGCAGAGGAGGACATGGAAGCAATGCTGCGGGGACACGTTGGAGTTTTGCTGGGGATAAGCGTCGGGGAACCCTCGTCCCAGAGGAGGAAAGGCGCAGTGACGGTCCTCACGCCTCTGCTCACGCTGTGCGAGAGATGTTTGTGCCTTGGGATGCAACGTCTGGTGTCGGTGCGGGCGAGAAGAGGGAACGCGGCGGTGCTCTCCGGCTCCAGTCTGTCCATGAGACCTGAGAAAATTGCTCTCCCGGCAAACTCGGAAGTGGAAAGGGAGGGTTTTTTTGTGGTTTCCACAGCAGCCTGTCTCCCTGGTTGGAGGGAGCACGCCTCACAGAGCAGCACCGTCCTCTGCCCTTCCAGCAGCCTCAGAAGCTGCCCAGGGCCTGGCAGCCGGGCTGGGTCTCATCCGATAGTGTTTATCTCCACATCCCAGCTGCTTTTCGTGGAGCTGGTTCCAGCTGTTTTAGGGGCAGAAAGGCCGAAGTGCTGGCGGGAGGGAATGACTCTCCTGCTCCCTTGAGGAAAAGCTCACATCAGCCAGCTGGTTTTGCTGGGGCTAGCTCTGCAGTTACTCTCCCAACCGCTCTCTTCTAGCCCGGGTGTCCCTTGGAACTGGAGACGGTCTCGTGCTCAGCCCTGGTCCAGCTTCCACAGCGAGCTCTCCTCTGGAGCGAGCAGAGACCAGACGATGCTGGGTGGTACGGCGTCTGTTCTCTTGGCTGGTGCCGGCCGATCAGTCCGTCCCCCCGGGCTCTGCGCTCGGGCACTTGCTGCCCTGCCAGGGCTCTGCTGCCCCGCAGCAGGACAGGCGGCGTGGCGGCGGCACCGGCCGAACGGCTGGCCACGGAGGGGGGGCGAGTGGCCGGGTACGGCTTTCCTGGCAAAGGGAGATGGAAGGGCCCCGTGGGAGCTTGGGGCTCAGAGCCCTGTGAATTCTGGGGGGTGCACTGGTTTGGTACCGTCCGGCACAAACACGCCATGGGGACTGGGTCAGGACCACTCTGAACTGGTACCATTACAGGACCGTCCGGATCTCTGCGTCCTTGCAGACATCTACAATAACATCTGTACCCTCTGGCCTCAGCCTGGGCTGCCCCTGGTCCCAGCAAGGGCTGCTGCAGCCTCTCTGCCAGCCTGAAATCCCTGTTGGGTGGGGGATGGAATTGTTAACTCTCCCAGTGGGAAGGCTGTTCCTCCCCGGAGTGTCTGGGGGTGCTGGGGAGGTTCAGTCCCCAATGGGTGGGATGGACAGCCAGTCTGCCGGGTCACAGGATGTCTCTGCGGTGGTGGCTCTGACTTCGTGTACTCACAGCATGTCCCTTCCAGCCACCTCCTGCTCCCTTGGCGCTGCCGTTGGGCTGCTGTGTGAGAGCAGGGCAGCCCCACGGGCCTCGGGGTCTCCTGGCTGTCACCCACCTGCAGAAGGAAAGCCACTGCAGCCGCAGGAGGTGGTGGGTCTCCCTTCCTGGGAGCACAGCCTTGGCGACAAGCAGAGACTGTGAATCTGGGGGGCCGTTGGTGACACGGTGACCTGCCTTCAGCTCAGCAGCTGGTGGGTGATGCTGCGGGGCAGTGCCGCTCTGCCCGGCTGGCCCTGTCCTGGAGGCTTTGTGCTGGTGCAACTGGGCACTTACCCACCACCCAGTATAGCTCCAGGGCTGGTCAGGAGAGTGGAACCCCAGCGGTCAGCACCGTCTTTGATTCCATCTCTGAACATGGAAATCAAAGCCAGTCCTGGACCCAGGCCCAGGGACAGTGTGTGACACTCGTGCTGCTGCAGGTCTTCCTCTGGAACCGTTCCCCTCCCTCCGGTTACCCCCAGGGTCACACTGCAGGGGTGTCGGTGCTCTCTTCAGTGCCTTCTGGGGGGGAAGGCTGTTTGGCAAAGACCTCACTGCTGCCCAAAGGGGCAGGTCTGTGTTCCAGGGGGCCACCAGCGTACCCCATAGGTGGTGTGGGCTGGGGATGCTCAGTGTTACTCGGCTGAGCTCCCCCACAGCTCCAGGCAGGACTCGCCCTGCCCTGGGGACCCCTCACTCCCACCGGGGCTCAGCCACCTCGGCGAGACCCTTCCCATCCAGCACTCACCCGAGCCGTGTCCCAGCACAGCGTTGGTGCCTCTTTGCTGGCGCAGCCCCTAACTCCTTAACCTCAAATCTTTCCCTGCTCATAAGGTATCATTTTAAAATTGTTTCATCATTTCTTTATTATTTTTTTGGCTGAAATAAGGAGAGCTTCCTGAGGAAAGAGCTTTGTGCAAATCATACACAGAGCTGCCTTTATGCTCTCTCTAACCCTTAATGGCCTCACACAGGAGGGACCTCGGGCCTGGGCACGGTGCCACCTCCCTGCAGCTGGCTGTTCCTGGGGCGCTGTGCTCAGCGAGACGGCTCCCCACGCCTCCCGAACCCACACCTCTGCCCTCCACAGGGGTCACAGGGTCTGCCTCTCCCTCCACACCTCACACCTCCTCCCCAGCCCAGCCTCGTCAGCCAGAGCCAGCCTTTGAGCCGCAGCTGGAGCAGGAGGCAGTTCAGGAGCATCCTCGGGAGCCGCTGCCAAACTGCCGGGCAGGCAAAACCAGAGGCTGTCGTTGGGGCCGGGGAGGGGAAATACGGCTTTCCCGAGGTGGCCGTGGCTGAGCAGGGGTCTGTAGGAGCAACTGTTGAGGCGTGCATCGCCCCACACCCAGCACAGCGCTCCCCGCCGTGCCCCAGCAGCGTGTACCGCGTGTGCTCCTCTCCGGAGAGCGGCGGCACCGCAGCGGCGGCCACCAGCCATGGCCCACCGGGGCCAGAGCCAGGCAATGTGACTCTGTAAGAGAGACCGTCGTACCTCAGCAAAAGTTATTTGGAAACTGCAGTGTTTACTCATCCTTACAAGAAGAAAATTCCGCACGTAATCACTGAAATGCCAAGTGCCGCCCTGGGGATGAGTCCTGCGGAGCAGCTGGGGATGGGAAGCGCTGCAGGCACCTTCCCCTGCCTTTCCCTGCCTTCCCCTGCCTTTCCCTGCCTTCCCCTGCCGCTCCCTTCCCGGGGAGTATTTCCCATTTTCATTCTTTGGTCTGTAAGCTGGGGGAGCTGTTGCATTGTACAAAACATGGCACAGACGGTTGGGAGTTGCCGGGCATTCCGCCGGTGTGGAGCGGGGCTGCGGCAGCGGGGGGAGTCTGTGGAGTCTGTGGCCAGCCCCGGTGCTCTCGGAGCCGGGGTGCACCTAGTTATGGCCCAGGCAGACAGGTTTTGGAGGGCCCTCTTCCTCATCATTATCTCTCATTTTGTGTAAGGTGAACGGGCATCTCTTTTCTCTCCAGGGCGCGTGGTGGGGTTAAAGCACCGGCGCAGATGGAGGTGTCGCTCCTCAGGTGTCCCCGGCAGCCCCCGCTGCCCGTCCCTGCCCACTGCCAGAGCATCTCACCCTGCTGACACCACGGGAAACCCATTTGTCCAGCTGCAAACAGACATACAGGTATTTGTGGGTTTGGGGGGGCTGACCCAGCCTTCAGTCCACGAGGCCCGTCTGGTGATGGAGGAGAGCTCTCTGTTGTCGCATCTCAGCTAAGGGCGGGAGGCGGGGGGCAAAGGGGGCTCGGTGCTGCAGCGCTGCCGGCTGAGGAGCTGGTCTGGAGCCACAGTTCTTCCTCAGGGGGAGAGTAACCCCCCTGCATCTCAGAGCAGCAATTGCCCGTGGCTGGATGAGGGCTTCCATCAGCCATTGCTGGGTGAGGGCTTCTGCCAGTGCCTGGCACGGTGCCCCCCGTGGTGCCTGACCTCACGCCTCTGTCCACAGCAGCAGGGCCACCTCGCCTGGCCATAAGGGGTTCTCTCAAGCCAAGAAGGCACAGGAGGACGGGGTGGATGAAGGAGGAATGGTGGGACCGCGCTGGAGATGCCTGTGCTCCACAGCCCTTGGAAGGACATGGTCTGAGCAGGGCTGTGCTGCCCCTCGGCAGAGCCGTGTTGGGCTGTGCGGGCTGGGGGCACCCACTGAGCAGATGGCCCAGGGGCCTGTCCTGCTTCACCAGGGCTCAGCGTCCCCCTCCTCGCCCGCGTGAGGAGGGAGCAGCAGGCTAAGGGTGTGCTCCATTGCCTGCCTCCTCCTCCCATCCTCTGGTGGTGGTTACACGTGCCCTCGGTATTTTAGTAACGTGCTCCTTGACACTTAACACTTTCTTCATGTTGGGTTTTGGTCTTTTAAAACTCTTTCTTATTCACATTTCTTTCTTATGCAATTTATTCCTTTGTTGAGGTGAGTTCTCAGTAGAAAATAGCAAAGTGAACCCCACCAGCCTGCTGGAGCTCCCGTAGCTGCTTGCTGCTCCTGAGAGCCATGTGGGGAGCTCCTTTCCATAATAGACTGAAAAATTGTTTGCTCTTCTAACAGTTGCTGATTTAAGTGTTTTCCTTAAGCCACATCTTGCATGGAAAAGAGTACCCAAGAGTTCAAGGCATTTGCACTGTCTCCTTCCTTGGCACGTCCCATCTCCTCTCTTCTGTCCCAGCAACAAGCTGAGAGCTCCTGTTCAGCTGACTGGGATGGGAGGATGAGGAACTACTGGAGACCTCACTGTGCACACAAGGAAAAAAAAAATAATCTTTCATTTACAGTCTTTTCCAGCCTTTAATTTACAGTCTTTCCAGTCACAGTTTAAAGCCCACAGAAGCTCACCACTGCCATAACCACATCGAAGCAAAAAAGCTACATGAAAAATGAGTCAATTGTCACTGCAAAATTTTACTCCTGAATGCAGGCAAGGTCTAATTTTGTCTGATGTTTTGCTCTCCAGACAAGGAACACAATATTCCATTGGAACAGGAAGAGAAAGTAGATTTGATGGTTATTAGGCATAAGCATCCCAAACAAGCAGAGCTTTAAAAATAATAAGGTAACTAATATTTTTGGGAAGTTGCTAATTGGAAAAAAAATACAGAGGCAGAGGGGAAAGAAGTCTAGTAATAACTCTTCAAAAGAGAGTGAGCTGGAGTCTGGCATGGATCCCCACAGCTTCTGAGCGTGTTCAATTAAAATCAACACTGAATGGGTTTTCTTTCGCTTCCATTACTCAAGCTGCATCCTTCAAAGGGGTAGCAAATGAGTGATATGCATATGAAAGAACGATGGAGTATGAAATTACAAAATGATACAGGGTTTGAATATTTGCACTTTGAGATATTAAACCTTCTGAAGGAAAATATTTGAGCAAATTCTGAATAAAGAACCCTACAGAGGAGGAAGGAAGAGCTGCGAGATAAATCTAATAAGGAAGAGAAGGAGCGATTTCCAAGCGCTGCTGAAGGGCTGGGTTGGACCATGGCGCCGCTCCTGGCACGGGGCTGCCTGCGGGTGGGACAGGAGCTCCCATTCCCTGCCTGGGTCTCCTTTATGGTGGTAACACAAGGTCCTGAGTCGGACTTGGATTTAACCCCTTCCAGAGATTTGGAGGTGCTCAAAATCACTGCCTTGCTCCCCGGTTCCCACCCTCCTGCCCTGGCGGCAGCCGCTGCGGCACCTCTCCATGCAGGTCCATCGCCGTGGGGCACGGCCCCACACAGGAGGGGTCTGTCCCCTGCTGCAGCCCCGTGGAAGGCAGCTCTGCCTCCGCCTGCCCAGGTTTTGCCCAGCGTGGCTTTATTAGAGCCAGCAGCTGGTGAGGAGACCTGCATCATGGTCCATGTGGATCTCTCACATTTACAGGACAGCGGGCTCTGTAAATTAAACTTTATTTTATGGCCTCATTAAGAAATATAGCAAGCAAACACAAGAAACAAGGGCTCAATCCTCTTTTACCCAGATTTGTCTTTCACGTGGATTCACTTATTCACCACTCCTGTCAGGAGGTTTCATCCCTGATAACTCTTTACCTCCCGCAGCCACGAGCAAACGGTTCCTGGGCAAGGGCAAGGGTGTCCTCCATCACTGCACAGGACTCCCCTCCCGCACACCGGCCACACCAGAGCCTCCGCACCCCTGTCCTGCTGCCGTCGGGTCCCTCTCAAAAGCTTCTGGGTAAGCTGGTGTTCTACACCTTCCAGCTTGCAGGTGTGGTCTGGCCATTTCCAGGAGTTGGCAGACAGGGGGGAGGAGGCGAGGGAAGGGCAAGGGCTACCTGCTGTGTAGCTGTGGCCGTTCTTGGTCTCAGTCTGCCAGCCTGCTTTCTTTTAATGCTATATACAGATTAAAAGGCATTAAAAGTCACCCGATTGGCACTGGATCATCCTGTATTTTCAGGAATATGCTGCATGCAAAACACTCAGAGAGTTGCCTTGGAAAGCTCCTCGCCCTGACGGTCTCTCTAATCACACTAGACTCCCCTGCTGTGTTTAAATATCTCCGAATGCCATGCCTTGATGGTAATTAGTGATAATTGTTTCACACACGGGCACTGTATTTGACTAATAACTCCCTCTACAAGAGTCGGGGAGATCAGGGACGCCTGGGTCAAGAACCGTCGCTGCTAATTACCCTTTTAGTGCTCCTGTTGCTAATGGCAGCTTCTCTGCAGCTTCTGCTGGTGGTGACCTCTCCAGGAGAGGATGCTGGGTCTGGTGAGGCCTCGAGCCCCACGGCACTGCTCAGGCAGAAGCAGGTTCAAGTGCTGCATCCCAGGGCCCCTTCCAAGGCGGCCAACGGAGGGGTTTATTTCCTAAGGAAAAGAGGAAGGTATATAATCCCCAGCCTGACCTGCCACAGAGACGGGCCGAGAGCCACGCGCCCATGGGTTTTGCTGCTGTTTGAAGTTCCTCTGGAGTCGAACCCAGGCTGGGCTAGAGAAAAACAACTTCAAGAGGCAAAACTCGAACAGCCTCTTGGGTAAGTTGCTCCAATGACTTACCATTCTTGTTGTTAAAAATGTGCATCTTACTCCTACTTTTAAGTTTCGTACTGTATATCCCAGACGTGGTTTGGGGTTTTTTTTTCCTTTTTTTAATGTCTAGCCCCTAAAGAGAAATGTTTCTAAGGCACTGGGTAGTTCTTCCTGCTGTGCTGTGAATGGCCGTGGGGTGACAGGGTGGGGTTAGGAGATATTAAGGATGTGCTGACATCTCCACCCAAAATCCCCTCCCTTCCCACTCGCCTCCGCCCTGCCAGGCTGGGCATCCAGCAGCTCTTCAGTCACCCAGAGGAAGCTGGAGAAGGAAGGCTGGGGAAGATGTGGCTGCAAAAAGGGGCTTAGTCATCTGAAAAGGTTGAGAAACTCTGCAAATTGGAGGAAATCAGTTATCAGATGTTTTCCCCTTGTGTCGGTGTTGCCAGACAGCACCAGGGTCTCACCATCAGACCCTCCGGGAGATGGGTTTCCTTTGGTGCCGCAGCCCTGTGCAGTGAGACCCCTCCAAAAGGCAGAAAGCCGCTGCCGGGGTCACCCCAGCGCCCACGGTGCAGGACACGGGCTTGGTCCCTGTGGGGTCTTGGAGAAGGCTTCTCGGGCATCACTGCTGCCAGTGCAGAAGCCAGGGGCTTCCCGGCTTTGCCTCACTGCCATGGACAGACCTCACAGGGCACGGAGAGTGCCCAGCCCCGCAGCTCCCCACGCCGGCACGACCCCCTGCACCCCGGGGGGTCAGCCCCTTCCCCTGCTCACGGTCCGCTCCCCACAGCCGGGTGCCCCCACCGGCCCAATCCCTGCGAGGTCCGGAGCTGCCGCCCCCCTCCCTGAGCATCACCCTCCTCCCTCGCACCCCTTCCCCTGCCCGGCCAAGCTCCCCCCCTGTCCCGGCTCTGCTCTCGGGGAGGAGGCGTGTGAGCACCGAACAGCGCTTCAGGGGCTCAGGCTTCTTAAATTCATCCTCCACCTCCCAGGCTCGGGAGCAAGACTGCAGAGCTGCAGTGAGCATGCAGAGGGACCACGCATGCAGCATCTGGGGACACGAAATCACACAGGAAACGGGAACTGTATCCCCGGAAAATGTCCTTTACAGGGCAATGCCCAAGCACTGGGGTGGCTGCGAGGAGCAGCAGTCGTCCCTGCGCACTGAGAGGGATGATGTCCTTCAGAACCGCCTCCCCGTTACCGGGAGCGGTGCCGTGTGGGGTGTCCCCGCCTGGGCCTCTCCACTGGCAGGGACCCGTGACAGCTTTGCAGCTGGCTGTGGGCTCTGCGCTGCCGAGGCAGACATCCCCAGGAAGAGCATCTTCCCGCGGGCAGCGGCTCCCAGCCCCCTCCTCGCCAGGGGCTGTCACTCAGCGCTGGCCTGAACCCCCTCCTGCCCCTCTTCTGGGAAGGGGGGGCACAGGGCTGCTGAGACCCGGCCTGATTGAATCCTGAGGTACCCACGTCCATTGGTCTCTTCCCGACTCCGCACACTGCTGAGGACTAACCTAAGGATTCCTCTCTTCCCGTCTCACTTCAGCCACCCCCACTTCTTAGAATACAGGAACAAGTGCAGGTTTTTTCCCCACCCAACGATACTGTTCCCAATTTGACAGTTATTAAAATCCTCACCTCTGGCCTGTCACAACAGCACCCTGGGATGAAGGCCTGGCTTCTGTTGGTGGGACTCTCAGTGCTCTGAGCCACTCCTCATCCTCATCTGTCTCCATCGCCTCCGTCTCCATGAACTCCCCTCCTTTCCCCATCACCCACCTGCCGCCGTGCCCGACACCACGGCCCCACCAGACCCTGACCATACAGTGAGTCAGCCCCTTGCTCTGTCACCCTTCCACCCATCTCCTTTGGTCTTGGCCCCAGCCATGGCACAGCATAACCACCTTCCCCCTCTCTGCTCCCAAGGGACCTTTCGCGTGGGGTTCTACATGTTTTGCAAAGACTTCTTTTTACTTTTCTTCTGGAAATCTTTGCTTTCTCTAAGATTTTCACTGTCTCCAAGACGTAGTTCCCTTTGGTGGATAATCTTTTTTTTTTCCCCCCACTCTTAGCGAGTTTTCTCATTCCTTATGTTCTCCTTAAAACTGTTCATCCATTTGGGACAAATGCACTCAAATTCTTCCTTTTGAGGAGGAACGTAAATAAAGCAGTGCTTGGCTAGATTGCAGAAAAGCATTTTTTGATATTCGAGTGGGATTTTTATCTTTATTCTTTCCAATGGAAAGATCTCATATACAATAAAGCAATAGGTACTCCTGTCTCCATTTAACTCTCTGTCTCACCACTCCCCTCTCCAATTTCAAACTGCGTAGCAAAAGAAGCTGCTGCCAGAAAAGCTTTTTACCTTCTGGAAAACAAGAGATACTCATGGCTAAGATGTTCTCAATCAGCAGAACCAAAAATCCACTCCACATACAAGCACCGAGAATCTCTTCCTTCCTGACACGAGCTCCTCGAACTGTCTCCGTCCGGGAGGGGACTGTAGCGCGGGTCGCACCCGAGAGCTGCATTTTGAGGAGAACCCCCGGCTCTGAGACAACAACCACCAATTAATTTTCTTTCTCAAAAAAAAAATACCCAGAAGAATAAAAAAGAAATAATCTTTTACCATGCTCATCTGACTGGAAATGCATTTCTAGAGATTTTATTAACTCTATCTGATTTTGGATTAGCTTTCAAAGCAAATATATCATGGCAATTTAGTAAACCTAAGTACATTTCCAGAAGAGAGCTTCGTCAAACCTGTTTCTATCTCCAAACATGAGAAACGCCAAAATGCGCCAAAGGGCTCACACATGAAATATCAACCCTCGTTTCTGCGGTATTTCCATATTTAACATGGGTTTAATGAAAAATGTGTAAAGCTACCCTGCCGGCCAAATACGGCTCTGCCTCTCCCTCCGTGCGCCTGGAGGCAGACACCTCCGGCACCATATGCTGACGGCAGCGGCAGCTGGGACGGGGGCTCAGTGCCCTCCGAGCCCCTCCGCCCACCCCCCACGGGGGGCACGAGCTGCCACCAGCTCTGACCGAGGAGCCCTTGGGGCCAGGGGCTGTGCTCGGGGCTGGCGGGACCCGCTTCGGGGACCCTGGGGACAGTGGGGACGCCGGCTGTGCCTGCAGGCTGTGTACCTGCTGCTGTGAGCCAGGCACAGGGGCTGGGGGCAGTGCCAAGGTCAGTGTGCTGTCAACAGCCATAGGCAGATCGTGCCTCACCTCGGTGGGCAGCTCCACCACCCACCCACCCACCCACTCACCCAGCCGCTCGCTTGCCCCCATGGGGTGGGGAGAGAATCCGAGGGCAAAAGTGAGAAGAACGGTGCATTGAGATACAGGTAGTTTAACGGGGAAAGCAGAAGCTGTGTGCAACCAGAGCAACGCCAGGAATCCAGCCACCGCTCCCCATGGTAGGTGGGGGTTCAGCTGTCTCCAGGACAGCCGGGCTCCATCACACCTGTGGCAGTGACTTGGGAAGACAGACGCCATCACTCCGAATGTCCCTCTTCCTCCTCCTTCCCCAGGTTTAGCTGCTGAGTGCAGCGCCCTGTGGGCTGGGACATCCCCTGGGCAGTTGGGGTCACTGTCCCGCTGTGCCCCCATCCTGATCCCTGTGGGAGGGTGAGGAGCAGAGCAGCCCTTGGGGCCGCTTGGCAGCGATGACACACTCTGCGTCACCAGCACAGACACCAGACATGGCACCATGCAAGGTCCTGTGACCAAAATCAACTCTCTCCCAGCCCAAAGCAGCACAAAGGCTGATTCACACACAGCTACTCCCCTGCTTCCATCTGACTGGCAGAAAACATAGGCTATTGCCCTCGACAGCTCCCTGAAAGGGGGTTGGAGAGAGGTGGGGGCTGGCCTCTTCTCCCGAGGGAATAATGACAGGAGCAGAGGGAATGGTCTGAAGTTGGGGCAGGGGAGGTTGAGATTAGATATTGGGAAGAACTACTTTACTGAGAGGGTGGTCAGGCACTGGAACAGCCAGTGGAGTCACCATCCCTGGAGGGATTTAAAAATTGGGTAGCCGTGGCACTTCAGGGCATGCTCTCATGCCCAGGATTGATGGGTTGTGTCTGTTTGTGGGGTTGTTTTGGTTTTAGTTTGGGTTTTTTGTTTGTTTGTTTGCTTGTTTGTTTTTTGTGGTTGGACTTGATGATCTCAAAGGTCCCTTCCAACCATGAAGATTCTGTGATTCTGTGATTCTATTCTTGCATTAATTTTGAAGTTAAATTCCCAGTGAGCCCAGAAAATGGTACCAATAACTGGCATCTCCTTTGGCCCTTGCCTGCAGGAGAAACGCAGTGCACCCAGAGGTGGGAGCAGGATGAGAAAGGGGGGGGTGGGCAGGGTTCCCCCTCTCGGTGGTCCCGCCTGGTGGACTCAGCCTTGGCTCCGAACTCCCCTGCACAGGCTGGGTGTGATGCTGAGCCACTCAGTCTCCAGCCCGGGACTTACTCCAAGCCTGCTTTCTGGCAAAAGCTAGTAATTAGATGCGTTCTTTAAATCGCTTAAGTGTTTGTATAGTAAGCAATTACCAAATTCTACATTACAATCCCACAATTAGCAGCTTTACGTTGTGAATAATGAATTTAAGATTGGTGTAACGACTCCCGAGGGCTTCCAGCCTTCCTGGGGGGATCAGGTATGGGTCACAGGGAGGAGCCTGTCCCCTCCGGGAGGCTCTGGAGGTGGCTTTGGTCCCTCTGGGCAGGGCTGGCATCTCACCAGAGTCTAACTCGGGGACGGGTGTCTCGCTGGCGGGGAGGAGGGCACACAGCCCTGCGACACACGCCATCATTTGGGGGGATTCCAGGCAAGTTCTGTAAAACCTTCAAGGATGGAAATGCCTCTGAGAGAATCCTGCGGAAACAAATAAGGGGACGTCCCTGAGGCCAGTGGTCCCCAAACCTCTGTCCCAGCCCGGCCTTACATTTTCCTGAAGCAACGGCTTGGAACAGCCGGATGTCCTGTGAGCCCTGCAGCGCAGATTGTGTGGGCATTTTGTGGTTTATTTAAATAACGCACCAGCATCATTGCAGCTCTTTGATGGTGAGGAGGCTGACACTGAATAAACCTCAAATTAAGAGGTTTTCTCCCTTTCCACATTCCCAAAACCCAGTACTAACAAACAAAAGAAATCCAGCCACGAAGCTGTGCTCTCCTCTCCTCTCTTTTTGCTTCCTTCCTTCATTGAATCTCCCACCAGACGTTAGCTTCTTCCCTAAAACGTGCCTGTTGCCACTGCTCAGTACCGAGTTCGGGGACAGAGGAGGTATCATTCAATTCATTAGTGCCAAAATGAGGGTAGCGAAAGGGCAGAGCCCCAAAGCTGGATGGACTGAGGGTTGTAAAATCAAAGGGAAGTGGTGCTGTCGCTTGGCTGCTCCAGACAGACGCCAGGACAAGGAGAGGGGAGCTGCCCCTGTATGTGCACTGAGTGTGCCAGGTCTCAGCACCGAGGCATGTCACGCCTGCTCCTCCTGAACAGAGCAGCTCCCCTGTCCCTGGCTGAGCTGTGACACTGCGTGCACCCGTGACAGCTTTAGCCACTGCTTTTCCTGCAGCAATTAGCTCTGGACTAGCAAGGATTAGATTCCCGCTCCCCTCACAGTCACGTCCTGCCCTTGCCATCGTGGGGTGCCCGGGAGAAGGACCCCGGCTGTGACACCGGACTGCAGCGTCGTGTGTCACCCCAGGGCCCCTCAGGGAGAGGAACCGTGGCCAGAGAAGCCAGCAGCCGGCCATTAGTCACTTGGCAACATCATCCCTGGACGTTCCCTGGGGTGCAAATCTCTTCATCCCGGGGGTTCATTAATATTAATCAGTTTAACTAACAATTTTGTTCCTAGTGCAGGGAGCTACCTGGAGTAATCCCACCCCTGTTCCCAGGCCAGGCTGTCCCTTTCTGTCACCGCAGGTCCCGGCTCAGCTCAGACCCTGCCATAGCTTCCAGGGGAGGCAGCACCGTGTCCGTCCCCATTGAGACGGGGACAGGTCGATGGGGACTCCTGGCGGGTGGTTTGTCTCCCCCCCCCCACCGTCTCCACAGCAGCTCCAAGGGGGTGCTCTGAGGGTGACCCCCCCCGGCGGAGCCGTCCCGTGTGACAGTTTGGGGACACGCACACAGTCCCATCACAGGGACAGAACCACCCGGTGTGGGTTCTGGGGGGGCCGTTGGGCTGCAACCCCCCCACCAGCCAGTCCCGACCCTCACCCCAGGGGCAGAGCTGCGGGAAGCGGCAGAGCCACGGCGCTGCCTTGGGGAAAGCAACCTCTTCCAGAGCAGGGAGGGAAAAGGGGCAGCTGTTCCTCCCTGGCGCCGGGGGGATCTCGGGGGGGCACGGGGAAGGAAGGGGTGACTCCGCACCCACACGGGTTTATGGGCAGAATCGGTCTGGGAAAGCTCTGACCGGGCCGTTGTGTTGATGTAAAAATACTTCTGGGGCGGGGGGAAACCTTGTGAGAAGGGGGGCATAGTAGTTCCTCAATGACTTTCTACTTCTACTGAAAGCTGAAATCTTCAATATTTTTGTTTCATTTTCCATTCCCTCCATTCTTTTTCCAGTAGAGACAGCTGAAAATGAACTGGGAGGTGTAGGAAAGGGAGACCTGAAACCGCAGGTGGAAAGGGCTTAGAACTGAAAACAGTTTCTGGAAGAGAGAAAAATCTTCCCAAGTGCTTGATTCTTATTTAATAAAAAGTGCAGAAAAAAATATTGAAGTGTATATTTAGTTGTGTGTTTCTTTTGCAGAATTATGTATTTATCTTGCAGAAAAATAGGGTGTATTTCTGAGCAGCCAAGGTGGCTTATGACTTATGTTCAAGGCAAACACAAGACAAACGAGGTACCTCCAGACAGCTGAGCCCCAGCCAAGCAGGGTTCACTGCTGCGTGGTCCGGTGATAAATAACCACCACTATTTAGTACAGCCAAATAAATGCATAAAAATCAGTAAAAATAAATAAATCACAAAGAGGACACCTGAACAGGCAAAACAGCACAACATTGTGGCTCATAAACCGGACGGTGAGGTTTAGAGGACAAGTCTGCAATAAGTAATACTTTCTTTGATGTGTGTAATACATCAGATCCTGTTTGATGTATCGCATGATCCAAGGTGTGCTTTGTATCCCATTAATTATGTCAACAATTGAAAGCTTAAAATAACATTTGTATGGTGATAAATGCTGGTTTCTGGAAGGCACAGCCACCCTGCAAAGGCCACACGTGGTTCCCCTCCTTCAGCGCCCGGGCAGGACAACTGCCACCCCTCCAGGGGACAGCAGCCGCTGCTCAGGTCACCGGCTCTCATTCATTCCCAGCCTTCCCTGAATTTAATTCCTCACCAAGTACCCCTGCAGAGCCCCCGCAGCCCTGCCCCGGCACCCAGGAGGGCTGACTGCACCTCAGCAGGTGATGCTCCATGGGGATGTGCCACGGGGATGTGCCATGGGGATGCTCTGTGGGGATGCTCTGTGGGGATGCTCCACAGGGATGCACCATGGGGATGCACCATGGGGATGTGCCACGGGGATGTGCCATGGGGATGCCCCATGGGGATGTGCCACGGGGATGTGCCATGGGGATGCTCCGTGGGGATATGCCACAGACACTGCTCCCACTGCTGGCCAGGGCCAGCTCTCGCCCTGCGATGGCCCCGACAGTGTGACCCGGCCCCAGGACTGCCCAGGCAGGTGCCCACTGGTGGGTCCCACAGCATTTCCCTTCCCACCCACAGACCTCAGCGGGTTCAAGCTGCTGCTGTCACACTTTTCATGCCCCGCTGTGGAAGCGCTGCTCCGCTCACCAGAGCTGATGAGCTGATTTCTTCATCTTAGGAACAATTTTTGCACAGAAAGGGTTATTAAGCATTGGAATGGGCTGCCCAGGGCAGTGGCGGAGGCACCATCCCTGGAGGTTTTCAAAAGACAGGTTGACATAGTGCTTAGAGACGTGATTTAGTGATGGGGGGGAGGTTACATGGTTTTGTTTTGTTTTTTTTTTTTTTATCAGAGTTAGGTTGATGGATGGACTCGATGATCTTAAAGGTCCCTTCCAACCTGGACAATTCTATGATTCTAGGATTCTACGACTCTATGATGTGTTGGAGCACCAGCCCGCATCCCCCCGCAGGTTTCCCGGCAGGTTCCCCCATCCCTCCCCATTCCTGGGACTCCTCCGAGCAGAGCGGGGCACTGGGCTGGCAGCAGTCTGTCCCCTGCGTGGCTGTGCAGAGCTCCGGGGACATTCAACAGACCGTTCCCATTCAGTGTGTCCTGCCTCGGAGCAAAACAAAACATGCCTTCAGCCAGTGTTAAGAAAAACCCCCAAAACATCTTATATTTGTGGAAATTCAACTTCTTGTCCCTGTTTGCAATTAAAATTTGAACGTGTGGTTATGTAGATCTAAAGGGAGGGAACACGAACACCTGTCTTACAGGGGACTCTTTTATCATACTAACATTTACATAAGCCACTTTGTGAGGCTATTTTTGAAACCATTGATTAGGATTCCAAAGCTGCCATGTTTTCCCTCTGCAGACAGAAGTGACGTCGCCCGTCTCACGTGGTGCGGCAGGAGAGCTGCCGGAGCCAGGAGGCTCTCAGGGTATGAGCAACAGAGATTTATAGCAGAGACAGGATCTTTTATCTTACCACCTGATTTAGCTGGAAGAAAACAAGCAATATTTCAGAAACAAAAGCTCTTCGGATCTGAATTTTCACCTACTATATCAGTGGTTCAAATAAAAAATATAACGTCCCTCTGCAGATTTTACCTTACTTATGCATTTAGATTATCAGGGCTATAAGTTTATTATTTCTGCAACATGGAAAGATAATCCTATTTTCCACTGTGAGAGATATAGCAGAAGACACAAACAGCCACTGGGTCCAACCAAAAGTCGAATAACCATTTATCCAGCAGGAGCTGTGTCAGAAAGCAACATATTTACAAACCCCAGATCCCCAAAATCTGTGCAAATCAGTGCACTATACCATGAAAAGAACTAAAGCCTAATGCTGGGAATAACAGAATGTAGGTCTGGGGTCTAGGGAACGTGTGCTGACTTTGCAGATGAAATCCTGAAGCCAGAAAATCTGGCAGTCTGGTTCATAAATGCAGAAAACACGCCAACATTCATGCAAAGTATGGAGAAGGAGAAAGACCTAGAAGCAAAATCCCGGTCTGCATCTGACAGCACGGGCTTCCCAGAGTGCATTTCTCCGTGCAGGAACAGGCTGACAGGTCAGGAGAAATCACAGACGTGTTCTCCACACAGATCTTCAGTAGGTCAGTGTCCATCCCGCGAGAGGGCTCTGCCCACAGGGGCTGCCCTGGCTGAGGGCAGTGTCCCTGTGTCCCTGTGTCCCCATGTCCCCCTGCCCGGGGACCGTGGTGGCTCCCAGCTGTGCTGTGGGGGCTGCCGACAGGGGTGATGGTGTCCCCAGGAAGACATCCCGTCTCTCCACCTCTCAGACAGGGATCTCTGAGATCTGGGAGCTCTGGGAGCTGCTGACATCCCTCACGCCTCCTGGTCAGCCTTGAGTATCCACACACACAAATCACAGAGTTATGGAGATACAATCTCCTGATGGAATGTCTGTGCACGCAGGAGGAATCTATAGAATTATTTCAGCTGGAGTTAAGAGTTATCTCTTAAATATATATATATTTTTAAGTGATAAACTTAATTTACCACAGCTTGGTATCAGCAGGGGACTCCACGCACTCATGAGCAAACACAAAACAGAGGAAGCAAAAAACAGGGCACAATTTGATGTTATAAAATGAAGTGAGAAGTTTGCAGTATTTTTGGGACAGCCTGATATTTTGCAAAATGTTTGAAATTCTCATTGGCTCTCAGCTGTTTTAGGTAACCCCTATGGGCAAGGCTGTAATTTACTGCTCGCTCTGTGGTTTCACAAAAGCTCAGAGAAACCTTGTATTTGCCCAGTGGCTAAAGCCTTCAGCCGAGCTTTTATCATCTCAGTGAAATGTCACAGACCTGAGAAGGACATTTTATCCCTGACAGGGTTTGCAGGTCTCCAAATCAATGTTACACTTGTGGAATTACTTAAAAATTATGATGAGGCAGGTTAATTATGGAAATTCATTAAACTAGATCTGCTGGAAAAGAATGAGAAAGGCAATTTTTTTCCTCATATTCCAAGTGAAAATGAGCTGCAAGTTTGAAATCCTAAACCTTTTCTACCAGATAATTTTATTTACCTTTCCCCTCACTCATCCAAATTTTTATCCTAATTCTTCAAAAAATCAAAACAGCTGTAAGCGTGTTGGCTTGCTCCACTGTTTGGGGAATTTGGGGCATTTTGCTCCCAGGAGACCACCAGCAGAATTTGTGTGGCACTCGGAGCATGGGGTCGGGGGGGTGGACCCTCCGTCGAGGCCCCCCCTCGCCAGTGAGCAGCTGCTGGCAGTGCAAGGACCAGGGATGTCTGCGGGCCTGGCCTCCAGCCTGGAAAAGGGCTTCCATGAGTTGCTGTGGTGGATATTTGGGTTTACTTCTCATACTTCTTAATGTTTTAGGTTCCCTCCAAGCGCGGGGGGTGGGGGTGGGGGGGTTAGTCCATTCCTGGGCACTGGAGAACTGCAAGACCCCTGGGCTCTGCCGCTCCCGCTGGTGCCCTCCTGCCCCAGGAAAGCCCTTGTCAGGCTGGTTCAGGGCTGAGGCCACTTCTTGGAAACTGTTCCTGTAAAACCCTGAGAATCAGGAGACCTATGAAATAATTCCCCTCGATAAACACTCCCAGGGAAGAGCTGGGGGTCCCGAAGCGGAGCGAGCTCTGTCTGGGCGGACGCCCTCCTGCCAGTGCCGGTGCCAGCCCTTGGCAGGGAATCCACCCATGGTGTCTGGGTGTGGGGTGTCAGCCCAGGTCCCGGAGCCACCCCCTGCCCGCCCCGGTGAAGCCCCGAGCAGGGCAGAGGAGCAGCTCTGGGGACACGCAGCCTGGGGGGCTCCCGCCACAGAGCCCCTCCTCTCTCCCACCTCAGACAGAGCCAATAAACGAGAGACACAGATCCCTTTCCTCTCAGCAGGGCTGTTTCTTCTGCTACATTATTTATGACTTGTCAGAAATAATAATAATTGCAGGATCGCTTGGTGGATTACGTGTCACGAGTAATGCACATTTACTGTTTCCTCAGTACTTCCATCCTGCTTCGCTGGAAAGAGCAATTTGTTGATTGCATTTCAAATGGAAAGACTGTTAAGAAGGGGCACATCTAAGTCTTTTTGCTCAAGCACCTCCCCTTGTTATTGCATGACAGAACCCACAGTCTCCAAAGCCGTTGCTGTACCAGTAACCCTTGGCTGGGGCATCTGAGGACAGTGAACTCCAGAAGGTTTTCCAAGGAGTGGCCAGATGCCCTGGACAGAGGAAGGTAGAGCCCTCCTGCCCCCGGCACAGGCGGGATGTCCAAGGGGTTTGCTGTCCATGTGATGCTCTGATGTCCACACGTCTTCTCCCGGAGCCGATGGTGTCCTCCGGAGCCAGCCCTGCACCACGCAGCCACTGAGCCTGAAGGGGAGGCAAAGAGACAGGGGCTTGGTGCAGGACCTGCTCCGGCCACCTCACAAGCCCAGCAGCTCTTCAGCACCAGCTTTGGAACCCCCCGAGCTAAATTCTGATCTCTGGCACTTACCAGAAGAAATGAAGAGGGTGGCAGTGCTCTCTGCGGGTCACAGGCGGGAGTGGAAGCTCCATTCCTGCAAAGAGCTGGCTGGTGGACACTGACGGCCTGCTCTGCAGAGATGTGCCCATGGCCAGTTACTCCATGCTGATCCCAAGCCCTCAAAGAGCAAGCACAGCTCTGTGGGACAGCAGGAGCAGCAGTGTCCTGTGCCCAAGGGACAATGGGGGCTGCTCCAGCCGACCCATCCCGCTCCATTAGCAGTGACCTGCCACTTGCTGCAGCTCCCCAAGTGCCTCCTGCATTCGCTTAAAGATCTGCAAAATCACAGAATCACAGAATCACCTAGGTTGGAAGGGACCTTTTAAGATCATCTAGTCCAACCGGTATGTTTGGTCCAAAATGCTGTTAAAATCATTCTCTGACCATTGTCACTAGGCAGAGGCAGCTCTGTCAGACAGCTCGGAGCTGAGCTGGGCACAAGTGTCAGGACTGAGCAGTCACCAAACCGTGGCCTGAAGCATCCTCCAAGGAGCAGCCCCGGGCAGGGCTTTCTCTGCTGCAGCAGCTCCAGGGCTCTTCCCAGCCACGGCCACACACACGTGCTGGGGCACAGTCACTTAGTGCACCATCAGATTGCCACACGAATACTGGATTAGGCTGAATCCTGTCACTCTTGTGGCTCCGTGTAAAAGCGTTGCAGCTCTGCATGGAATTGAGACCTCTGGTTTGAAAACGCTCCCCTGGAGGCAGCTTATTTGAGAATAGGTGGAAACCTGGGAATTTAGGCAGCTCCTCCTCCCATCTGAAAAGAAAAGAAAGGGAAAAAAAAGACTTTTAGTTTTTATGGAAGGTTTTAATGGAATTATTTTCATGTTTTTTTTTCTATGAGAAATTTCCACGGGAGACAGCAAAATTTATGATCACTCTACTTTTCCACGTGTTGTGCAGGGCCTCTGAGGCTTAGGGCCGGCCAGGCTGGCTCTGCCCCGACCCCTGGACGCCTCCCGGTTTCTCTCCCTGCCGGGGCGCGGGGGGGGCGGCGGCAGGAGCCGGTCCCGGACGGCGGGGGACGGCGTCCGGAGGCGGGGACCCCCCGCAGGGCCCCCGGGGCGGCCGAGCCGGGAAGGGGGGAGCAGGGGGGAGCAGGCTGGGGCTCTGCCGGGCCCTCCCCGGGGGGCGCTGGGCGCGGGCGGGCGGAGCCCCCCCTCGGGGCCGCGACGATTCCAACCGCTCTTGCCCCGCGGCCCCGGGGAGGTTCTGTTCCCGGCGGGGTGGGCTCCCGGGGCCGGCGACAGAGGCGGCCGGGAGCGGCTGCGCCCCCAGACCCGACTGCGGCCCCGACGGGGCGGCCCCTGCGCTGGGGGCGCCGGGCTCCCCCCTCCTCCCGGGCAGGGACGGGTCACGGCCTCGTCCGGCCGGCGTCTCACGGGTCCTTAGCTTCTGGGGAGTCCCAGGGGCACCTACACAGAGCGCAACTGGGTTTCCTAAATACTGCTCATTATGCAAATCATTAGTTACAGCCGCCATCAGGCTGAGGTGGGTGTGCGGAGCGGAGTCACGGGGACCGCGCCTCTCACACAAGGGAAACGTACTGCACGGAGTTGTCAGAGCTGGAAGGGACCTTCTGGAGATCCTCCTGTCCCACAGCTCTGCCAGGGCTCTGCCACCCTCCCCAGGCCCTGGCAGGGGGCTGCTGGAACCAGAGTGGCCAGGGCTGGGGGCTGCTGGCACCGGGCGCTGCTGCAGTGGCCACCCCTGTCCCCAGTGCAGACGGGGCACCTGCAGCACACTGCAGGGTGGCAGGAGGATCTGCCAGACCTCCCTGCACTCCCCTGGAGATGCACCAGTCAGCTCCCACATCTCCGTGGAAGAAACGTATAAATCATTAACTGGATTTGAGGAAGCTTCATGGTGTAGAAACTTAACCCTGGTTAACCCTTGAAGCAAGCATGTTTACTGTCCTGGCTGTGTTGCTTATTTGTTTTTTGGCTTCTTACCTGCCTTCTGTGGGAGAACTGGAGTAAAACTTGTTAATTTGCTCAGCACAAAAGCATCAGCTGGAACCTTGCAGGCAGGCTGGCAGACTCTCAGGCTGTTTGTCTTTTGACTGTGGTCATTAGACACAACTGTGGGTCCCAGCCCCAGGGCAACCCCAGGAAAGCCTTAGTCTGACACATAATTCACAAAACTTTGGGACACTGCATGGACGTGGTCCGGGGTCAGTCCTGCCAGCAGCAGTTAGTGATGCTCACACACCTTTCTCATGCATCGCACCATTCCAATGGTTGCTTGTCCTGTTTTAGCTCTTTGATGGGCCATGGGAAGGAAATAGCTAATTTTTTTGGTGTGTAACTGGTGTAAGACCCAACGTTTCAGGTGCCCAAGGACTGAATGAAGACAGCCCCGTTACTGGACACGATGCTCTAACGCCCTGGTCTTGTCTCTGTCACCGTTCTTGAAGCGGAGACCGACCCTCAGTCTCACAGTCCTTCTGGTTCCCTTCCCTTCCAGTGCTGGTTGCCATGCAAATGCTGTCACAGCTGCTGGCAGGCAGATCTCTCTGGCCCACGCTATCTGTTTGCCTAATTCTGGGCCCACCACACAGGCAATTATCTACTGACCCCGCTGGGCTGGTGTCAGCCGACACATCCTCTGGGCAGTGTACAAAATATGCATCAGCAGTGAAGTTGCTGTTCGCGAACAGCAGTGAAGATGATGAAATTGTTGGTAATTGCTTGTTATTAAATCCATAATTAACTCCAGAATATTTTTGTCTTGCTGGGTGCTAATGGAATGACTAGAAGCAATCTCTTTACCTGTGCTGGCAGTGCCCACATGGTAATTCACTGCAGGAAACTGCAGGCTTTTAATCTCCAAGGGAAAATAAACCCCTCCTGTTAAGATAAATGCCAGTGTTATTTTTGAAAACTTGGCAAACAAAGAAAAAAATACCTCTTCTACAGAAAATCCTCAGCACCCATGACAGAACCATTCGGCCTCTTATCTCCTTTCTCTCTTCCCGTGAGCCTTGGAAGCGTTGACGTCAACGCGCATAACGACGGTGTTTGCTCAAAATCTCATTAGAATCTCTTCCTTAGGATTCACTGGAGAAAAGTACAAGTTTTCTGTAGGTGCTTGCAGGTTCTTATGTGCACTCAGCTGAGGAGCTGCGTAATGTTTCCCTTGCTCACAAGCTTCTCCTTAATCCTCAAAGCTGAACATCTACTGCACAGGAGCCCCTCAGACAGAGCGGTTCCTTCCCTGCCCCCCAAGCGGTCCCTTTGCTCCCAGCCACACGACAGCCCCTTCTGTCCCTGCCTGTCTCCCAGCTCTGGGTGCTGAGGGACCCTCTGGCCAGGAGCCCTGTGGGCTACTGGGTTGGAGGCACAGGTTGCCCAGAGCCTGTGTGGGCACGGAGAGCCTCGGGAGCACTCCATCAAGGATGGTTCACAGTGACACTGGGGACGGAAGCATCACACCAAGGAAGAGATACGGCGTGTCACGGTTTATGAGTCTCTGCTTCAGCACAAAAGGAGCAAGTAATTTCCAAGGGGGCTGTGGGACTCAGAGGGAGGACAGAAGAAATTTATCCATGCTTTTATTTAAAAAAAAAATATATATATAAAAATGCTCTTCTGTTAAACGCCACAGTACAGAAAGCAGGAGGTGGACTTCAGGGGGAGCTCGTCTGACCTTGGGACATGAGGTTGAAGACAGTCCCAGAGCCCTTTCTGGAATGAATAGATATAAAAGTCCAGAAGGTATTTGCAAATTCACAGGTAACCTTTGTGGAGCACATGGGAACCCGTGGGTTCGTGGCCTCCAGGGGAGACATCACTCCTGTTTTGTAAGCCACCACAGCGGGTGCTGCGAGGCTCCGCATGGTCCCCAGGGTCAAAGCCTTCTCCTGCCCAGCTGGTGGGTCACAGCTCTGCGGGAGGGACCTGCTTCATGTCCTGGTGGCGGGTGCAGCATCCCCCGCTGCAACCTGGGCTTTCCCTCCTCTGTCTCCTAGAAAAGGTTCTGACTGGTCTCAGTGGACTCGTGGCCAGAGCTGGAGCAGGTTTCAGGCACGTCGGTTGTGTGACCCAAAGTTAGTCTCCAGCACTTCCAAAACTCATGCCTTGTTGCCAAAAGCAAATAATTTTAATTCCAGTTAGGTTCTTCTTTTGCTGTTTTCGACTGGATTTTAAAGTTTCTTAGTATCAGACAATGTCCCCCTGGAAACACGAGTCAGCGTTCTGTTGTATTTCAGGCAAGGTAAGCAGGTGGAGCTCTTTAATTCTTGCCAGATAAGGATTTTTCCCCCACCCCTCAAATTGTCCTGGCGATTTTCTCTAAAGCAATGGCAGCGGATGGCTGTGCAGCAGTCTGCTCTCTGTCCCACAGGGGGAAATCGCCCCCTGCCCCCCTGGCACCCCGCCGGCACCCACTGACCCCGTCCCCGCCACGGGGAAAGAGCAGCTCCCCACAAATCTCAGTAAGGGCTGGAGCTGCGCTGTGCCTCGGCATGAAAACCCCCACCACCCGAAAGGGCTGCTGCGAGCGTCACAAGGAAATCTGCTCTCTTCTCACCTGCAATTATAACTCCAGGCTTGACAGACAAATCACACTTTGTCACCAGAGCAGAAAACATCTCCTGTTCTTTTCGGTATATTGTAAGTGCAGGCAAGTTTTGTGTGATTTAAAAATGCAATTTTGTCTAAGAGCTTTAAAACTGTAGTGGCACCGCTGGGTTTTATCTGGCAGCGCTGCAGTCAGAGCAGCGTGGAGGTAGGAGCTGCCTTTTCCTTCATCAGGAAGCATGTAGACTACCTCCCCTTTTAACCCTCCTCGATTTTATTTTAGGGACCCAAATATACCAAAGCAAAAATGCAATTGCATATAATGGTGGTCTGAGAACAAGAGCAGGGTTATTTCTTACCCAGTTACTGTGTTTCTCAATGACTGGTGACAGGACTTGGCAAGGCTGAACAGAGAGGAATTTCTCACAACCTGCCTCACAGGTGTAGGAGGTGGCGGCACACGCTTATGTCCCCCTTCTGACTTTGAAATTGTCCAGAAACATTTGGGTTTAATGAAAGATGGAAGCGGAAGTCACACCAGAAATCATGAAACTCTGCTTTTGTCTTTTTCCTTGCGTTACTGACCTGGCCCATCAACCCCTGGCAGAGGGATGGTGGCTCCACAGCACCCACAGGGTGATCAGGGACGGACCAGCTCTCCTCTCCCACCCGGACTGCTGGCTTCCCGGCTGGAGGGCACAGCACCACTCTCTCCACGGCTGCCGATTAACAGACCCTAATTAACAGCAGGCCTCTTAACCATCTCAACTAACACACAGAATTTTTGCCCTAACCTTTGTGATGTTCAGCACTTTTCCATGAAATACGTGTCCGGTGTGGGGGACACAGGCGGTTTCCTACATCCCGTTGAGGCGATGGAGTGTCAGCCTTCTCCAGCCCAGTCTGCCAGCCCCTGTGCAGGGCACCCTCCTCTCCCCTGGGGGTCTGCGTGCAGAACCCTGCTGGAATGAACCAGGGAAAGAAAGGAGCATGCTGTCTATGAGATCATCTAAAAATAGTTCAGTAATAATGCTGCTGCTTTCTACAGACTTGAAAAAAAAAAAGTTTTCAAATCTATAATTTGCTAATACAATCAAACACAATCATAAGTAAAATTATTCACACCAACTTGATTAGTAAAAAGAGTATGCTAATGAGATACCCTCCAGCCTCTTCCTCTGTGTTTGGCTGTGGCGCTGCTCCTCTCCGCACACTGCCAAGCGCGGATCCATCTCCCCTGGGAAAACAGCCCTCCCTTCCCATTCTCTCAGAACGGGCTGTTTTCTGGGAGAGGGCTGTATTTTGGGGGTGTTCCTTCTCAGGGCCATGTCTGCTCTGTCCCGGGGTGCAGGGCTGCCCTCCCCGCTGAGGACCCTCCCTGGGCTCGCTGGGTCCCCGTCCGGCTCCAGGGGTGGCAGGACCACGAATGCCACCGCAGTGTTGGGGGGTGCGCTGCCTGAGCCTTGCACCCCGGGGAAAAGAGGGAAGGAAGATTTTTCCTCCAGACCAAAGGGCAGCAGAAGGAGTGAGTTTGTGCTCGGGAGACTGTGGGGGCGATGGCAGGGTGACCCAGCTCTGGGCAGGCTGTCACAGCTGGTCGCCCTGGGTGGCTCAGCAGAGCTGCCACCCGCGCTCTTGGCCTGAGCTCCCACTGGCCAGGGCCCCGGGGCTGGCAGGGATGCTGGTGGCCACAGGGCAAGCGACAGGCAGCAGGTCTGGGGGAGGTGGGCTCAGTGGTGCTCAGGACAGAAATACCCACAGCATCCTCCCGTCCCCCCATGGCAGGAAGCAGCACAGCCCCCCCGGCCCCTCCAGCCCAGGGCTTGTGCTGTAGGGGGGTGCCCACCCTACGGCCGGGGGGAGCATGGCCAGACCCTCCCCCTGAGCAGGAGTCCCTGTACCTCCAGCACACCCGCTCCTCACGGGAGCCTGGGATTCCCGGGAAGGATCCGGTTGGGCTCCAGCGGGGTGCACACATGGCCCCCCCAGAGGCACCAGGAGTCCCCGACCTCCTGCCCCCCAGCACAGGGAGGCGATTGCCTTTCTCAGCTTCGGGCTCATTCAGCACAGCTGCAGATCCCTGCTGTCCGCAGCAATGCCTCATCTCCAGGCAATCCTGCTTCAGCAGGGGGGTTGGACTAGATGATCTCTACGGTCCCTTCCAACTCTAAAAAAAAAATTCAGTGAAATTCAGTGAAATTCAGTGAAATCTGCGTTTGGCGTTGTAATGACTGACCGGCCTCCCTGCCGGCCCTGGCAGCGGAATCAAAGCACCCTCGCAATTCAAATGGCAGGCCCTTGACAAGGCAGACAGTGACTGGAGCTCTCCCCGCACTCCGCTGGGCTGAGACGCCCCGCAGCGTCCGTCCGTCCCCCGCGGTGCGGGGGGGCGAGGAGCAGAGACCCTGCTGGATTGTCACCGTCCTCCCACCCCGCCGGTGACACCGTGCCGGGGCCGGGCTGCCGGTTGTTCGGGAGCAGGACTGACGGCTGCAAATCAGAGAAATAACTCCCTGCCGTTGCCGCAGCCGGGGCTCAGCAGCCCAAGGGGAAGCCTGACCAAGCTGTGGAAACAGCGGGGAAACCCGGTTTTGTTGCAGCCCACAATGGCAAGGGGACGCCTAATTACCATTACAAAACCCGAGAGCAGCAGATAGTCCTCAGCACTATGGAGACCCTGCTAAGTCTTTGTAATTGGCTTCGTTCGCTTTTTTTCACTCGGTTTCCCCGACCAGAGGAGCTGGACCTGCCGTCCAGCCTGTCCAGCCTGTCCAGCCAGCCCTGCTGGCCCCAGCGTGTGGCCTCTGTGGGGCTCTGTTCCCAAACCAGGAGGTGGTGGTTTAGGATGAGCCTCTGGCCGTGCATCCCGCAGCAGACAGGGGAACTCCTTACAAACAGAGTCATTTGTTGAGGGTTTGCAGACGGCAGCAATGTTTTAAAATTGGTTTTTATATACCACAATGTCCCACGATGGCATATATACAATTGTAATTGGTAAAATGACCCTGTGTTAGTTGGCCTCGTAAGCTGCCAAGCTCCCAGATTTAAAGGGGTTTCAGTGCCTGGGGACGCAAACAACTATTGAATGGGAATTTCAAGTCACCCTGAAACAACAGGAGAAACACAGCCCCCGAAGCACAAACCCCCCCGGGACTGGGGCTCCGCTCGGCTCCGCTGGAAGATGCTGTGACCGGTACCACAGGCACCGACACACTACGGCCGGGTGTCACCACCGCTGCAGCATGAGCCACGAGCCGGCGGAGGGACAACTCCAGCAATGGGTTCTGTCCAGATTTGTCTCCATTAGCATCCCTACAAAATGCCTCGGGGATTAAAAACCTGTCATTAAGGAGGTCAGAAAATCCTTTGCACTCTGCATTGTAAATTGCAGTGATCAAAATGAGTCATTAAAGGAGAAATCTGATACAGTGTCACTTTCCTCACCGCTTCCTCAGCTTGTCCCTTGGAATTCACACGCGGACACACAGCTGCCTTTTGACTCGGTTGCTAGAACATGAAATTACCCAGATGGCCAGGTTTGAAACATCCCTCTTACTACAACTTTTTCTCAAGTCTTACTTTTTCAGGTATATATTATAAGAGACCCTTATTTTCTAGTAGATAAAATAGCAAATATCATGTTTTGAACTTTGTTTTTGCCTGAGGTGACTATCGGCCCCTTGGGGCTGTGGGTGCAGGTGGAGCTCTGGGGGGGCGGTTTGTACGCACCAAGGGGAAACCGGGGTTGCAGGAGTCTTTCATTTTCATGCGCATTTTCACTGCATTCCCAAATTAATATGGGTTACAGTAGTGGATCTGTCACTCTCCCTCTTAAAAGCAAGAACAAAGCAACCTATTGCAGAGGGAGAAATGATGAGAGGGAAGAGAAGCGTATTGCTGTGGAGAGACTCCAGTTTTCTCCAGTACTTACTATTTTATATACTAACTGGAGTGACACATCGTGAGGGACCAGGACTTTGCAGGAAGCTGATCTTGGCGAGCCAAAAGCCAGTTGGGTGTGGTATGTGATGGAAATTACCTTGATAAAATAAAAATGAGGTCATTCTCTCACCCTGGTTCTGCAGTCGTGCCCAGGCTTGGGACCGCACCTTGCCGGCAGCGGTGGGAGGTGGATCTGCCATCTCTAACCCACCCAAGGCAGCAGTTCCAGTGGCTCAGGATGCCTGCAGCCTCTGCCTTGGAAGTCCTGTCCCTGGCAGCTCCGTTCCCAGAGTTTGCTTTGAGCTTCCCCCAAGAGCAAGAAGAGCTGGTGGCAATGGAAGCTCCCAGCCATGCTCTCTGTCCCGTGTTCCACAAGGATTTCCAGGGAGAGTGCCTGGAGCTGCGTGCGGTGCCCGTGTGGCTCTGGGGCCAGTGCCCTGCGGCGGTGGGAGCCAGGAGGGAGGGAGGGGGATCGGGGGAGGTGGCAGAGGGGAGAGGGCACCCGTCTCAGCCAGAGCCCTGCTGTGGAGAGGTGGATACACAGTCTGGCTCAGCGCACGCTGGAGACAAAATCTTTTTCTGCCTCCCAAACACAGCACAAAGACTGGTAAAGAGTTCCCTGTGGCTTTAGTGCTGCATTATTCAGGGTGACAATAAGACAAAAATAACAGCCAGCGCTGTATAATTTGCAGACAACTTGACCCAGGACGTGCCTCACCTCTGGCAGGTTCAGAGACGTTCAACGCAGTTATTCCTCAGGTTTGTTTTCCTTCTTTCCCCCAGCCCGGTGTCCTTGTCACAGGTTACAAGGTCTGCTCTGCTGCAGCAGCGCTCGCCTGGACTAATTGTGCAGCATGTTAATAGGCATGTCTGCTGGGCCACCAGCTCCCCAGCCCGGGTGTCATTTCTCCCCCGGATGCTGGGGACATGAGGGCAATTAAGAGATGATGCATTAATTTCCATGTCGGGATCTTAATCTGTTTTTTTCTAGAAACAAGGGGAAATGCACCTTTTCCTGGGGATGTGTTTAGCTCTAGCACACAGACATGAGCAGGAAGGGCCATACAGGGAGGTGGAAACGCTCCGTGTTGCTGGAGAAAAAGGGGGAGACATGATTCAAGGAGCTGCTCCCTCGGGAGGGGACGCAGGAGCCTGCCCTGTCGGACCCTCCCTGCGGCAGGACTGCCCCACTGTCCCTGCCAGCCCCAGCCCCTACCTGTGTCCCCACCTGCCCCAGCCCTTACGTATGTTCCTGGTGTCCCCACCAGCCCCACGCAGCCTGGCAGCTCCTTCCCAGCTCCCGTGGGACCTGCCCGACTCCCCCGGCTGGGTGCCCACGGCCACGTTCCCGCTGGCCACTGGCCGTCCTATGGGAAAAGGGCTCTTGGAAAATCCTGCTGTTATAAACCCGGTGGGATTACGCTTTGGGAGTGTGTTCACCACATGGAACCACAGCAAGGGCAAATCATAACTGAAAATCCAAATCTTCCAAGAGCACTAGTACTGGTATGAGTAAAAATGACATTTTTGGACCCAATGTGTAATATAGAAAAGGAGCAGTTGCAGCACAGCCAGCTCCACTCCTCCTTTGCTGTGATAATGGTTTCCCCAGATCTCCTGCCTCAGCTTTTACACTTGTTCTGCTGCCTCCTTTGCAAAGCCCCTGTTTTCCCGCATCCACTCCAGAGCCATCTGGAATTACTAGGAGTCAACAATTACACTGGTACTTCAGTTGGGTGAGCAATTATAATACTACGGCATAATTGTTTCCCTTGCTCCTTTGTAGCTTTTGGCAACTGAGAGCAACAAATAAGGGGTGCTGGCACATCCCACCTCTGCTCCCCGCTGTCCGCAGGCACCCCAGGCAGCGCTGGACATGACCGAGTCAGGGGTGGCCGGGTGGGAATAGGTGTGAGGAGCTCTGGGGGGATTTTGAACTAAGGCTGTGCAGGCTGCAACAGCAAAGAGAGCAAAGGACCACACCTACTATTGCTAGGAAGAGTAGAATACCTGCCACGGAGGACCTGGGGGTGGCCCAGCCCCGGGTGGCACTCTGTCCCCAGGGGACTGTCCCCTGGGGAGGTCTCTGTCTCCAGGGCTACAGGCCAGGTCACAGCCCAGCTGTTAAAGAGGAGTTAACATTTAACAGCATCAACATTCACTGATAGACTGAGCAGGCCCAAAGCTTGCGTAAGCAGTAAGATGAAAAGCAGCAGGAAAAGGTAAATAAAGAGAAACTGAGTTGATTCCATGACCAAGCACAAGGTAAGAACAGAGTGACAGTTCCCTAAGACAAATTATTAGCAAAAAGAGAGAGCAGCCGTGTGGTAAGGAGTTTCCTGAAAGCTCTTCTAAATGAAAAAGCAAGAGAGTGGAGACCAGTGGAAAGGTCTTATGCTAATGAATGGGCTATGGGCTATGTTAAAAAAAAAAAAAAAGACAAAATAGATTATGATTCTATGTCCTCACAAATCACTCGGGTACCTACACACCTTTACAGCCCACACAGCCTGCAAAGAGCATCCAGCCCTCCCAGCCCCCAGCAGCGCGGTGCCCCAGCAGCAGAGGGGCAGGTCCCACGGCCAGAAGCGGCCACTCTCCCCCCACCCCCACCCCAGGACACCCCTCACCAGGGACCACCAGCAGTCACTGCCACGCTGGAGTAACAACAGCCTGAGCACAGTGTGCTTCCCCAGGAATAAATACCTCATTTAGAGGAGTTAATGGTCCCCGGCTCATGCTAAGGGCTATTAGCATCAGCCGCTCATTAATATCAGGCATTGCCATGGACCGATGTTATTCCGTGTTTAATGCAGGGAAGGTGGACGCAATCCTGGACACATGGATCCTGTCCCGTGTGATGCTGATGGAGGACTGTGGACACGGCGTCGCGGGAGGCTGATCCGCACCTCGAGAGACATGTAACGGGGCAGCGGCCGCCTCTGCACCCACGGTCAGAGCACCCTCTGCCTCCGGGGGCCAGGGGATGCCCAGGCACTTCCCATGGCAGCCCCTGCCCTAACGCCCCCACAGCCGGCTGAACCCACGGCGGAAAGGATGGGGGTTCCCCATTGCAGCTGGGAAAGATGAATTAAAATGTCTCTTCACCTGCGTGTCGGTGCCTTCCCCTGTGCTTGCTGCCACGAGACAGGGTGGTGTCCTTGGCCCACGAGGTCTGCCCATCTGGCCCCACAATGGGGAGATCCCACGAGAACGTAGAGCGGCTTTTCTGCGTAAGGGAGGGCACAGCACAGACCCACAACCGGGCACACGCTCTACCTTTAACAATAGATGTTCTGTAAAACCAGGGTTATATCGATCCAGTCATTTGCTGGGGTCAGGCTGTGGGGCGTGAATGGAGGCTTCTATAACCAAAACAGCAATTTTGGTTTGTTTTTCAGGAAAAACACACCTGCACATGAGATGCGAGTGCCCAGCTCCAAGCCCCTCAGCAGCACAGCCCGGGCCCCAGTGCTGGGCTGTTGGTAGCCCCCCAGCCTGCCATGGGGGCAGTCCCCACCGTGAAGCCCTCCTGGCACAGCTCCATCCGCTGATGCCAACCACTGATACCCGGTTCCCAAGGGGGATGTTTTTGTTTGTCCGCCCCCAACTGCAGTGTGAGCCCCGCTGAACACAAGCCGTGTCTGCAACAACTTCCCAGGCTCCACTGGGGTTGTGTGATATTTTTTTTTTTTTTCTTTTCAGCAGTATTCATCCATCTCTGCCTGCCCGAAGTCTTGGTATCAATTGCAGATCAAAGGCATCATTTTTCCTCTCAGTCAGTGGGGATTTTGCCCGGATATAGGTCAGGATTGGTCCTTTTCATCCCATTGTCTGTTGTATCTTTCAGTCTTCACAGAATCTGATAGTTCTCTTGACTTTTTTCAAATATCCCATTTTACACCGCTTTTTTCCTCAACCTGGCTGTATGCTCCTGGCATTGTGGCTTCTCTCTGTTATCTGTTTGAAGTTAGAGACAATGCACTGGACAATGTTTTATACATGATCCAGAATTTCCTGATGCCTTTGAGTCTTTTGCTTAGATATCCTTCTAGATTTGTCAGACAGATACTTCCATTACACAACTCAGATGTTCAATAATAATAGTCTGGATCTTTTCAAATATCAAAACTTACTCCCACTGGAAATCAATCATCAGACAGACAAGAGACAAGTAGGATAGCTGAGAATTGCCTGCCAACTTTCTTTAACTATAAAAGCTCATGAAAGCAGGCAAAATATCAATGACTTGTCAGAGAGAGTTTAAAGAGAGAAACTGAGAATATAATTATGGCCACACAGAAACGAAGTGTTTGCACAGACACGTTGCAGTAAGGGCACATCCAGAGAAGCGGTGTCAGAGGTGCAGGTGTGTGTCCAGAGCCAGGAGGCTGTCACACTCCCAGCAGATGTTCGAGGAGGCCACAGCAAGCACAAACTATGGGATGACAAAGTTGGCAGCATTGCGCTAAGGACACGGTGGGCTTCAGGCTGGAGAGCAGTATTGCTTGCCTGTCCCCTACCCTCATTGGTCAGATGCAGTTCTGGTCCCATTCTGGTGCCCACAGTTCAAGGAGGAGGCAGACAGGCTGGAGAGGGTCCAAAGGAGGGCCATGAAGATGACCAAAGGGCTGGAGAATCTGACCAATGAGGAATGACTGGAGGAGGGGAGGAGAAGACTCAGACGGGACCTCATCACAGCAATCCAGTACATAAAGAGGGGAGAGGGGCTCTCTCTTCCCAAGGCGCCCCATGGAGAAGACGAGGGGTGACGGGTACAAGTTGCACTGGGAGAGGTTTCATCTCAATACATGTAAGAAATTTTTTACAGTGGGAACAATCATTCAGTGGAACAACTTCCCCAGGGACTCAGTGGAGCCCCCATAACTGGGGAATTTTATGGGTTTTTTAGTTGTGACTGTACAAGAATTCTGTATTTGAAGATCAAATATGGTGGCTACCAAAACAACTGAAGGTGCCTCATAGCATGCTTTTCTTAGGGAATTGATTGCCCACAGGTGCTGGAGGGATGGGGACCACGGGGGCTGCTGCTGACAGAGCAGGAGCTGCCCCAGATGGTGGCCCCAGCTCTCGGCCAGCTGTCCCCAAGCGCTTGTCACCCCCCTCGCCCCATCTCCTTGTACAACTTTTTCTGCCCCCGACAGTGATTTTCTATGCTGAGAATCAAAGCTCTCCCTGTTCCTTCTCTACCCCAATGTCATGTCCACTGTACTAATGCTCAGCATGTGTCTATCATTAAACATCTTTTTATTTATGCATGAATAATTGAAACCTTGCATTATTAATATTTTAATTAACCTCCATACAAGGTTTGGGTTTTTTAATTCCTGCTTTCATCTCCCTATCCAGAGCCATTTTTATAAGGTGTTTAAATACCGAATTCCTCTCCCGGCAATTGGGTGAAGTCTTTATCTCTGCAGCATGTGCAGAGACCATCTTCAGAGCAAGTCACTGCTGAAAACCATGGAGCTGACTCTTCATAAAAATACTTCACCATTTGTGATTTCTGCCATTGTTAAATTCTCTTTTGGAAAGATCAATCCATTTTGTCCTGTGTTGCTGCAGCTTCTCCTGTCGCTTCTGAAGGCCCTCTCTCTCATGAGGAACCCAGGTCACTGATTTGTATCTGGCAACACTGAGAAATAAACATTTGGCTTCCTTTGGGAGAGACTGGAAGCTACTGGGTGCCCATGGATGTAGGGGACTGAATTATTTAGTATTTTGTTTAATATTTCTGCCACAAACGTAGAAATGGATCCGAAACAGGATCTGCTGTGAAGCTTTATGTCCCTTGCCTGTTCACAAGCACAGCGTTAGTCTTCTAGCACAGAACTCCCAAAGAGTGATAGCCCATAGAAGAGTGGAAGATAAAGGTGAAGGACTTTGTCAATACAGATTTGGAACTAAAAAAAACCAACACACCAAAACAGAACAACCCCAAAACAACAACAAAATGCAATGCCATTAGAAAGCTATAGAGGAGCTTGGGATGTGCCTTGCTCCCCTGGAGCTGGAGCAGCCGGGGAATACCCCCACTTTCATCACCACCATCATGTGATCATGAAACCTCTGATCTCATGCTTTAAAAGTCCCCTAATTACACCAGCTTTGGAGAAGTGGTTCCCATGTTTCCACCAGGAGTCCCACCACTGCTCTAAGCGGTGGGGCTTTGGCTCAGGTGGGAGCAAGGCAGCTCCTGCAGGTGAAACTCGTGGATGCTAGTGCGATGGGAAGGTATAAACACCTGTTTCAGAGCACGCCCTAATTCCCTGCTCAGTGACATGCTGATGCTGTTCCCGTGCAGCCTGGGGGAGGTCTGTCACCGTTACCAGCACAGCTGTGTTCAGAACCTTCTGTGACAGCAGAGCACTGTGCCTTTGCTGGATCTCCTGCCCGCACGGGTAAGGAGACAAGCTCCCCTGCTCCTCCTCGGGTCCCTTCCACAGCCAGTTCTCTGTGGGCTGTAGTGTCACTAGCAGGAATTGGACCTACCTTCTCCTTATGTGTCAAAATCTTGTCTGTTTGAGACCACAAAACTCAGGGATGTTTGGAGTGATCTGAGAAAATTACCACAAAAGAAAAGAAGAGCAGCTGGGGGAGGTTCCTGCCTCGCTCTGCTCCTCTCCTGCCACAGTCACTCAGGCTGGTAGGGAGCTCTCAAGCAGCGATTGACAGATGGGGGGCCATTAATTAGGGTTTTTTTTTAAATTAGGAGTCCAAAAGCTTCTTGTCAGTTTTTCTCTCCACGTGCTCATTGCTGTCTGAAACCGAGGGACTGTGTTCCCTGCAGCTGGGGGGACCCCAGCCCTCAGCCTCTCCACGAGCGCCGGTGGGACAGCCAGGCACTCTCTGCCACCCCGGTCTCTCACCTGCCCTGGGCTCTGCACAGCTCCTGCTTATTCCAAGTGCTTTAAACACTGCAGAAAGTAGCAAAGAAATATGAGATGGCTATGACCTGTACCCAAGTGTACAAGTAGTTTTGTTCCTAAGTGACAGCAGCACATTTGCTCTTGGACGCACAGCCTAAGCCAGAGTACTGCTTAACTGGGGAAAAACAACAGGAGAGGAATTAAATAATTCAGATGAGGAAGGTATTCCATTATCTGATCACATATGCCAAGTAATTCTGCTTCAAAATTTATCATAGTCACTTTTCCAACATAAATTTAGGAGGAATGGTGCTTCATTAAATCTGTAAGGCTTTTCCAGAGTGAGAAGTGCCTGACCACTCACAATAAGTTAATTAAAACTGTTTCACACTAGAAAGAACAAATGTTGGTGGAGATTAATTGATTTCCTGTTACTATGTACCTGGGAGTGAGTGATGTACTAGGGGCACTTCACCTACATCCACTTCATCTAAGTCAAATGTAACCTTTGGTGTGCAGTTAATTTCACTTTTTCATTAGTAACTACTATTAAAGTTAAATACCGTAACTCTGCAAGCTATAGTGCCAGCTTTTCCTCAGTTTACCATGCAGTCTCCAGGTAACAGTTTTATACTGAGCCATACACTTAAAAAAAAAAAAATTGGCTGTAAATCCTGATGATTGATTTGATTTGTTCACATTTCCCTGTCCCTTCAGCTTTGCCAATTATGTTTAATAATGCTCACCATCTGAGCACTGCTGCTTATTGTTATCTAGATGATTTCTGAGATCAGAGCATGGGGAGCCCCAGTAAATGGGAGTAGAAGTGTCCAGGGAACCCCTTTTCTTCCCTCTTGCCTTCTAGCCAGCTTGGCAGCTATGGAGGGGTTCAGCTGACTGATGGAAAAAAGAGGTTTTGGGTATTAGACAGAGCCATCTCTAATGAATACACTGACCTTGCCGGGGTCTTCCTCGCCCTCCCCTCTGTCGGCAGGGCTTGCCCAGCTCCCTGCCCTGCCAGGGCTGAGCAGCCCCGGCACCTGCACCGCTAATGGCTCGGCCGTGTCTCTGACACCTCCTGGCAACATCTGGTCTAATTTCTTCATGAAATAGTGAATTGATTACAGAAATACAAATTCAGGTGCAGTGAAATTGCATGTAAATTCAGATGAAATACAGCAGTGAGTTTGTTTCTGAAAACAGTGAAAAAGGTGCAACATTCCCTTAGGGAGTAGAAAAACTTCCAAAGTTTGCTTAAAGACAAGGTTTTGAGAGTGAGTTTTAGAGACAGAAGTGCCTGTTTGGAATGAACGAAGCCTCTGGAGCTGCACACTGGAAAAAAGAGCATTGTCCCATGGCTCCGTCCTGGGGTGGACGGGGCTGTTCGCTGGGATTTCTGCCCGAGGGGACGGGGTGCGGGGACGCGGGGTGGGTGCTGGCTCCCCCCCTTCCCAGCACTCGGTGTTCGTTCCCCTCCCGCTCGCCCCGGGGGAGGCTGTGCCGAAGGGCCGGGACCTGCCAGCCCCGCTCTCGGAGCTGGGCGAGCGGCTCTGGGCCTCGAGAGGCCTCCTCCACCGCCGGGCCCAACTGGTGCCTCCCGCCGGGGCAGGTGAGGGCACCTCCACCTGCCTTTCTGCCCAGCTGAGCTCTGGCACCCTCTGCCCTTTTCCCATCTACAGGGATCCTCTTGCCCTTCTGCCCATCCCGGGCCGTTGCCAGGCTTGTGCCAGTGCTTGCCCTGAAGCCTGACCCTGTGTGCGTTCGAGGTGGGGGCAGCTCATCCTGCTCCAAACGGCCTCCAGCAGAGCAGCTGGGAGCCCCGAGGTGCCCCTGGTCCCTGCAGCCGGAACCCAGGCGTGATGGGACCCTCTGCCCCGCTCCGGGCTCTCCCTCTGTGCCCACACTTTGGGGCCCTGGGGGCTGTTCCCCTCGGGCCCTGGGCAGTGAAATCCTGCCGGGCGCTCAGGCAGAGCTCCAGCAGCACAGACCCCAGGTCCGCAGAGCCCCTGCCCCCGGGCTGGCACAGACCCCAGTGTACATTCCACAGGGCTTTCTCCAAGAGTCCTTTCCCCTCTGATTTCTTATTCCCAGGATTTAGCATTGTGCTCTTGGGGTGAATTTGCCATTTGAGAAGTCATGAGGGGCCGCTCAGTCACTGGTGGTGTTTTCAGTTCTGAGTTCAGCAATTTGAACGGCGAAAATTCCAGTCACCCCCCGAGTACGTGGCCCCTTGTCGAAGTTTCTGTGAGCTCTGATGCCTAAAGGCCAATTTGGAGAGGAGACAGGACTGTCTGTATCTCTCCTAAAAACTCTAATTTTGTTCTGTTTTTTACTGTGCAGAACTGTAAATATTATAATTGCATTAATGCCTCCTTTAATGAACAAATATCTGTGTAATTACAGCAATGTGTTCACACCTCTGTAATGGTGGTTTAAGCATTTTAATTACCCATTCAGTTTCCCAGGGCTGGACTCTTCCCCAGCAGGGCAGTCCTGGGGGCCAAACAGTATGTACCTCCTTAGTCTGGAAATTCATTTTACCTAGAGGCACTATAAAGCTTGGGGTGTGCCCAGAGCTGTGATGAGTCTTTCGGTCGTTTGGTAACCTCGTCTCTACCTCCTGAAAGTCCTCTGCAGAGGACTACCTCCCAAGGGTAGTTCAAGACCAGCCCTTGAGTTCTCCAAAGCAGGTCTTGGGTGGCATGTCCCCCCCACTTTGGTGAGCCACGTTTTTTGGTTCCATTACCCAGGTGTTGGGCTCACCAGTGCTCACCTCTGGTTCGAGGGGGTAGGTAGGATTTTTTCATTGGCCAGGGGTACATGATGCCCTCACCCAACTACACCAGTGGCTCCCCATGGGCTGGACTCGAGCTTTGTTCCGGAGACTGCTGCGATGGAACTCCCCAGAGCAATTCTCTGAGCTCTCTTCTTTCACTTTAAAACACATCCCCCCCCCTCCCTCCCCAAGTCACCTTCATTATTTCTCACTGAGTAACAGGGTAGGCGTGTTCCTTCGTTCAGTGGTGATCGTTGTCCATACTTCGCCTGCCAGGGTCTGCCACATCTTCAGTGCTGTTGTAGGAGACTCCCTGGATGTGCATCCTCCCACGCCAAGAGCCTAACCCAGTCTTAGCCTTCTGTTAGGATTGTCTTTTTAAACACTACATGCTGTCTTCAGACATGGTATGAGCCTAGTGAGTGGATATGAAAAGAGAAAGATTTATCCAGGCCTTCCTCCTACGACAACACACACCTTTCACCACTCATAAGTTTCCTGGCACGAAGCACAGGGAGCTGGAAGGGGACTCCTGCATCACAGAGGCCAATACTTGGAATGTGCTGTTGCTCCGCAGAGGTGCACAGAGAGAGGAACAAAACCACAGGAGATAAAGCACTATAATAACTGGAGGGGGAAAAAAAATTACATGCCAAAATGAAATGACATAAGAACTACACCATATGGCTTAGCAAGGAAATTATTCACAACAGCTGGCTTAAGAGTGAAAGTTTTAGTGATTCTGTCCACAAACAGTGGCTGTACAGAGCTTCAGACACAGTTTGCATGTCTGGCAAGATAAGAATTCACTTGAATCTCCTGGCCGGAGCTGAGCGTGCCGAGTCCTGCAGCCAGGGCTTGGAGCTGGCTCAGGGCGGGGGGGGGGGGCTCCCAACACAGCTGGGATGTGCCCAGGGGCTGCTGGGACCCGGCACCCCCAGCCCTCGTCCCCGGAGGAGACCCCCGCTCCGGGGGTGCAGCTGCCCAAACCAGCCCTTGCCCGTGCTGAGCCCCCCCGCAGCAGGCTCTGCCCTCCCGTCCCCCGCAGCCCCCGAGCTCTGAAGCATCCTCCCCCCGGGTCGGGCCCCCCCCGCCGCAACTCCCTGGCTCGATGTTAATTGGAAGTTTGGGGTCAAATACTATTCAGCTGGCTTTAAAACTGCATTCTTTGTTGTCTTGTGAATAACCTGTCATCCTTCATACACTGGTATTACTTTTTGCGAAAGTGATGTATTGATCCCTCACACTGTGCTGCTTTTCTCAGGGCAATCCCTGTCACCCCCCCTTCCATGGCGCGTGATTAATACGTGTATCGTGTTCACTGGGCTATTGATTCCAGCAGATGAGAAAATGCACCCTGTTGTTATGTTTGGAGACGTTTCCAGGAGGCGGGGAGGAGGCGGCCACCCAAATTAAGGGGCTTTTGCTGGACGCAGCAGCCGGTGCTGTGATGGTCCCCGTGGGGAGGGCTGGGGGCAGGTCACTGGCTCTCACTGGTGATGGAGTTTGCTTGGACCCCTCCTCAACTTGTCCCCGCTGCGGGAGAAGCTGGTTGGGGTATCACTGGGAGGGACGGGCTGAAGCCAGGGCCCCAGGAGCTCCCCTCTGTCACTGGCGTGGGAAAAGACCCAGCTCATTGCTGGCCTCAACCCCGGCAGCAATAAAGGGGAATCAAGGCCAAAGAGGAGTTTTGCCTAATTGATCCCTGCTGCCCTAATTGTGGGAACAAAAGGAATGTAGCAGGGGGACAGCAGTGTCCTGCATCCCCGCTGTGACCCCCAGCTGCTGCTAGTGGAGGTGTGGGGAGTGGGGTGTCTCCAGGGCTCCCGGGGTCCCTGCGCTCGCGGTGGAGAGAAGGGTTTGGATCAAAGTGTTCAGCTGCTGGAATTCTTCTGATCTCATCTGTCGCCTGTAGCCTTGCCAAATCAGACAACAATGTGATTAGCCTGCAGAGACAGCTCCATCCCACTGTCAAAAGCTTCTGATTAGTGAGATCAGAGATGAAGCTTGAGATTTATATTTCATTAAGTCTTCCCACGATGAGGTGAGAACATCAGCATGACCCCAAATATGTGCTCTGACACTGTGAGGAGACAAGAACTGCGATTCAGCTGAGATCTGAGGGTCCTATAATTTGCCAGATTGGACATATTGCAACTCCAGACTCATTTGCAGAATTAATTATGCCACATTTGCAAATCACTGTAAAACCATTTTCATCTGCAGAAAAATTATTGCGATATTTGCTCTTACTCTCAGCTCTGGGGAAAGCAAATTTTCACATCCTCCCTCTAAGCAGACCTTGCCAGAAAAACGTCTTCCGAAGTGGTCCGAGTGGTCCGGGGGCAGCTCCCCCAGACTCCTCTGAACTCAGACCCCTGCCACCAGCCCCAGAAGCAGCTCTGCTGTCCCGACCTTCCCCCGGGGGTGGGCTGGGGTCCGGTGGGACACGGCGGCTCTGTGCGCTGTGGGGGTGAGGACGGGGCTGATGGAGGCAGATGATGCCCAGGGCAGCTCCCAGGAGCTTGTTGGAGGCGACACCTCCTCAGCTCTGCCAGGCTGGGCACAGAGCCACTGCGAGAGCCAGCAGCTCAGACAGACCCCGAATTTCTATTCCTCATTTGGTTGAAGCTTAGGAAAGAGTGACCCAGGGCTTCAGTCAGGGTTATGCCTGTTTGGGAGCTGATAAAGAGCTAAGGAAATAAGCAGGCACGTCTTGCAAAAATCTCAGAACGATGCAGGGATAATGCATAAAAAGCTTACAGGAATAATGTATCTAAAGATGCTTTTCTATCATTACTCAGTCTATAGTCATATAACACTGAGAGGCTTTTTAAACAACTTAGGCTGACAGAAAGCTTTATATTGCGCCCATTTATCTCCATATTGTTCCTTGCGATCAAATTTACGGTCATGAGGTCAGTTTCCTCAGATACTCCTAGCATTCTTTTCTTGCTAGATAATCTCTCCATTTTCAGTAACTTCTATAGTTACAAAATTCGATTTGTTTGAAGTAGATTAGTGCTACTTCTATTCTTTTTCTTTGTGCCTCTACGAAACCCATGTGTACCTGTCCTTCAACTCACTTCAGATCAGGCTCCAAAGGACTTTCAGGGGTTCCCAGATATGAATATTGAAATTATTGATTTGGAGTATCCCATCTCAACAATACCCAGCAATAATATATACCAGCTATATATACCAATAATAACCCAGCTTCTGCGAGCACCCTCAGGTATACATGCATTAACTGTGATACAGACAGCTGACACGTGCAGAGCTAGTCACCTATTAATTAGAGGAATGTTACCTCAAAGCAATCATCATGCAGTGCCTCCCCAGCGCCGATGTCACCTCCTCAGCTCCCCGTCCTGTCTCTGTCTGTCTCAGGCACCATCCCACCCCCGACTGGGAGCAAGAGCCGATGTCAAGGGCAAGAGGAGTGAGATGAACATACAGTAGTGATTCCTCAGATGCTTTCTGAGAGTCCAGCAGCTGCCAGTGCCAGAGGCAAAACCTCTCTAATGTGGATTGCTTCTTAATAATAAAACCACCGGAACTAGACAAATATTGGGGAGGTAGGAGGAGGGAGGGAAGAGGGGAAATTTACTGTTAATAGGAAAGGGTAGTCCATTAATAAACTATTGTCATAGGTCATTGAGAAAATAGGCATAATGTGTGAGGCCAAAAGTAGCTTCTGGTGTCAGACAACAACCCAACGTAATATCCCCCAAGAGCGTGGGTTGTCCTGGCTCTGGGAGAGCTCCTGCTCCTGAGGTTACAGTGATGATTGTCCTTGGTTTGGGTGCTTCAGCTTCCATTCACTTCTCTCCTGGGGAGAGAAGTTAGCATTTCTGCAAATAGTTGAACCCCTAGAACTGGTTGGTATTATTGGTCATTCCTCTTGATCAAAAATTTTCAATTTTTCTCTACTGAGAATTTTTCTCTACTCTACTGAAAGCAGACATACTGAAGAATGTTTAGTTTCTGTCTTAAGATATATTGGATCAAACTTGCATTGTACTCTGGGCAAACTATCAGCATGTAAATGGAATTTTGCTTTTCATACTTAGGCAAATGTTTATGAGTTCTGAGCCTGTTTCCAAGTTCAAGAGAAATATTTTTTTTAATTCAATGCACTTGATGAATTAGGGCCATGCTGAGAAAAGTGCTTAGTTCTTATGACTTTTTAATTAAGTTTCAAAGCAAACTGACTATTTACCATGCTTTGTGTTGTATTCATGCACGTGGCTCCTCATGTCTTTCTAAAAATCAAGCCACATACAACTGAGAGAGACGTAAAGATGACCGTGAAACATTAAGCATTTGTTTCTTATGCTTATGCTGGTGGCCTTATTGCATCGCCTGCCTCTAGAAAGAGTAATTTAGGATTTGCACAGTGTGGGAGCCATTCTGCCTTCGGCTCATGAGCAGCCCTTGTTACCAGAATTTCTGCCAAGGGATTAGAATGATGAGAAATGGTCCCAGTGGGTCAGTGCGCTCAAGCTGTGGCTGATACATTTCATGCAGAAATCAAACCCACCCTTCTCCAGCCCAGACCCCCGGGCAGAGGAGCACCAGGCTGAGGCGCTGGCAGGGCTCTGGCTGCGGCCGAGGGGGTGTCCTGGGGAGAGACAACTCCTGCACTGACCCCGAGAGGGGTGTCCTGCCTGGCCGGCACAGGATCACCAGCCCAGGAATGGGAGCACTCCACCAATAAGCAAATTCCTCCAATGTATTGTTTGTTTGTTTTGAAAAGAACTGAAAACAACTGAAAATCTGTCTCCAAAAAGGTTCTCAGATAAGTCACTTATACTGGGGACTGCTTTCAGCCCTAGAGACTGCAAAAGGTGAAAGGCTGAGCTCCCCAGGCTGCGTGGGGAGGGACCATGGGTCTGGTGCCAGGAGTGTCACCGGGGCGGCTCGGGGACCCACGGGGTGAGGGGCCAGCCCTGCTGCACAGCCTGGGACAGCATCGCGGCCCCCTCCGCCTCCCACCCACGCCTGCTTCTCAGACACACAGCCCTCAGAAACCCCGTCTCAGGAGAAAACTGGTGCTGAGAAGTGTAGAGAAAATATTGAGATTATCTCCATTTAGGCCATCAGCAAATCTATATGTTCCTGCTTAGCTCCTTAGGAAAACAAAATTAAATTATATTCTTGAATACCCTGCCAGAAACAGTCAGTGAGCACTGGAATTCAAGGTACCATGGAAGAAACTCTTGTCTTGGAAGCATGTTAAAATAGCATCGGTGGACAGTGGCTAATACCGGTTTTACATAAGATGAGTGGAAAAAGGAGAACACAGTACTGAAAAGAAAATACATTTCTGATACCTTAAGGCAACTCCTGGGTGACTTCTAGCAGCACAGTAATTCAGAAAGGAGATGGGTCTCTGAAAGGAACAATGGCCTCCTTTTCTCTGGAGGAAATTCTCAGTGAATCCTTTCCCATTTCCAAAGGCACAGGGGTCTCTCCCCTCGCCCAGCCCTTGCCGGAGGCGGCTGCGACCCCTCTGCCACGGGATGCCTCCAGGAGATCCTGCCGGGAAAAGCCAGCCTTTGGTATTCCTTCATATGGGATTTTGTACAAAAGCCTTCTCGGGGAGTTGAGCTGAACCTGCACTATGGATGGTTTGAACAGTTATTATTGTTATTTAGAAAATGTTATTGCCAGAACTAAACCTGAACTGTTGATTCAGAGTTTCAAACAGAATGTACCTCGGCCGTGGCTGAGCACAATGTTAAACTCAGCCAAAAGAATTACTGTTCATATCGCCAGTGCTGCTTCTCCTTTTTTTTTTTTTTTCTCTTTAAAGCAATAAAATACTTCTCAAGCTCAGGAGTATTTTAGCATCAGTCTTACTGACAGGAGCACTTCCTTCAATTATATTCTAGTCATCAAAGAAACCGGGAGCCTACTGTAACTAGATAAAAGCTCTGCAAAATGAGAACCTTCCTCCACGGTCTCATCCCTGACCAGAAATGCTTCTTTGTGGAAGCCTGCAGTTCATAACCATGTAATAGCACTTAATGACATTTTTCATTGCGTTCCTGTGTCACAGCAGAATCTGTCACTCGGGGCTCGGCCACGCCACATCCCAAACCCACGGGACAGTGGGTGGCAATGTCTCGGTGTTGCTTTGCTCAGAAAGTGCTTCTGGCAACAAACTGCAGGCTGTGTCACCAAACAGTCTCCACAGAGAACACGGCTGGCTTGAAATAAGAACTGCATCTTTAGACAAGATAAACATTGTTTTCACATCGGGGAAGATGAGGCATATTAATAGAGCTCCTGATTAGTGCCTGCAGAACGGCTTTGTCCCGCTTGGCTTTGTCTCAGCTGAGGAGAACTGAGGAGTGAACCAGGAGGGGCAGGGGAGAGCATCCTCCTTCCCTGGTCCCCACAGCACAGGTCGGGTCAGCCCCGTCCCCACCAGTGCACCCGGTCCAGTGTCCGGGGTGAGCCCGGGGGCACTGGGGACACAGGCATTCAGCACCCAGAGGCAGCAAAGAAGGCCTTGGATTTTTCCATTCAGGTCTCCCTGATTATTAATCAAGATCTGCTAATTAAGAGATGCACAGTTTGATAGAGAAATCAGTGCAAGGCACCAATGCCCTCCTGGCCCGTGTCTGTGACAGTTTTCGGTGTCGGGGGGTGATAAGAAATAGACAGCAGGAGGCTCTCACCCCCGGGAGGGGAAAGTGAGATCCCAACCTAGGAATGCCCCAGGCAGCTCCTGTGGTACTGGGAGCGGGGAGGAGACTTCCCCTTCTCCATAAGAGATTTTATCATGTCTGAAGGCTGTTGTGTTACCCCTTCTCAGTTATCTAGTCAAAAATACATAATCAACCTTAAAAAAAAAATAGGTATAGAATTATGCATGGTTCTTTAGGATGCTTAATAGGATTTATAGGATGCCATCAGTTATGCCGCACAAACTGAATTCTGTGCCACAGCAGGAATCTGCCAAACCCTTTACACCTTCTCTTTAGATCCAGCTTCCACATTCCATCCCGTTGGTCGGGCTGGGATGCACAGAGCTGTATGGCTCCACAGCGAGTTTAGGAAAAAGTATGGATTTGAACAGAAATCCCCAAACCTGTGGCCGGGGAGCAGCACAGGGCTTAGGGCTGCCCCATCCCTGTCACTGGAGGAGGGCACATGGGAAGCCGGCGGAGGGACCCCCGCACCACATCCTGCGGGTGGGAAGCCCCCCACACGCAGCCAGAGACACCCCATGCCCAGCAAGGGTCCCCATGTCCCCTCACACACTGGACTGCGATGTGTTCCCCAGAGCCACGCAGGGGTGGCCGGGGCTCGGTGGTCCCGTCGGGCGGCGGGGGGCAGCCATTGCAGGCCAAGGGAGGGGAGCGGGGGGGGCTCAGCGCTGCTGTGCACAGGGGGAGTAGGACCCGCTCACAGGGTGCAAACAAAGCCAACGGAACCATGGCTTCGGTTGAGAAAAAGGCACAAACCAGCTTCCCCATGGGCTCAAGGTCTGGTGAGATTTGGATCTAGCACTTAGTGGAGTCAGGGATGAGATAAAATAATGAAAGCACGAAACCCACGGTGAGCCAGGGAATATTTCTCCCCTTTGTAACACGTTCTGGTCCAGATCCAAGCTGCACCTTGAGCAAAGCCCAGCGACCGTGCAGCCCCAGGGCGGGCAGCTCCGAGTGAGAGCTGCAGCTCCTGTCCTGCACACCCCACACTCCCAACACAGCTGTGATTCTGGATAGGGCTGTTTTATTTGGCACAGAACATTTTTTTAAAGGGCTCACTTCCCAGTACCTTTTCAGCCTTAAATTATGCTGAGAAACAACAAGCAATATTAACCTGTATGTAGAATTTTCGTGAACAATGTTATAGCTGTACCAGCCTATAAATGCACCTTGAAGACAGGATCATAATTTCCTTTATGACAGCCTCTTTCCTCTTTTCAGGTATATATATTTTATGCTTCTGTTTAGGAGATGAACTGCACATTCTGTTAGTTGGTAATGCCTCCAGCTGAGCGAAAATCCTTACGTGCAAAAAGCTGTTACCAAAGAACAAAAAAGAGTATTGGGTGGCTTCATAGTTATTGAGTTATCAGATAAAGCCCTGCTAGAAGAGTGTTCCCCATGCAGTCCATCTGTGCGGGACATGGGGACAACGAGCACTTACTCATTTGTTTTATCATTTTCTCTAAGGATGTCTGTGTTACATCTGGGCTAGGATAAGTGAGAGGCTCTTACCGGCATGGGTGGGATGGCTGTGTCCCCTCTCACTCCCAGACCTCCAGCTACATCTTCATGGAACAGACACTTGTACTTGAGGTCAGCCCGTAACTCTCATATTCTAATACTTCCACTGGTGATCTCTTGGCTGTCTTTGTTTCAATTCATTTTATTGTTCATTTCTAGACAGTGCCAGTAACTCAGCGTGTTTCTGATTTTCCTGAAGGGAGTCATCACTCGCTCACAGTGATTTCTGATGAATAGTTTGTGGTACAATTTCCTTTTACGATGACTATTTGGAGTGTGCATATCACCATTTCCTTTAAACCATTCAGAAGAGTGTTTGATGTAAATAGATCAAAGTTGTAAACCCTGAGCTTTTGCAGTTTTGGTGGCGTTTCTGCTGCTCCAATTTTCCATGTAAGGATTACAGTAATTACTCCACATTTATTCAGCTCAGAAGTAGCACAGGATTTGGAAGCTCGTTAACATCTCTAACAGGGAGCATTTGTGCCCATCTCATGTGTTACATAAAATGGAAGGAACTGGCAAAGATAAATCACAGATTTGTACAGCGGATGTGCCAGCTGCATTTGCCACAGCGGACAAAGCCACCTTGGTCACTGGTAATTTGGGGGTGCCCGGGGGGTCAGGCACCAGGGTGGGAGCAGGCAGAGAGCACACTGTGACCAAAGGGCAGCTGGACCTCGGGGTGGAAAAGAAAGAGGAAAAAAAATAATCAAATAAACCAGTATTACATTATTTTCACTTACTGGGCCATCTGGGAGGTGTCACAGTACCAGGGTGCAGTGAAATATTTTTAAAGACTGGAGTGAGTTGGCTGAATGGCTGCAAGCAGGACTCTGAGGCCGGTCCCGTGGGCAGCAGAGGAGCAGCCCCGTCTGTCCCGGGCAAACACCCTGTGTGCGGGCATTGCTCAGCGCTGCGGGACCCTGCCCGTGCCGGGGGGCAGGGTTCCTGTCACACGGGACGGAGCTGCAGTGGTTTAGCAGGAACACCATGGGCGGCTGGGAAGGAACTCCATAGCACTGACAGCTGAATCACCTTCTCCAGGGGAGGCTGAAATACAGCCTTGCCCCTTGCCCGGTGACATGGTGCATAGAGGGGCATTGAAAAAAAAAATAAAAAGAGGAAAGGCAAGAACATTCTGTGCGTGAGCTACAGCTTGATTTTCCTCGACAGCTCCACAGACCTCTGTAGCTGTTGCTCCCATGGGGGTGTACAGAGAGCCCAGGAAGAGCGATAATATCTTACCCTGCCCCGGCTGTCCATTAACCTGCAAACAAGGTGGAAATACTAATTACTAATTCCAGATCTTACAAGGCAAGAGAACCCATAAGAGGCAGGCGAGATGAAGACTCCAGCTGGAAACGCCCGCTGCCTCTCTGACCGGCGATGCCCCAGCCACCGCGGTGTCTCCCACCGCACCCCCGCTGTCCAGGGAAGCAGCACACGGATGACACCGGCTCCGCTTTGCCTGCCTTAAGTGAGGTGTAGGGTAATTTGAGCATAATATGTGCAAAAACTCTATCTGCTTTCAGTGGAGATGAGCAGCAACACCATATGCTGCTGGCCTAAAGGTAAAGCAAAATTTTATTCATGGGAGAGGGAGAAAAAGATCTCTTCAAGCACGTAAATCCACATTGTTCTTCCAGGTGACATTTGTATGCTGAAAGAGGATTTGCACGTGGCAACCCATAGAATCTTAGAATCATTTTGCTTGGAAAAGACCCTTAAGATTATCAAGTCCAACCATTAACCCAGCACTGCCAAGGCCACCACTGACCCATGTCCCTCGTCTGCCCAGCTTTTAAATACCTCCAGGGATGGTGACTCCACCACTGCCCTGGGCAGCCTCTGCCAAGGCTTGACAGAAAGTTTTCCTAATGTCCAAACACAGAGAGAGACACCATTAGCCCTGGAAAGCATAAGAGCCAGGAAAAGGTCTTCCCTTGGATTTCTGTGTGGCAGATGAGAGCTGCTGCAGGATGTGTGGAAGGCAGGACGTCTTGCAGGTGGGCAATTTGAACATGGATGGTCATAGAATCATAGAATCAAAGAATCATTTCGGTTGGAAAAGACCCTTGGGATCATTGAGTCCAACCATCTACCCTACTCTACAAAGTTCTCCCCTACACCATATCCCCCAACACCACATCTAAACGACTCTTAAACACGTCCAGGGATGGGGACTCAACCCCCTCCTCCCTGGGCAGCCTATTCCAGTGTCTGACCACTCTTTCTGTGGAAAATTCTTTCCTAATGTTCAGTCTAAACCCACCCCGTTGGAGCTTGAAGCCATTCCCTCTCGTTCTGTCACTAATTACCTGAGAGAAGAGACCAGCACCAACCTCTCTAGAGTGTCCTTTCAAGTAGTTGTAGAGAGTGATGAGGTCTCCCCTCAGCCTCCTCTTCCTCAAACTAAACAGTTCCAGCTCCTTCAACTGCTCTTCATAAGATTTATGCTCCAGGCCCTTCCTGCCTCCTCTGCCCCCGCTCCAGCACCTGGATGTCTCTCTTGTACTGAGGTGCCCAGAACTGGATACAATACTCCAGGTGTGGCCTCACCAGGTCCATTCAGTCCCAGCCCCACAAGCTCCTCCTGTTAGTCGCCAGTCTTGCTGCAGGTCATCAGGAACAGTTTTAGCAGTTAAACTTCTGCTGAAACACCAAGCCCTACGGGGTCTTGAAAAGCAACTGAGCGCAGAGCCCCTTTCCAGCCAGAGACACTGGGTCTGAAATCCACTATGACCTAAAAGCTTCATTCTCTCAGTTGGCTAAATCTTTAAATCCTAGAGTGTTAAATGCCCTGAGAAAGGAAAGCAAAGCTACTATTAATAATTCTAATGGCTAAAGAGCATATTATTTTCAAGTGGCTTGTTAATCAGCATGGGGTCTGCCCACAGCTATCGCAATCAGTCATCTTCCACCAGTAGTAGCTAGTGTCTTAATAAGGAACAACAAGGCATTCAAGGGAGCTAAAATTGTTCAGACTAAAAGGAAGTTAACAGAAATGATTAACCAACTTGGCTAAACGCCATTGAACAAGACAGGAATGCTGCTGAAAGGGCAGATCATAAAGCCTCAATGCAAACAGATAAAACCAGAGAACAAGCTTGTGAGAAAGGCTGTTGCAAAGCTGCTTACCTCCAGGAAATTCTTATTGGGAGTGCAAAATGGGAGGCAGGGTTTTTTTCACAATGCATCCGATAATTGCTTAACAAGAACGGGCGCATTTCTCTACTTTCCTTGCTGGACCCAAATGTGTGTCCATTATTCACAGGCGAGCAGGAAAAGATTAACTGCTGCTTGTGTCAATGACCAGCCCTTGCTCCTTTTCCACTAAGTGGCTTTACACCCTTTTGAGGCCAGAGGAGAGGGAGGTGCAGCCCGGTGCCCGATGGCCTGGGGGTCAGGGGAGCAGAGCCCTTCCCCAGGTGGGCTCGGGGTCATCCTTTGCTCATTTTGCCTCTCTGGTAACTCATTTTCCTGTGATGCCATGTGGCGCTGCCTCCCAGAATCCAGTCATAAAGAAAGACCCCACATAGCATTACAAAGCTCAGAGACAAGAAATGGATAAAACAAATCCCAGAAGAGTAATGACACACCAAATATGCCATCACAACCCGGTGGAGACAGGTGTCCCAGGATGCATTTTTTCCTCACTTTTGAAATGTTTCTTTAATTTTGAAACTTTTTATAGCCAGGCAGGAATAACCACATTACCCTTTTATTTTTTTGATAATTTTTTATGAAGTTGTTTTTATTACATTTATTTTTTATAGAATAACAAAAAAATAAAATCAAAAGCTTTGATTAAAAAGCAGCTCCTCATCATTTATTATTGTTATCATCATCATTGTATTATGATCAGAATTATGATTATCAGTGGCTTGACTAGGGTAGAAAGCACCCTGGATGCCATAGGATGGCAAAGGCAGATGTTACAGCTGTTAAAAGACACACATTGACACATCTGCAGGGAAAAGCACCAACCTGTGAAGAATCTTCCTCTCACCAGTGCTGTAGCAAGAAAAGACAAAGCATTGTAAGACCAAGATAAAGAAGGGAAATGAAGAATCAAGAATAAAGAAGAACGAGTGACCAGTAAATTGAAAGCCAGTCCTGCAAATGCCCTGCAGCAAGGACATTTTTCTCTCCCAACACGCAGAAGAAAATTGAACTGATTTGTGGTTTCAGCAGGGAGGGAGCGTTGGGTGCACCCAGTGTGTGTGCTGGGCTGAGGGCCTCTCAGCACATGTGGCAGCGGGTGACAAGGGATTCCAGGGAAAACCTGCAGAAAACTGCCTTTGAATAAATGGTCACAAATCTGGGAAAAAACCTATTTGTGTTATGGTACAGATTAGCCATCTGCCATATGGATATAGCAGATATATGGATATATCTGCCATATGGATATAATATATAACCCTGAAATGCCTGAAACTGGCAAAACCCCCTCTCAAGTACTGTGAAATAACACTAGCTCTTCTTTCTCTCATCTATTTCCACCTCCTTCGCTGGGTTGAGAAGACCCTGACAAAAAGAGGCAGAGCCTGGGGCTTGCACATCTCTGCTTTGGGCTTAACTCCACCTCAGGCAGATTTTGCATGCAGAGCCTGTCACGCTGATGGCCCAGCCTGTGAGCAGCTCCCGGCACCCTGCAGCTCCCCTCGGCACCACAGTAACCTCCCAGTGATATCCTCCATCCCTGCTCCCCCATCCCTGTTCCTCCACCACTGCTCCTCCATTGCAGCTCCTCCATCACTGCTCCTCCATCGCTGTTCCTTGTCACAGCTCCTCCATCACTGCTCCTCCATCCCTGCTCCATCCATCACTGCTCCTCCGTTGCTGCTCCTCCATCGCTGCTCCTCCATCACTGCTCCTCCATCCCTGCTCCATCTATCACTGCTCCTCCATTGCTGCTCCTCCTTGGGTACCACTGCACACACCAGACACCCCACCTGCCAGCTCTCAGCAGAGACTCAGCAGGCAGCTTCACAGGGTTTTTATATGAAGCCTTTATTAATCCTAATCTGCTATGTGACATGCGATAGTGCTCAAAAGGAAAAAGAAGAGAGGAAAAGTCTTGAGCAGAAAGTATGATTGAGTTCTTGTGTTTAAACCCCTTCCCCCCCACACTGCAGGATGCTCTCTGCTCTGTTTGAGAGAGTCTTTTAATGCAGTTCATGTTTGCTTCAAACTGAAAATCCAGCACTTCTTTCTGAAGTGAGGTAACCTCTTAAAGTATTGCTGTCTGAACATGGGAGAGTTTCTCATAGAAGGCCACAGTTAATTTGCGTAGGTGATTAACGGGAAGCCTGCCATGGCCAGGCAACATGTGCCTTCTCCCCTGGGCAGCACACTGCCTTCCTCCAGCCGTACCTGCTGTGTCCCATCCAGGTCTGCTCGATAGCCAGGTCAGGCTGGGTTTCTCTGACATGAGTAACAACATCATTTTCAAGTACTCTACAGGACAGCGAGCACTTCTGGGTGCTCACAGCTATTATAGCAAATAGCTGTGCTTATTCTGTCAGCACGAGCCAGGCAAACACTACAGCCACCGACAGCTGGGCAGAGCTCTCCAGCCATGTCGCAACAGCAGACACTGGGACCAGAGTCACCACTCCAGGGCCAGTCTGCCCTGCACGCCAAGGCACCCCCTGACCAAGCCCCCAGCAGCAGGAGACGTGTCCCTGCGGGGCTGTCACCCCACGTCCCTTCTGCTGCCACCTGGCTCGGGCACAGCCAGTCCCAGCCCAGCGAGTGACAGGCACCACTCTCCGTGTTCAGGAGGCCAACAGTCACCAACCTGCCAGGCCAGTGTCCGGGGGTGAGGGAACACACAGGGCAAACGCAGTCACGCAGCACACTGCATCCATCCCAGCACCTCTCCCAGCAGGCGTGCCGGGGGGAATTCCCCATCCATAGAGGGTAAAAAGATGGACATGCAGGAAAAACCCTGAACTGTAGAGAGAGACCCTGATGAGCTGCGAAAACTGGTCACTGCCATTCAGGAATGACAACTTGGAGTTATAATAGAAGAAAATGTCACCTCTGTGCCCGTAAGTTACCAAGAAGAAAGTTCCCTACCAGAAATTGTTAAAAGCAGCACTATGCCACTGTCACCCAGAGGCGCTGGTGCGGTGTCACTGCCACCCTCCAGCTCCCCCAACAGCTCCCGGCAGCAGGGTGGGCCTTGGAGAAGGCAAACATGGCCCATCTTTGAGTGGGGAGAGGGACGGTTGGGGACTGCAGGTCCCGGGGAGGGGATGGAGCACATCCTGCCACAGCCAGTCCCGGGTGAGCTCAAGGCTTGGGGACAGCAGTGTGGGTTTGCCACGGGCAGACCCTACACACCCGAGGTGTTTCTGTGGTGGGACTCTGGCTCTGCCGGGGAGCAGTGAGCATCCTGTGTCCCTGGAAGCCAAGGCAGGATTGCTGCCCAGCACCCTGGTCTGACTTTGATGTTATCCCTGCTTTGAGCAGGCAACTGGACCAGAGGCCTCCAGGTGTCCTTTTCAGCCTAAATTAATCTGTGATTCCAAAAGAGGAACAGAGAATAGAACTAAATAATGAGCAAACAGAACAGGACTCCTCAAATTGTGAAAGAGAGAAATGAGTGCAAGGAAGTGCCAGAGGGCTGGAAGAAATAACCAGCACGGGGAAAACAGATAATCTCCTTGCTCTTTCTTCATTGCAAACACTGGGAAGAGCAAATAAAAAAATACATCAGGCAGCAGTTCTGAAGCAACAAAAGTAATGTGTAAATAGACGGTGCTTTTTGTTGATATGGACTGTTATAGAGACCAAAAGTATAGATAACTGAGAGATCAATAAGACAAATTCTCAGAAGAAAATGCCGGTGAGAGCCTTTAATGTGCAATGCAGAGAGCGTGTCCCCTGAGGACAGCGTGGCAGAAAGCAGGAGGTGACACTGTTGGAAGCAGCCACTTGGGATGTCCTGCCCGGGGAGGGGGACGGGCCAGACCCACCCCCCGTGGGAGCTTCCTCCGAGGGAGATGCTGCGCCCTGAGGGGATATTGCAATATCCAAGGATGCGATTTTTGAACTGTGCTTGAAACAGCCCCAACTGTGAATTTGTGTGGGTCACCTGACATGTTGACTTTAAAAAACATGCAGTGTTTCTGGCACTTGAGGCTGCACACTTTGGGGAGCAATAGCCCACCTGAGTCCAAGCTGCCTGTGGGTGCTGAGCCTGTAGGCAGCCCCTTTTATGGAAACGAAGACAGGGAAACAGACACCAAGACAAAATTGGGGAGGATAGTTCCTAAATAATGACCAAACTCATTTTTCCCCTGCATCCTCTCTAAACATGGATGTTTTATAACTAATTTATACTCAGTAAAAATTGGGAATTTTTTTAGATGACTGGCATCTATGAAAACGAGGTTTCTTCACTAAGCTTCCTTTAATGAAAGCACAATAAGCAAGGGACCGTTTTAATGCACTGATGTGCACAGTTGGCTTTCAAGCAAAGTGGCCAGCACTTGCACTTCTGCAGTGTGATTGAAGAGCTCAGGTGCACAGGTACAGTGCTGATTATTTGCCTATTAATTAATACTCCAGGCAACACATTTCTTTTAATTATATACACGCGACAGCTGTTGCCAGCAGCCAAAGGATTTAATGATACCAAACACTCTTAAGCCCTTATTCAGCAGCATTTTGAGCCCAGGAACCAGAGGAAATCTTCATGATGGCATGAGGAGTTGCACCGATCAGCGATGGTGAGCACGGGCTGCACTGTGCGTGTGCTGAGCCGTGACTTAGTTAGAGGGGATGCAGAAGAGATGCCTGACTTGCTGATGAAATATTGTGGATCAGCGGGGAGATCCTTCCCTCGGTGCTGAGGGATGGAAACCATCCCCGCTCCCAAGGCAAGGGCTGATCAGTCCAAGGCAGGCACTGAGCACCTGGTTTCTAGCACTGGGAGTCCAAAAGGCTTCTTTAAAATAGCTGAAAACTGACACTGTGCCTTATTTTGCTTCTGCAGTTTTAAACTCATACAAGCCTTTGACTCATCAGAGTTCTACAAGCCCACACAAGGAAATTCTACCACTAACCCTGAGGTAAAGGGCAGCTCCATTCTAAAAAATTAATAGTTATTAGTGGCCCTGTCTTTCCCCTCTTCTTATTGCAGCGTTTCTGTGGTCTCATGTCAGGATATACTTTTTTGGTCGGCTGGCTGCGCGGGTTTTGCCTGGCAGTAAGATTCTGGGATGGCTTCCAAATGGTCTCACGCTGAGACCTCTGCTCCAAGGTTTCCAAGGGAACCAAAGTGCGGATCACATTCCCCACAAAAGCAAGCGAGTTTGGGGAGGAAAGAGCTACCACCAGTGAGAGGCGCCAGACACCCCCAGCTTACGGCATCCTCACAGGTACCACAGGGTCCTGTTTCCAAAGCCTGGAAGGGGAGAAGGGAGGTCATACATCCCCCCACTCCTGCATCTGCATGAGCCCTGTGGAGGCTCGGGCTGCCCCCTCAGTGCCAGGGTCCCCATGACACCCACCCCCTGCTCTGCCCTCCCTGGCACAGTCGTGGGACCCCCTGAAAAGGGCTGGACATGCATCTCTGTAGAGACAGGAGACGGCCCTGGGGGGTTGGGGCACCTGCAGCTTCACCCACAGAGGCTGATGAGGGAAGAAGGACGTGGCTCTTCACACCCTTCCTTTGCTGGAGATGCTTTTTTGCTGTAAACTCCCAGTGTGTCCCTTTTTCAAAGTTCTCAAACACTGGGATTTATGGAAAGGTGAGGATGTCCGAACCCTCCCAGACCCATCCCTCCCACTCCAGCCATCAGCCACTTGGGTTATCACAGACACAGCTGGGACCTCTGGGTCATTCCCATGGGTACCTCTACCCAGGGGACTGTGACACCGCTGCAGAACTGTGACTGAGATACAGCTTTAGGAGGAAAATCTGGGTTTGGGCAGGCACGTTTGCCTTTCCTGGAGGAAAAATCAGCCCCCAGTGCTGCAGGTCCCTGTTGGCAAAGTCCTGCTGGGGCTGGGAGAGCAGCTCCCTGAGGCCCTGGGCTGCTGCAGAGGGAATGTAAAGGGTGCAGTGTGTGGGAGAGGCAGGCAACGCTGGGTCAGTGTCACACAGAGAACGCGGGGCTGCAGTCCTGGTGCAAATCACGGTGCCGCACCGAGGGCAGCCAGAGCCCCACGCTGCTGACTCCAACCCTCTGCCTTCACACAAAGCCTGCCGTGGATCTGCAGCCAGGATTATTATTTTAAATGAAACAGAATAACAGAACATCACTGTTTGTTTCCAGTAGGAAAAATCTCTGGCCAAGAGCACTGTGTATCTCGCTCCTGTGACCTTCCAGAAAAATCCAGCATCGTCCTGCCCGGAGGAACAGGTTGGCTGGCAGCAGGTCTGACCGTGGCGGCTGAAAGCACACTGCTCCCCCCACTGCCCCTCACAAAGCCCTGCTGCAGAAATTCCCTGTCCCCACGCCAGCCCGAAGTCCCACACGCTGTGGACACCATGGCTGGTGCTCTCCAAACGGCTGGAGACCCTGATGTGCTCTACCTCAAAACACCCCGGGGATGCTTTCCCAGCTGAGAGCAAGCAGTTCCCCTCAGTGAGCACGGGACCCCCCCAGCTGTGGGGCAGGGAGGCTGGAGTCAGTCAGAAGGACCCCACAGCAGCTGGGGGACAGGCAGTGTCCCCCCCCAGTGCGGAGCCACCACTGCTGAAGTGGTGGTCCTGGGAGAGGTCAGCCCAAACCACCATTCCTCCTGGTGGCACTGGAGTGTGGGAACCTGCCCCGTTCAGAGCCCTCCGCGGCGGAGGGATGGAGGAGCCGACCCCTCTCCCCCTGTCCGACAGCACAGGCACAGGGCAGACATGAACAGAGGCTGGTGCCGGCTGATCCATGCTGGGCTGCAGGCAATCTCCTGACATGGTGTAAAAAGCATCACTGGAGTGACAAGGCACATGAGCTGGTTTTCATAGAAACCCGTGTAAAATGTTCTGATGGCAGCGTCTGCTGCACTCAGCACCTGCAGCTGGAGGAAGGACACTGCAGCAAGGTGTCTCTCCAGCAGACGCTGGCACAGGCTGGAGGAGCTCCATCTCTTGTCTTGCTCTGGACAGGACATGCTGCCGAGATGCCTACTGGAGCTGGCATCACAGCTGCTCCTGCCAAAGTTTGACCTCATCCATCCAGCAGTGTGCCAAGAACAATCATTACTTCATGATTAGGAGTCTCAACAGCTTTGGAAATGCGTCTCCACACCTGCAAAATAGAAGTATCTTTGAAATTGCAGAGATGAATTTGACGCAATAAAACATTTGGCACAACCTGCTGCAAAGCTTATGCCCGTCTTCAGAAAAGGGGCTCGCTGTGCCTGGGCTGCTCTGAGGAGCTCTGCACAGCATTGCCCTTCTCAGAACTGCCTCTCCCTCCACTCAAACCGCTTGGCTGATGCTCTTAGCAGTAGCTGGGAAAGGGAGGAAACAGCTTTCTGGGCTGCCTTGTTATTCCAGTGTGTCTCTGTGTGAAGACATTAAAGAATTGTGTAGGATGAAAATCCATCTCTGATGTGAGGAAGAGAGAGACTCACCCCTGCCCGCCCCCCCAACTCCCCTCCATGCTCCACAAGAGCCAGCCAAGATCCCGGGGCAGAGCAGGCCACAGAGCCCAGATGGAAGCTCCTCTCTGCTGTATCTATGGCGTTTGCTTCCTTGGGTTCACCAGGTTTATTTTGATTCCTCCTGTTTATCAGCAGAGCAGCAGTCCAGCCCCTGTTTCTGTTTATTTTAGACCAGGCATCCTCCCCTCACGCTGTAAGACACCACAGGACTGTGAATGTTGCTTTCAGTCTCACAGAAAATGATTTCTCAGTGCTACAAATCCGCAAGGAAGAGGTTTGCGATGTGAAATACTCGGGACAATACTAGGAGTGCACTGTGGGGAGCGCTTGGGGAGAGGGGTTGGTCCCCACACTCTCTGGAGGAGCAGGACCTGCCGGCTGAGCTGGGGACAAGCGGGGAGCCCGTCAGGCCATCTGACACCAGCCAGGACCAGTGAGGAGGGAGAAGGATGGAGGTCCCAGCCCCAGTCGACAAACAGCATCATTATCTCCTGGCAGCATTCTGCTAACAACAGCTAATTCAAAAGGCTATGGATTATCCATAAACAAAGCAGAATGCCCTGCGTGCATACAACCAGTGTGAACAACATCTTCAGCAGCTCCTGTCCGGCAGCCAGGAGAGCTTACATGGGCATCTCAGGGCCAAACAGCAGCTCCTGGCCCTTCCCTGTGTGTCACTCATGGGAGGAGATCAGTGTTCATGCAGAGGAGACACCATCCCGTGATCTCCCCTGGGCTGTGCCACCCTCTGCACAGCGAGACTCTGGGGCACAGGCCAGGCTCTGCCCAGCCCGGCAGCGATGTCCCCGAAGGAGGGACATGCCACCCTCAGCAGGCACCTCTGGGAAGGCCACCAGGCACACGGACAAGGTGCACTTGCCTCTACAGCAATGAGCGGTGTCTGAGAGCATTTGGGGATGGAGTTTTAACATATAAGCAAACAAACAGACCCCAAGAGTAAGAATCCATCAGTAACCACAACAATGCAGTTTGCTGCACAGATACATTTTGCAATTTTAAAACAGCATTTGTTTTGTCATGTTTCTCATCACCATTAGTACATAATGGGACACTGTACATCAGTTTAAATGAATTCATAATGAGCACTGTAGCAAGTCTATTGAACAGGAGATAAATAGGTGATTACTGTGACTCTGCCGTGATGGATGGGGTTGCTCAGGGAGTTACATGCCATTTCCATAACCTTTTGTGGAGACACCATAAATCACAGCAGACAGAGTGACCCATTAGAAGCTGTAACCAAAACAGAAGAGGACTAACTTTAAGGAATAAAACTCTGAGGGCTGACGCCAGCTGCCTGCTGGCACAGATCAGAGAAGATTGATGCAGTGTGAAGGTGTGATGTGAAGACTTGACCTACCAGGTCCCTCCTTAGGAAACAACATGAAGATGCCACAAGACAAGGGAGAGAAGTAAAGGGCTCAGGATTGGTGCTACAGCGCACGTTTGGGAGGATAGTGGACACATTCCAGGAAAGGTGGATCCTTCAGACCTTTTCTTCAGGGCTTGAAGGTAGCAAATGAAAATGAAATTAATAGTAAAGAGAGAAAGGGAGAGAGCAGAGAGACATTGCTTTAATTTTACACAAAGGTAGTGAAAACAGGGTGAGTGAGAATTTAGCAGTAGAAACTGGAACATCAGAAGGTAAAAGGATGGGAAGTGGCCAGAAATGAATGATTAATTCCTAAGAATGTGATCAGGTCAGTGCACGGGGCAGCTGCCTGACAAGCAGGGGGAGGACCGCGGGCAGGAACATGGGAATGACTGGGTACTTCTGCCAAGAGCCGGGGGGCATCAGGCTCTGGGGACCTGAAGCTCTGGAGTGGCCTATGAGGGCTGGTGCTTTGAGCAGAAGGAACACAATGGCAAAGTTATGATGGCTGGGACACTAGCATGAAAAACAGTGGTGTGCATAAGAGGTGCTGGGGAGAGACCATTTGGAAAAAAAAATTTGTGGTATCTTAAGGAAAGACAGAAGCACGTTGCAAACCAGGAGTCTATAGGAATTACTGAGTAATTAATATGTACAATAGGTAGGACAATAGTTCCAAGAAAAGCACTCCACGATATATACATCACATTCCAAGGCATCAGAGGAGTCAGGTAATGTTGTCATTGAACTATGTACTAAGCAGGACAAAGATAAAATAAAGAAAACCATTTCAAAGTACCTTCTTAATACAAAAATAACCCTTCAATTTCAGACAGCTTAACAGTGTTTCATTGCAATTTCAAGGACACTAAAGCATAATCAAAAACGCAATTCAACTGTGTTAAGCAGTAAGAAGAAGGAAGCAGAGTTCCTAGAAAGAACATGAGTGACTCACTCGCACTTTGATACCTGCTGGGGAGCTGATATCAAATGCTGGTAGCAATGAACCCTGAGGGACAATACCCAGGGAAGCAGAAACATAAGCTCAGACCTGGTGGCAGAGACGTGCCTTGGGGAACAGTCCTGAGCTTGGCAGGAAGAGGATTCAGACCATGCAGAAGGTCACATCGGAGAATCATAGAATCACAGAATGGTTTGGGTTGGAAGGGACCTTTAAAGGCCAACCAGTTCCAACCCCCCTGCCCTGGGCAGGGATACCTCCCACCAGACCAGGTTGGTCAGAGCCCCATCCAACTGGACTGTGAATGTTTCCAGGGATGGGGCATCAACCACCTCTCTGGGCTACCTGGGCTAGTGTCTCCTGCAGTGTAAAAAATGTCTTCCGTTTACCTGGTCAAAATCCAGGCTATTTCATCTACTGAGTGGGATTTGTTTCTCATTCAAAATTTTCAGCTAAAACCAGTGAATTGTTTGCTGTGCTGTAGTGCTCTTCCACTGTCCCTCTGTTGAGCAGAGGTGTTGCTCATGTAGCTTGAACAGGGAGGGATGCTATTTCCCTGGATGTGAGGAACCCTGACAAGGGGGCACGGTCAGTAAAGAGCAGCACTTGAATTCCATCAGAGAGGTTTTGGGTGGGTAACGGTGGGATTTTTCCATAGAGCAGGGTTGGTATGTGTATGAGTAGACCTTTCTAAGACTGAACACTGTATCATTGTGGGAAAATCCAGGGACAGGAACAAAGGGTGGGTCAGTTGCAGTATATGTTGTGGCTGCCCCATCCCTGGAGGGGTTCAAGGACAGGCTGGATGGGGCTTTGAGCAACCTGCTCTAGTGGAGGTGTCCCTGCCCAGGGCAGGGGGGTTGGAACTCGATGATCTCTAAGGTCCCTTCCACTTCTAACCATTCAATGATTCTATGATTCTATGATATGTGGTGTAATCACTGGGACAAAAAAGTAAGAACCACATTATTTCGGAAGAAACCATGGGCAGCATAGAAAACTTGAAATCATGAAAAGTAACTGGATTGAGTGATAATAACTTGAATCAGTGTGCCGCTCATAAAGATACGCTAACAAATCATGAGTGTCATTGTACAGGTCTTATCAACACCTGGAATTTTGTATATAATGCTAAAATCTCTTGTCTGAGACAGAAAGACTCCTGTGACAGACTGTCACGGGAATGGCAGCAGAGAAGAGCTGTGACTGCGGTCAGTGAATGACTGGACTTAGTCAGCCAGAACGTCTGTAAGGAAAGAGATCCTGAAAGTCTCCTGCCAGGACCAGCTGGGGTGAGCTCCTGGCCGGACTCAACACTGGGTGATGCATCTTCCCCAGGTGCAGCAAGGTCTTTCTTCTGGTTAAATGACAGTTTTCCTACAGCAGGGTATGTCCCACACTCCCAGGACACACCTTGCATTGACTTCTGCAGCACTTTTGACCACAGTTCCAGTCCTGTAGTAGGTCCTGCACAAATACATCTCTGATTCCCAGTGCCTGACTGGAAGAGCTGTAATTTTCCCAGAGCCTGGCTGGCAGAGCAGGGTGATGGGGAGGCACAGTCTGATTGCAAGCCCCGAGCCTAAGCACTTGGAGGTTCAAGGCAACATCAGGACACAGCGCTGCAGTCCTCCAGCCAACCATCACAATGCCGTGGGGCAGAAATGGGATTTAAGCAGACACAGAAATAGATGACGAAGTTGCCTCTGAGAGCATTCCTGGATACACGTCCGGAGCTAAGGGATAGCACAAGAGAATCACAAGAGAGATCGCTTGAAAAGTTGGCGAGGTGGTGCTGCAGACTGCTACCATGAGCCATTTCAGAGGGAGCTCGCATCTCACCAGTGAGGGAGTGACAGACAGGGAGGGGACCGGCTGCCAGGAGCCCTCTGCATGATGACAAGCAGCTTATGCTTCATATGACAGAGAAATGGGTTCTGGTGCAGCAATTTAAAGAGAGAGGTGACAGAGAGTAACACAGAGGTCCTGGGAGCAGCTTCCTGCCCAGACTGCTGGGCCAGGATTGCACGAGGCCAGAGAAAGGGGTGCTGCAGGCACCTGTGGGAGACAAGGAGAGCTTCAGCTGGAACCTGGCTTTGGGAACGGCCACCATCTGCCAGAGGTGTGACAGAGGAACCCTCTGAGTCTGGGTGTGGGAAGGTGAGAGGCCGGAGCCGTTTAGCAAAAGGTCTGGAGCGGAGGCTGCATCTGTGAGCACCAGCCAGCACGGATGAATTTGCCACAGATGAGGTTTCACAGGGTTGAGGGGGGATGCAAAAAAGCTGGACTGAGGACATTGCGCCCCAAAAAGCTGATGAGGAGAGGAAAAGTATCTTCCTACTGACCTGTTTGCGGGACGGACCTGTAAGAGGAGACCAAGGAGGAGGCAGAGCTACAGAAGATGAATTACCAAAAAGTTCCACATCAGAGACTGCCTGACAAGGTGGTTGAATGGTAAAGGGGGAAAACAACAGGAAAGGGCTGAAAGGTTATGGTGGGTTGTGGTGTCCTGTTGGCAAAGTCTGTACTGACATTTGTCACCAAATACGGATGCTGCCCTACAGAGAGCTGGTGCCTCACACATTCCAGGGGTTCAAACATGTCACCCCACCCTGTTTCATGCTCCGGTCTCTTCGAGGAGTTCAAGAATCTCCCACTCTATTCTTTAGAGAATAACTCTGTATCCTTTTCAGATGGTTAGGAGCACTATGCCTAATGTGTGCTTTAAGTATTTGTTTATTCTTATTTGAGTGGAGCTTTTGATGTAGGCCTATCCATTACTTAAAAGCCAATAAGTTGGAAAAGGATGAAAGAAAGTGAAATGGTCTGTATCATATCATTCTGTACAGTATTTGTGCATGCTGAATATTTCATTTATTCTATAATCTGCAGATGACTTGAAATTGAATAGCTGGGCTATTCCAGTGGCAGCCCTTTTGTTCTTGGAAGGAGCTTGGCTTATTCAAGCAAAGCAAGTGAACACCTGATTAATGGCAACATCTATCTTTAAGGAAAAAGGTTGTCATTAGACTGAGCTATTGTGCAATTCTAAAATGTCTTAATGCCATGCTTTACAAAGCAGGAGCTTGAGTGGGTTTCTTTCTTCTGGTGAGACCACACCAAGTCGGGACATCTTCCCGGACCTCTCGGCAAGGCGGGGGGAGCCCAGGAGTGGTGGCGGCAGGGAGCGGGGAGCCACTGCAAATGAAGACCCATCTCCCAGCTGAATACACAGGGACCACCAGGAGCCTTGGTGGGAGAGGGGCTGGAACCAGGGTTCTTCTCCAGGGAAATCCAGGGTGCAGCTTGTCCAGAGACACCTGCAAGGGCAGAGGAGTGGGATGCCTGGGCTCAAAAGAGTAATCCTCCAGGAAATGAGAGAGCCTGGTCTGTTAATGAGGGAAGAGAAGAAGCGAGTGAAAGAGAAAATGCACCAAAGAGAGGGATGATGGACTGGGCCAGCATAAAAGGGCATGGGGCCATAGACAGCCCAGCCCAAGTCTGCAACTGCAACTGCAGCATTTCCAGGGGTAAACGCAGAGCAGCCCCTGCTGCTCAGAGCTGAATCAGAGAAGGGCAGGCTCGAGCCTCTCCCCTGCCCTGGGATCAGCAGGGGCCTGGGGAGAGGCAGCAGCACCTCGCTCCCACTGGACACATAGCACAGCCCATTGCAAACCCTTCCCAAAGGGCTCTGCTCTCACCCTTCCTCTCTAGCCAGCAAGCTGCAACCACTCCAGGGCAGAAGTTCCAGCATTCTTCATACCATAGCACAGCTGGACCGCTGCTTCTGCTAATGGTTTGTAAAAAGGCCATTTCCCAGCAGTGGATTTCCTCAACCTGAGCTCCTCCCAGTGTGGCTGTGGCAGGGGACTCGCTGCCCATCCCCAGGGCAGTGAGTGCCAAGGCTCGGCTCTGCACCGGCCACGGGTCCCTGCAGGCAGCTTCAACCATGGGGGCTTCAGCGCCAGGGCTCCATCCAATGCAGTGCTGCTGCTGCCCTGCCTTCAGACTCCTCTTTGATGAGGGAGTCCTTACTCACTGGACTATTCCTGGAAATCTGCTGCTGTTTCCAAAACACAGAGCTTGCCTGAGATTTCCCGGAAAGGCAGGAGGAGAGTGCTGGTATGGAGAACAAGCTGTACTTTGCTTTTTCCATATGCAAAAAGGCTTGTGACCCTTAGAAAAACAATTCAACAGTGGACATTGAAGAAGATATATATAAACCTTTTAAACCTAGTGGAAAAAGTTACATTATAGAGAATAAACAAAAGGGATTGTTCCACAAGTGTTTTTCTTTTTTTTTTTAAGTTTAAACAAGAAACTCTTTGCTTTCTTATTTTAAGACAACAGGCGGAACTGCACCTTTTTAATGTGCAGATCAGAAATGCAGTTGAAATTCAACATGAAAGGGCAGAAGATGAATTTTTCACTGAAGAAATCTGAATGTCCCAAGGCACGGGTGGAGTCTTGCTAACCCTCCCAAGGGCATCACTGACTCCTTGTCCATTGAGCAGGGCAGTGCTGCGGCTCTCATACCCCCTTCTGGATGCTGAGGAACACAAGGAAGAGCACTATTTCCCCACCTGCTGTAAGGGTCCTGGGGGAGGGAGGGCTTGGTACTCCCACCTATGATGCAGGAGACGGCCTACTCTCCACCTGAGTCTATGGGGTGTGCGGGGCTCCTGGGGCTGCCCTCCTCAGGAGCTCATCACCACCAAGGGGCCAGGCAGAGCCACAGAGGGCCTGTCCGCATGGGCTGGGACCCACCACCACATCTCTGCAGCCCACACACATCTGAATCCAGCTCTCTCAGCAGGGTGCAGGCAGTTTCGCAGAAGGCGGCGCTCCTTGTAGTCAGGGGTGCTATCTCTGGATGGAGAGGAGCAGACCGTGCTGCCACTTCTGCAGGTGCTTCCCCCTCAAACCAGCCCAGTGATCAGCTCAGCATCCTTTACCTCCACCCAGATGAGAAATACAGCTTCCTGTCATTCGGCTAAAATACAGGCTTTTGCAGTTAGGTGATGAGGGAGAACAGCACTACCACTTCAGTTGCCAAGTTTGTGACATCTTCATACTAGAGATGATGTTCAGGCTGTGAGATGGGTGTTTCCTTTCTAAGCGAGAGCTCTCATTCTGTCTGTCCTGAAAACCAGCAGTACTCCCAAGGCACTCTGTGTGAGGGGCTGGGGACACGTATGACAAAGTGAGAGGTCAACAGTCACAATGAATTGCAGTCCAGATTGACCATAATTGGGAGAAGACAGAAAGGCAAGGTGTACAAAATCAAAAGAGGGATGAAGGGAACAAATAGTTTGGAAAAATTACTATTTGTCTGTCAAAAATCTGTCTTTTTTTGCCTTTCTCACAGCAATGTGCCGAGTTTTCGGGGTTTGGGGAAGTGGTAAGTTTTAAAGAGCATACAGGGTTAGTGCAATGCAAGAATCTGAAGAGAAGAGACAGAACAGGGCAGCTGGAGTCCACAAGAGAAGAATCCGAACTGGCAAAGACAGACCTGGTACGTCCGTTCTGATATTTTTCTGACAGAGGGAAAAGAGGCTGCAGGAGTCTCATTTTCTACGTCACAGATTTCAGGCAATGTCCATTGGATTTTACTCAGTGGAAAGGACTTGTACATATTTGATCATTGCAATTTGTGAGAGACAGCTGCTGCAATCTCTTCAGACTCCTGTGTTCAGAAGTCTGTTCATAATTTTTCAAGCAAGCTGATGAACTTCAGCTAAGGTGAAAGTACACCTAAGAGGGAACAAAAATGTCAGCTAGTGGGAGATAGAGTCAGTAGCTTTAGCAGTAATCAGAGAAAAATGCAGCGGGCAGCATAGAAAGTGGCATAACCCTCTCAATACTATAGCTCAGCTTTTGCTGGACCAGGTGAAACTGAGAGCTAAGAAAAAAGGCAGAAAACAGATGTTTCTCAGTGGTTTTAACTCCAGTGATTCCTGCAGAGCTAGCATTACTTTGAGTGAAAGCGCACCCGTAAGTAAAGGTGAAATACAGTCCACAAGGAAGCGTAACTCAAGGGAGAAGCCAGGTAGATGCTGCCTCTCCAGCAGTGACCGGCAGCACCACCAGCCCTCCATCCCCACACCGTGGGGCAGGAGGCTGCGCCTGCTCCCTCACCCACCGCTGCTGAGCTGAGCCTGACTAACGCGGTACCACCACACCTCGCTAATGAAAAGCTGTCCTCCCTTAAATCTTATCTGTTGTGCTATAGCTATGGAAAAACAAACTTACAAAATAAAATCACTATAAACCAATTTCCCACTGGTGAATTATTTAATTTTTTTTTTCAGTATGGAGAGAAAACTATCTCTAGAGAAGGGAGAAAGAATGTTTAAATGTTGATTTTCACATGGAGGAAAATGGGAAGGTAATTTGTTTTCAGAAACACTCTTGGTGAAAGACTCCATCCCAGTCAGACAACACTCCCAACAAAAAGCTGGGCAGAATGCCACAGGAGCATGCTTTTCTCAGTCTCGAGGGTACAAACACACCAAGTAGACAGAAGAACATATGAAGACTCCTCTATAACGCCATGGACAAACTATGGCCGATGGGCACCTACTCCTTGTCCCCCTGCAGCCCCAGAAGTGCTGGGGAACATCTCCCAGGGACCATCCCACTGCCTGGAGGGGCCAGACCAAGCTCTTGGGTGGGCTGCACCTGCCATGGTTTATGCATCCGCTGTTCCTGATTTATACAGTGTTTTATTTCGTTTTACACTATGTTGTTTTGGTCCCATTTCTGTAGGATATTCTGCATTTAAAAATGCCATGTTGTCATCCCTCAGTTTTGGAGTAAGAATAAACTAGAACTGGGGCATCTGCTCTACATGTAAAAGCAAGGTTCATTTAACGTCAGGAGACATTTCACTTCTCAGCACACATTAAACACCCACAGCAGCCTCCAGTCTCCTCACCCCGGGGGGAAGGAGCCAGCCTGCAGGCCCCAGCCCCATTTCAGCTCCCTTCTCCAGAGCAACCGGGAGGGACTCCACAAGGGAGCAGTCAAACACCCTCGGTTTTTGATGCATACATTACATAGCCTTGCTTTTTGCAAGCAATTTTGTAGCAATGTAACGGTTTGTTTGTACTGTGACAGCCATGTAAAGCATGGAAAGGTGGTGTGTGACAGATGAAGCCACCAACCATGCTGTGTGGGAGCTAAGTACATTGTACCGCTAATTAGTAGAGTATCCGCTTGTTTGTTTAAACAGGCTGTCACCGAAATCCCACCGAAGCCATGGGCGAGTTCCCCGGCAGGACCCCCTCAGGGATGGCGGCCTGTGCGGGACGTACCACAGCCACAGCTGCACTGGGGCCCCTGTGGAACCATGCAGCAGGGAGCAGGGCCACAGATCAGAGACCCCTGGAGACCCCTGGGGCCAGGCTAGGGTGGGTCTGGGGGTGGCGGGTGGCCCTTGGAGACCCCTGGGGCCAGGGTAGCGAGAGGGTGATGTGATGGCAGAATGATGGCGGCAGCAGACCAGGCCCCGGCTGGCCCCCCCGCCTCAGGACCCACCCTGGCTCCCCGGGGTGGGCTGGCGGAGGTGCAGCAGGGCCCGTGAGTGGCGTGTGCTCTCCTGGCTCCCGGGGATCCCTCGGGCACAGCCTGAGCCAGGCCAGCGGCCTGGTCCCCACACACCACCGCTGGTGGAAGCAAGTCCCCCGTGGCAGAGATGGGGAGTCCCATGGGGAGACGCTCCCCACAGCTGCAGGAGCCTCTGCAGTCACCAACAAAGACATGTTCCCCCAAGGCAAAGCCCCGCGGAGTGAGGGGTTCCTGGCCAGGGGGGTCTGTGAGCAGCTCCCGGGCGCGGGGAGCAGCAGGGCCCCTCACTGCCCCGGCCCACCCTTCCCTGAGGAGGGGACACGGGAAAAACGGCCGTTTGACAGGGAGGGCTACAGAGTATTTCTGCAGGGAATCCGTGTTATTTTGCTACCTCTTGCTGCGTGTCCTCAGCAAAGAGATGCCGACAGAGGCTGGAGCTACACTCTGAGCTCCTTGCTTTATAGACCATTAATTTCAAAGATGCTGTCCAGGCTGCTGCTCTAGTTGAAGAGTCTCTCTGATTATCTTTCCAGGTAAATTAATGCCTGACATATTTCTTTATTAGATTTTGAAGGGATTAATAAATGAATTTACTAGGCAATTTCTTCGTTTAATACTGGAGTTAAAACCAACAGACAACAGCAGAAAACTGGGTTATTGCAACGTGCTCATTGCCATGTAGCTGGTTTCATGGTGCCAGTACCAGTAAATCCTCACCCAGCAAGGACATCTGATGCTTCCCAGCTGGAGTCCACAGAGTTTATAAATACAAATACACCCCATCCCTCCCACCCCCCTCATGACAAATATGGCTTTTTCACGTTGCTGCTTTTGTGTACAAGTGGCTCGGCAAGGGCCAAGAACCCTGTGCCCTCCCCTGCCCCGACTCAGTAGCCCAGTGCCACGGGGCACGGACCTGGGGGCGGGCAGCCAGTCCCCCCCCGAGACCCACAGAGCAGGGGGACCGGCTGGGCTACTGCACAGCCAGGGCTGGTGGCCTGTGTGGCATCACCCTTCCTAAACTTCCTACAGCTCTGGACCAAGGACCCAGCAAGACGGTGGCATTGCGAGTCAAACCATAATTTCCCGTTACATGTTAAAAACTATTTAATAGTTCTTAAAATACTTCTCCTTAGTTCAAAAGTAGACAAAGGAGATATGTCAGGAAAGACGTTTTCTTTTTCCCAGTGGAGTTGTTATTTGTACCTTCTAAACACCAAAGCTATTAACAATAAACAATTCAATGCAAATAGGAGGTATTTATAAGCAGAGAGGTGCTCATGGGAATGAAATTATGAACACAGAGAGTCTCTTATTTCTACTCTTAAAATAGCCTTGATTTTATGCACATTAAAAATTCTTACTGAAACTATTTCTGACATTGTTACCATTCTCGATACAGGGCGAGCGGGAAGGTGCCTCAGGCTCTGCTGTGCCACACGACTCCCACCACAGCACCCCGCACCCTGCCTGCTGGATGGAGGGCATCCAGCTCCCAGCCACCTCCTCCCCAGCTCCGCAGGCACCACCACCACCGGACCAGGCTGCTGGGGGCTCCCTCCTCCCGCTCCTCATGGGCCACGTCCAAACCAGCTGCTTCTGGCCTGCCCGCAGCGCTTGTCACAGGTCAGCATGGCTCAAAGAGCTGGTGAACATGTTTATTCTCTTCTACTTTCATGCATATTTCATGTGTCTAAAATTGTAACAACAGTAAATCATTCCATTATTTACCTTTCAGTGGCATCAGATACAGAACAGCACCTCTGCTGCTCTGTTATACTCCATGAGTGCCAGAACCTACAAAATTTATTATTATCTTCATGCACCCATGAGAAGGAAACCAAAAGACCAACACACAGAACCATTTTTAACCTATAAGCTATGATTTTAAATTGCTCATTTCATACCAAGGAAATGAGTTTTAAGATGCCATTGAAACAAAATTGAATCCTTACAGATAAACCGTTAAAATGCACCAGAAAGAAATGCTGCCAGGCAAGGATTTCATTTGATTTCTTTGAATTGTGTTCTGGATTATTTTTTTGGAGGAAGGAACAGGAAAAGAGAGGAAAATGAGTTTTCTGATGAAATACCATCAGTGTTTGGAACAAAAAACAAACGAATATCCATTGGGAAAAGCCCCCTTTGTGTGTGATTGCTGGTGGCAATGATGTTTCCCAGGATCAGCACTAGATTGTCCCCATCGTGGCCCTGGGCAGTGTCTGGGTCAGGAAGGTCTCACCACTGGGCTTCAAGGTGCCCAGGGGCCAGGCAGACAGAGCTTACCAGCCCTGCCAGGGGGGTACAGGCAGCGGGACCCTTGGCGGGGACATCTGCACTGATGGCCAGGCTTCTGACCAAGGGCGCTCTCCCACGTGTTCAGCCCTGACAGGGTCTAGTGGAAGAGAACGAGTTTTTCTACAGCCCAGCCATTGCCCACAAACAAGAAAAATGCAGTAACCGCATGGTCCTTGCTCTTCAGAGCTTTGGCTGCTCCATTTGCAAATAAAAGCACGGGTCACAATGTAAAACCCCCAAATGGGGATAAACTCTGAACACAGGCAGGAATTCAGGGACACAAATCTATTTCACCACCGAAGGTCGTTTTGTGCCAATAGAGCAGCTGCATTCCTGGGACGTGGCCATGACATTGCCATCAGAGTCAGCTCCGCTTTGTATTCATGGGCAGAGAGCCACTGGACACTGCACTTCATCAAGTGAGAGGGGACGAGCTGTTCTCTTCCACTGTACGCTCCAGACTTTTCTAGTAATAAAATGTCACTCACTTCATTCCTCATCACCCCCAGCCAGCCCTCTTTGGGAGACTGGAGATGTCCCAGAAACACACCCTGGGACATTTACTGAAGGTCAAACAGTGCCCTTCAGGCTCATCTTCAGCTTTCGCTGGGGTTTCAGTTGGGGAAGGGCAGTGTGGACTCACAATGTGTCTCCTGGCTGCAGGCATCCTGCTGGGCACAAAGGACCACCTCAACACCCAGCGCCCCAGCAGAAGGCTTGCGAGGGACCAGGACGCTGCATCCCTGTGCAGTGTCCAGCAAGGTAGAGAGATCGGTTTGGTCAGTGTCAGCTCCTCATTAAAGAACTGGCTGTCCCTTCATCCCCTACAATGCTCTCTGCTTCAGGGATTAAAGTGCTGTGGGATCAGGAGAGCTACCCTCTGTCCCCGACTCTGCCACTCACCTGCCAAGTGATTTTTGCATGAGCCATACCACCTTTCTGGGCTCCAATTTTAATAGAAAAGGGTTAAAGCAGCAGACCTCCACTGCCATCCACAGCCCCGGAGGAAGAACACTGGTTATCAGAAAGACACAAATGTTCCTAAGTATGTGCACAAAATACTGGTAAATATTTTAATAAGGTATTAACAGTTGCCTTAAAAGGCATTGCACTAATCTACAAAGAGTGAGACAGATATGTCTACTTACCCATAAGATTCTAGTCTCCTAATAGTCTTGTAATTTTTAGCTAAAGCCTATTTCCAGAGGATTATCAATTGTCTCTCATGGGCATTATTTGTAGAACGTTCTCAAGAATACGATGGATCTTTCAGCAGAGAATACACCCTTGTGTCATCTGTAGAGGAGCAACTGGTTTAAGAATGAGCATCACTTGAAAAATTGTATGTACAGGTTTTAAATTCTGCATCGTTACATCAGTATCTTCCATGAGCTTTAAATATTTGCAACTTATTTAGCAATAACTCTGTATTTAATACAAATGTTCTTCTTGATGTCTGTACCAGGAGTAATAGAACACAAATTCTCATGATAAAATATGAATTATGGACATATCATACACCCTTAATCTTGATATATGATAATATTCTGTAACTTAAATTCTATAAATCATTTATTGCACAAAGTAAACTTTCAAAGGAAAAATATGGATCAAAGAACAGAATATGTGAAATCAAGCATATATGAAACATATATGTTTCAGTCCATTAAAACCTACCAGTTGTCTCCTCATTTCCTTAGGATTTCTGCACAGAACTGTGGAAGGGCTGGTTGGAAGGGACACTGGCCAAACTTGCCGCTTACCCCAGGGCTGTCACCATCTCTCCATCTGGTGAGACGGGGCTTTATCCAGTGTGAAACCTGCAGGGCCAGCCTCCGCCGCCTCCCCAGCGCCTGTCTCAGGCATGGACCATCCGGCTGAGCCTCCTCCTTGGAAAGGCACTGACTGGTCCCCATTCAGTTCTTGTCCTTCACACTGTGGGACGTGCTCTGAGGCCTCTCCAGGGCTGAGGGGAGGCTGACCAGCCATTGTTCCTCCTCCTTCCCTTCTTAAAGACCAGGGCCATATCACTATTTTCCAGTCACAGTCCTCCCCCAGTTACCACAATTTTTCACAGGTGATACACAACAGCTCCCAGTCACATCCACCAACCCTTTTGGCATCCCTTGCAAGTCCCCGCCAGCCCCCAGCCCCATACAAACCCTATTCTTCCAAGCAGCCCCCAGATTGTTGCACTGCCACTGCAGGCCACCCCTTTCCTACGGGCTCCTACACTGACTTTCCCTTCAAAGACTGGAAAAACACCTCCCAGCTCCAAACAAGTTGACAAAAGGGTTTCAAACGCAGTTTATTGAAGGTTTGGAAAGTTGGCATTATGCTGATATTAGGCCTGGAGCTGTGCTCTGCTTCAGCGTGGGTCAATACCCGAAATACCACGCTGTGCAGGAGCAGAGCAGCCACAGGCAGGGATGGGGTGGCAGGGGATGCTCCAGGCTGGTGACTCAGCCAGAAGCTTGTTTAGAAGCCAAGCTGACCTCACAGTGAAGCACAGTCACCTCTCCAGTGACGCTCAGAGAGATGGATTTCCTTGCTGAGTAAATCACCAGCAGGAAGCGTGAGCGAGGACGCCCTTTGGAAGCTCGCCCAGGTGGCAATTAGCTGCACGCCTGGATGTGAGGGGCAGCCAGCTCCACTCTCCAGCCCCCGCGGCCCCCGCCATGGCCTGAACCCTCCCAGCCGGAGGCACAGCGCTGCCAGCACCCGCAGCGTCGGGTCAGCCTGTCCCACGCCTGCCAGCATCCCCGCTGCCCTCACCTCCCGGCAGCCGTACAGCCAGCAGCTAAACCCAAAGATGTCAGCAGAGGCCAGCCAAAATACACAAAACTGAATAGATTTTCCCTTTCTTTGCAAAAATTTTAAAAATCTGCTGCGTATCGCGAGCGCCATCTACTGACGCTTTTCCCCATCTCTCAGGTCCCCAGTCCTGCTCAGACGGTGTGTTTGTAGCTTGTCATCCACTGGCCTCCCCCCAGCAACGCATAAATGTAGAAATGTATAAATGCAGAAATGTCTGCTGGAGTTAATGTGGTGGGGATTCACTCCTAAAGGGAGCTCCATCCTTACCCGCTTCCTTCAAAGCTTCTCTGAGACTTCTCATGTTTTGCAGCCAAGCTGTTTCTGAGTGAGAGGTGGCATGCAGAGGATGTGCGATGAAATCCCGCCCCAGCCAACACAACAGGTTAATGAACTCTTTCAAATTATGGGCACTTCTGCATTTTCAGGTGTCACAGAGACAAAAATAAACCCAACGACTTTATTGCTGTTACCCTAACCCTGCAAGAAATCTACTCCGTTTCCATATATGTTATTTCTAGCAAAATATGTAATTTAAAATTCCTAATTGGATTATCCAATGTGTGACACAGAGCTAGTGAAAACTTAAGGAGATTTGACAAAGTTTCCATTCAAAAGAGAAGTTTAAATTGATTCCTTATGTTCCCCGCTCCCCACAAATTCGAATGGATTTCATAATCCTATTACCACCAATAAAGTAATTTTAAATAAAATTACTTAAAAAAAAATAATCCTGAGATTTATCCTTTTTTCCCAAAATATTAATCTAGATCCCAGACAGTATATGCACGCAAATAGGATTGTTAAACTCAGCTTTGAACAGTGCACAAGAAGGTGGAAGCTGAGCGGAGCAGCAAGCAGCAAGTGGAGGGACCAGGACTGCCAGATTTGGGCCCCAGAAGGTCACCAAATACCAAGAGCTGCGGGATGCCCTGGAGTCCTGCACCAAGCATCATCCTCAGGACGCAACTTTCCAGCAGGGATCAGGGGTACGTGGGGGACCACCGGCTGCTGCTCCTGCCCCCCTGTGCCCAAGTGGTGCCCAATAGTGCTGGGCAGCACCACGGGGCTGTGACGGTGACCACGCTGGCCATGGAGGGGCAACCCACAAGCCGTGAGGAGGGCCCTCGGTCACAGCACGGGAGCTCACGTGCACCATTAGGACATCAAGAACAAGTTCATTTTCCATTGGCAATCTTTTCTCCAAATCCGCTATTTTCACAGATCTCAGAAAAGTACATGTGTGGGAAATGAAAACATTTGCCTAATGAATGTAATGGACTGATCTAATCCCTGCTGTAGCTTTCATGAAGTATACATTTCCATCAGGAAATAATAAGCCCCATTTTGCCTCATATTACCCTATTGAATAATTTCACAAAATAATTATGCCTTTCGAGCCATCTGAACAGCAATGTATTGACAGCCAGCCTAACAAGTGCACATAAAAGCAGACACACCCGTAAACACATTCTTAATATAACATAGGAAGAAAGAGGTCAGCTAAAGCTCACTTTTGCACAAAATAGAAAAAAAATACACTGGATTTAGTTCAGAAAAAGTTTTGAGGAAGTCTTAATCTTCATTTTTTTCATTAACCTTAATTTTCTGGTTCTTTCAAGGACCTATGTGAATTGCCTTAAAGGCCAGGATGAGAGTTTGTTCCTTCAGTCTTCCTGATGCTGAAGTAAAGGAAAAGAACATAAGAAGCTGCTTTGCTCAGGGAATACTGTGGTATTTCAGTGCGACTTTGCAGCCCCGTGTCCAGGTTTCTGGGCGCTGCTGGCGTCGAACCCCCCAGGCAGACAGGCGCTGGAGGAGCAGCATGTGGGGAGTGGGCAGGGAGCACCCCCTGAGCCCCAGAGCCTCTGGCACCGGGTTCAGAGAGCAGAAGTCTGGAAGATGCTTCAAGAGGTCATCTACTGACATCCACCCTCCTGCCTGAGACAGGACTCACAGCCCCGAGACCCACAGGGAGGCACCAGCCACCTGCCCCATCATCTCAGGGTACTTGCTGCAAACCAAAGGGCTCTAAATCTCTTAAATGAAATGTAGACAAAAATTTATCAACATGCGTTATATTATTTTTAGTAGAAGAGGCTATGTTTTCTATGTTTGACCTAGTTGTAAATTCATCAGAAAACTTAACGATATTATTGTTTTCTCCAGGAACAAGTAACATCTAATAAATTTTTATTATAAACACAGCAAGTGAGCTGTGAGCTGCTTGGGGACTGAATTTTAGAAAGTGTTATCTTCTAATAGTGTTCATTTTGGATTATATTCTTGGAACTGGCTATGCAAATTTTTCAAAGAGAAGTTACTATTTTAAGGGTTCCCCTTCTCACCATTTTTGTCCCCATGTTATCCGTGAATGAACTACAAATCTCTGTTAATTAGTGAGTGTATTTAATGACACTCCAGAGCATGCTGCCCACAAGTGCTGCCAGCAGCCAGTGTTTCAGCCGGGTACTGTTGATTCCCTGAAAGCCATTTTCAGCTGCCTCAGCATTGAAGAAACAATGCTCTTAAGAACCCGTTTGTGTGAGTGTGGGTTCCAGAAAGCTAATCAAAAATATGATAAAGATTATGCAAGGGCAGGACCATTTCAGCAGAAAACCATTCACACCATGAAACTCAAAGTGCATTTTTTGTGAACAAAGACACTGGAAAGAAAACAAATTCAACTTCTTTACCAAGATTCTCACACAAACCGCAACTATTCTGGGAAAACTCAGAAGCAGTTGTAAGTGCAGAAGGAGCATCCTCAAAGGGTGATGGCTGCTCCTTCACCGCAGCGACCCGTTCTTGGGGAATGGGTCTTGCTGAAAACTGACAAAACAAGAGGTGTTGCTAGAAATCTCAAAAGATCCTCATATAAAAACAAGCAATCCATTGTAGAATATCTAGATTTTTGCATTTAAAGAATATAATTGCTTTCCTAATTTCCTATCTTCTTACACTTTCTAGTGTACCACATTCTTGTGCTCTACCATTTACAGTGGTCCTTGAAGGAATGAAAAAAAAAACCATTTGTTGCTTGAAAACAATTACAAATGGGGTTTTCCCTTGTTTCAGTCTGCTTTCTGCTGAGCACTGGTGAGTAACATTTAACATGATTCTCCAGCCCATCAGACAACCAGTTTAAAGACTTTCCTGAAGTTGGCAAAACTTGACCACAGTGTTTCAGTTCCCCAAGTTAGTCATCACTGCAGTTGAGTTTTATTTGGAATGTGCAGGACTCGAAAGCTGCTGTCAAGAACCCAGCCATGTTTTAAGTGGTGTTCTAGTGGTATCTGTCCTCCTGACACATAGCAATGTGCTTTAATAAGCCAATAAATATTCATTATTTGAATAGCCATCAAAGGAAAGACAAGGCGCTTCCTCACTGGCCTGGGGAGAACTGCATTTCGAAAAAGGCTCAAGGACAGTCACTCCGTTCCCAGAAGGATCAGTGGTTTTTTTGTGTGTGTGAGACTCACCGCAGGCACTTATTGCAGACATGGCCAAGGGAAGGAGCTTCTCTCAGGAGCAGAGACTGGTTCAGCAGAAATAACCCCCCCCAGTTTCATGTTGTGCCTGGCGCCCAACAGACAGACAAGGGGGAGCAGGGGGTGAGTTGTCAGAGGGACATGGAGCACAGCCAACACCGGGCACTCTGCAGACACGTGCTGTACAAGGTTACACAGGACACAGCACAAAAGCACGCGCTTTGCGTGGGGGGGCTCAGCTTACAGACACGTAACACGTGTCAAAGAACTTTGTGTTCTCTTTCTGCCACTTACTCTGGTTTGCAGTGCTGATTGCCAAACAGGAGCAGGTGGCAATTATGGTGTCTCTGCAGATCCCCAAAGGACGAGCCCTCCTTCTTTGCTTGTGCTAAGGGAGACCCCAGATCTGAAATCTGAAATCCATGTCTCAGCCCTTCTTGCAGCCAGAGCAAACACAGCCCTCCCCTGCAGCAGCATCCCCACAGAGCTTGGGGCTACCACAGCAACCCCGGTAAAATAGTTGTAAAGGGAATTGCTGCAGGCTCAGCAGCTCCCTGTGGTCATCAGTCACCAGCTGCACAGGGGGCATGACAAGAAAAGGCAGTGGCTGGACCTGGTACACAAAACACAAGGAGGCAGGGAGACAGCTAAAGGGAGATGGGATGGGGTGTGCTGAAAAGAAAGAAAGAAATCCAAAGGATGGTTACTAATCTCAGGGTTCTAGGAGCAAATTTGCTTATTCTCAGTACCCATCGCAAGTGGGAGCATTACAGTGACACTTCTTGGAGAGCTATTTCACTGACACAGCATCCCACTGGTAACAATTAGGAGGTGTGCGGAAAGCACTCTCAAAATAACCAGTCATTCATGGTTTGAAATGTCCTGTACGCCCTCTGCACAGAGCTGATGGAATGAGACTCACCTGAGCTGTTAAGCTGCCATTACTGCTGGTGCTTCTCATGATTTATGAAGCATAAGTCAGTGAAACGCCGTGAATGGCAGGAAAGAGCTAACGAGAGACTGGAGCGGCATCCCCTGGAGCAGCCCCGCAGCCATCACCCCCTCGCAGGGGCCGTCCCTCCCCACGGCTGCTCGGGCCAAGGTGAGGCCAACATCGGCACAGACAGCAGGGATAAAGTGAAATCAGAATGAGCTCAGTCTCAGAGCAGAGGAGAAAAACATTTTTTATTCAGATGAGGTGTGATCAGTGGCCCTGGTACAACACCCTCCACGCAGACACTGCAGAGGTCTTAAGTTAGCATCTGTTAGTAAAGAACAAGGCTTTTCCCATAGACCAGTATATGTCATTTCTAAAATATCTGCATTTCTTTCAAAGTTGTTAGTAAAGAAAATTCATAACATTTGATTAGTCAAAGAACTGAGCTTCAGAACAGGAATCAATCCTTTCCAAAAACATTACATTGCTCATTGGAATTTAAAATCTAGGTTGAATTAAATGTTTAATTTGTCTTTATTCAGCTTTACTTTCCCTCACATTGGTCTTTGATCCATTGATACTTCTGTGCCACAGCAGAAAGAAAAAAAAAAAAAGTAAAAAAGCCCTTAAAAATTGTCCCTCTATCACAAAAAGCAGCAAGGTTAGGAAAGACCTTCCCATCTGCATCTGATTTTATTTTCTGTTTTCTTTGGTAGCTTCTATGCATTATGGAAGATAGAAAATTAATGCATTAAAGTCATAACTAGTGATGTGTCAATTATTAAGGACTCTAAAAGGGTGAGTTCATTTGTACCAAATGAGTGTAAATTATATAATAAGCCCTTTGATGATGATTGGTTGTCCCTCCTTAGCCTGCCCTCTGTCAGCTCAGGCTGCTCCTCTAGAGCCTTCCCTGAGAAGTCAATTAGTGTATTCATCCTTGTTCTGTAGATACAGAATAAATCAGGTCCTGCAGAAAGACCCACATTGACACGCTCTGCCAGGACCCTCCAATCCGGAGGTGAGAGGGCCTGAGATGAGCCATCCTCCTCCTCCTCCTCCTCGCTCTCGCTGAGCAGAGGCACCAGAGGTGCATTTTGGTTTAGAGAGTGGCGTTTTCAGAAGGCTTGTAAATTATCTTAATTCAGGGGATTCGAGGATCAGATTAAGATTTTCATACACATTTTTATGGAGTTTATATGCAGTTATATGAGGTGGTTTTGTGGTTTGGTTTTGGGGTTTGGTTTTGGGGTGGTTTTTTTTGACCTACAAGGTAGCAGAGCCAGCCCCTCTGAGTACTGAAAGAGGAAACCCACACCCCAGGGGTCCCAGCAGCCCTGGTTATCAGTGTGGCACAGCCACCCACGACCACCCCTCACCCTTGTGAAGCCATGGCCTCTTTGGCCACCGCCGTGTCTCACACCCCTCTGCCCAGCCGGCAGAGTCCCTGGCCCCCACTGAGCCTGGCCCACCTGAGCATGCACAGGACAGGAGGCATCCACCAAGGTTTAGCTACAGTTCTCATTTTTTTCACTTTGCATCTTCATACAAAACCTTCCAAAACAAACCAGCCATACGGGCTCCAACAGTGAGGAACGGAGCAACCAACTCACCTCCAGCATCCCCTCCTCTGCCCGACTCTGGGGGAACGTGTTCATCAGCTCCTAAAACAGTTTGCTTATGGATTTGCGGATGCTGGGATATGGTTAAGATAAGCTGATATTTTGCTCTAGATCTTATATTTTCCACAGGCACACTGAATTAAAAAATTATCGTGTATTCCATTTGAGTGTTTAACAAATACTTACATAATTCCTTTAGAGGGAAAATGGACACAGTTACTGTTATGGCTTCCTCCTTTATTTTTCTTAAAGATAATTCCAACTAATCAATAAGCATGACACCCTTTGGACAATCAGAGCACACAATGTTGTGTGTAACCAGATAGGATCCGCCTTCATACCTCTGGAAACAAAGTCAGAATTCCTTTCTAATTCCTTTATTTTATCCAGTTATACACACACTCATTAAAATTAAATTGAATGTGCTCACTCGCAGCTCTTGCCCTGCTTTGTGCCTGTTTTGTACCAGATCTCCTTCGGCACAGCTCTAAGGAGAAGCCAGCACGGTATAGGCGAGCGGTCCAGGACGTGGATCTGTAATGTTTGCCATCCCGTTGCAGTGCCGTGACCTTCCTGCTGGCTGGGAGAGGTTCTGAAACAAGGGGACACCTTCATGGCATGAGCAATAATTATTGCACTTCATTTTTCTTACATACTTTCCTCCCAACCTTTAGAAACCTGCAGGCATACTTTCAGAGCATCAAGGCTGAATTCATATTTGCACGATCCATCTGCTGAAGCCGAGTTTCTCCTGTAATTAAGGGAACGACACGCAGCGCAGTGCTGACCACCTGAAGCCTTCTGAGGCTTCGGTCCCATTGATCTGGGCACTAGGCGGGGAAGGCTGTTACAAGCACCAGTGGATTCATGTCTATCAACCAGTCTTTTCTGTGCTCAAACTCATTTCTTTTTTTGGGAAGTTGGAATTGAAGAGCATGAGTTAAATATTTCATGTTGTGCAGGAATGTATAATTAATGATCAAATCCTTCGGAAAGGAAAAGATAAGATAGAGCTGCAAAAGCTTTAAATAAAGTATTTTCTTTAGCTTGTAGACAGACTGCTGAAAAAGTGCTTTCTGCCTTTTCTGGTGGCATTATAAAAAAAAATTAGAAAATAACATGCAATAGCAGTATAAACAGAAACACTCAAAGTAGATTTGAGAAATTATTTGTTATTTTTTGTAGACAGAGGCAATTCATGTTTTATACATGCTTCTCTGTTGCACTTAGTTCCTCCACATTTCACACCCTCCCTGGGGAACAAATTGTGTTGGCCTCAACATGAAACATCTCTGTGTGCTGTGGATTTGTTGTGCAGACCCAGGGAGGTCCTGGAAGGGCCCTTTGGCCACGCAGGTCCTACAGAAGAGGCTCCACTGCCTCAGGACGGTGCAGCAGGTTGAGCCGTTTGTCACCCTGTCCCCTGAGCTGTGGCGGATGGTGTCTCTACAGCCTGCATCCCCTGAAGGGTGCTGGTCCCCTGGGACCCGGGGTGGGTGGCAGGAGCCCTCGGCCCCCCCCTCGGTGCCCAGGTGTCCCAGCAGCTGCTGGGCATCCTTCCATCCCAGGGAGGAAGGCCATTGCTCTTCCTCAACTTATCCTCCCTCCCGTCAGGACAGCACCATTCTAGGGACACCTTCAATCATTTATTTCTGCAAAAATCAAGCAGTGCTGAGGTCTCTCCCCCTGGCAGGGGCTGTTACTGCTGTTATTTAACCCTTGCACAGCCAGGGTGCTCCATTAGTCCTGATCTATGGTGTCCCTCAGGAGCACAGTCCATGGTCCCAGTGCCCCAGCAGCAGATGGCATGGTGAGTCACGTCTCCAGCGCATCTGAGAAACTCAGTCTCTCCTGTCCCTGGGCACTACTGAAAGGAGCCTGGCTCTGGCCACGTTTTGCCCTCCCTTCAGGTATGTATCGACAAGGATGAGATCCCCCGGAGCCTTCTCCTCTCCAGGCTGAGCAGTCCAAGCTCTCTCAGCCTTTCCTCATAGGAGACATGTTCCAAACCATCATATTTGTGGCCCTCCATTGGAGTCTCTCCAATATGTCCATGTCTCTCCTGTACTGGGGAGCCCAGCTCTGGACCTGTAGAGGGGAAGGATCACCTCCCTCCAACTGGCTTATTTGAGAATTGACCTTATTAAAAAATATCTCAAAGATATTTTAAAAAAGCACAAAACAACAAACAACAAAAATTCAAAACAATAATAATTTTGGGGAGTCTTTTTCTCTTTCACACTCCTGGTGGGAAACAAAGAATCTGGATGAGTGATCTTCAGGTTCAAGCAGTTTCCAGTGTAATGCAAGTCCTCTGAAACAAGTCTCTGAGGAAAAAACTTGCTTTTGGAAACTGGAAATGTGCCTGACAGGATCTGAAGTCTGTCCTCTACCACTTCTCCAAGGTATGCAAGGTTTCAAACATGCTCTGGAAGCACTGGCTGCTGTTTACCTGCCCCAAATAAATGTTCTGCTTCGCTCTGTTTCTGTAACAGGATCCAGATCGTCCACTGGCAGTTTACAAAAACTGTTAATGCTCTGCTCCCTTTGGTTTCCTGTAGAAAATAATTACAGAGCTTTGACAACTGAACAATAGACAATTGCTTGCTGTCTCTGTGCTTTCTTTTAAGAAATCTGTGTTAAAAAAACACCAGCAAGAATTTCACATGCAGTTAATCATGCCTATGAGACACTAACAAAGTTTTTAAAATTGAGAGAGTTTAGGATGGTGTGATCACGCTGCCATGGTAACAGATGTGTATTGCACACCATGGGTATCAAACCTGGGGGCAGCTTTTCGAGATACATAAAATAAGGGAAAGCATCAGAGAATTCAGTAATTAAGGCACATTTATGTAAGCGATTAAACTGCAAGTGTGCAAGAAACTTGAAAATGAGAGACACTAAAGGCCCTTTCCTTGCCATATTGCAGGGTGCCCCGTGTTGATGAGTGTCTGCTCCGACGGCTACCAGGCACAGCAAGCCTGACCCTGCGCTGGGCAGGACATGGGACAGGTGACCTCCAGAGGTCTCCTTTGAACACCACTGTTCTATAGTTGTGTCACTCCACACAGTGCCAGCACAGCCACCCGTCACCACGGGGTCAAGGCCTCTGGCGGGGTGTTGCTGTCACTGCCACTTTTTCCCTTTCAAAGGATTCCCCATCACCTTTCCCTACAGACAGTTGTTGCAAGGGGTGCAGAACTGGGAGATCTGCCCCCCTCCCATTCCTACTTGGAAGAAAACTTAAAATCTGAGTTAATAAAAAAAAGTCACAAAGATATCTACACCTATTCCAAAGCAACAGATTGTTGCTGGGTGTACTGACACCATCTGCCTCATCAGAGAAGTTCTTCCTCCATACCTCAGGCCAGACTCCTTGGGGACACCTTTCCTGGTGACAGGTGGACCCTTCCTAGTGTTCTCCAGGCAGTTCAGTCCCATTCTGGGTTGAGGACATCACTAGAAACTTCCAAGCCTGGTATGGCCCTCGTACGTACCCGTTACTCTTCCTCCATCTGGGTGGCGATGGAGCCGCAACACGTAGTCCAAGGGCAATCAAAGAGACTTCAGGGCCTTGGGACAGTTGTTAAAAGAATCTGGAGCACAGGTAACTTTCTCCTCTCTCCTTCCAGTTGGGGGCAGCAACACTGGAAGAAACAGACAGACCCAGTGTCTTGATATGTGGCTCCATGGCTGGTGCCACTGCCACAATTCTGAGTTTTTTGATAATGGGATGGTCTACACAGCATCAGGCTTGCTGGCATCAGGTGGGATTCACCTTTCTCAAAGGGGGAAGAGGATCTTTGTCCACCAGCTTCCCTAAATTGTGAGAGAAATAAAAAGACAGGCTGTAACATCTACCACTACCTACTGCCTCAGCGCTCATGTAGGTCCAGATGATGCTGGGACACAGACACCTCCCTGGCCAGCGTACAAATTGTCACCAGTGGGTTTTTGTATGAATTCCCTCAGACACTGAAGATGCAGCTCCTTGGAAGTGCAGGCATCAGAGACCACGTCTTTGTTTTGCAGATGCAGAGAAATGTCTCCCCGCACCCCCAGAGAGGCACCATGCCACGCACCGAAGGAGATTATTGGTGAAGTGCCATGGACTATCACTTCAGCTAATTCGGTAAGCTCTAGTGACTCCCACACACTGAGAACTGCAGAAGCCATAAATATTTAATATCAAGGCACGAAGCAGCTGAGCCTGGCTCTGTCTTTACAAACCAAAGTGAGGAAAGCAGTCCTGAAATCAGAAAGTAAAATCTGGGTGTCTGAAGATAATTTTAACTTGTGATTTTTGACCCTTCTACTCTGTGTTACCAGCCTGAGACATGTAGCGCTAAATTCCCTGAGGAGCAACTTGGAAGGCTGTTACCAGCCCAGAGTGCCTGGAGGTGCTGGGGACATGGGGACAGTCTTCTCCATCCCTCCACCATGTCAGGGTGGGCCCTGTGGCAGCTCCATCACTCTCCTCCAGCTCTTCCCACGGCTGGATTAGGTGACACCTATGGGCACCTTCATCTTGATGCCGGCTGCCCCTCACCAGCCTCCAGCTGCCCTCCACAGAGTCCTGCTCTCCTGGGGGTCTGGACTGGGGGTCAGCTCAGGTGGGTTCCTGGGAAGTCCACAAGCATGGGCATTCTTCCCAGCAAAGCGCAGGGGAAGGCTAAACCTGTCTCGCCATTGTCACTTTATTTTAGGGGCAGGTAAGCATACCTTAGGAAGTTAAATGAGTCTGTAAGGTGTGATGTGGGTGCTAAGCTGTCATACAGGGGCCACATCCAGAGCAAGGATGCTCCATCCAGTTGCCTGTTGGGAATAGTCATGGCCCGTATTTGCTCCAAATCCGAATCCGTGAGGAGCGGATTTCACTCTCATTTTTTGATCCTATTTTTGGGGACCTGTTTGTCGTGGCAGGACATGTCACGCTCATCCCAGCAACTGACCCTTGGGGCTCTGCTGGTCACTGCTTACCCCTGCCAGAGGCCAGAGGTCCAAAGCCAGTGGCCCTTCACAGATCCCCCTGCCAAGGGTGCAGGTGAATTGTCTGTCCCCCCTGGACACCCAGGAGACCCCAAAGGTAGTGGTGCAGTGGCCTGGTGTGGCATCGAGAGGATGCTCTTCTGTGGCAGTCCCACCAGGCTCAGATGATGAGGTGAAGATCAGCATTTCTTCTGAGCCTCCAAGGCCTCCAAGGGAGGACTGCTGGGGGAAAACATCCCTTTGCCCCCAGCCACAGGGGACACCTAAGCTGACACCCTCACCTACGATGCCCAGCACCCAAAGGCACCCTCAGTGATCCACCTCTGCCCTTCGGACAACCAGCCTCAGAAAAATAAAGTCAGTGCATGAGCAGCATCCAAAGAGGAAAAGCGGTGCATTAAAGATGCAGACAGACCTTTCACAGGGACCGAGAACAGCATCAGACTCTGAAAATTGCCAAAGGACTTCAGTCAGCATTAAGATAAAGTTAAAAATTTATTGGTGGCATTTCACACAAATATAAATAAATAGATAAATGGACATAAATATAAATGGATAAATAAATAAATAGATAACTGTTTGTGTGAAGGCACAAAATAAAATCTGTGATCAGGAATTCCAGTAAAGGGCAGCAACCCCAGACTCTGGATGAAGAGAAAAAGCAGAAAATTGCTCTAAGCTGAAGACTGTATCAGAGGTCTTATATTATAATTAACTGCTTTTTCAAGCTTCCATGTTGAGATTGCTTTGAACCTGTAAACTCCTGCTATGTATAAAATGTTAAGATTATTAGCTTTACTAAATGAACTTGGATGCCAAATCCCCTTTCTCCTCTGCTGAAACAGCATCTTGGACAGTGTGAGCGTGGAGCATTAACATTGTTCTGCCAGTGTCCTTATCGACCTTTCCTTAGATCTTTAAAACATCTGTGGATGAATTTACACTTGAAATTGAATAGCTTTTTTTCTGCTCAAGGGTGTTAGTGCATTAGAAATGTCAGCCTTTGAAATAGATATCACAAGGCGTTTAGTTATAAAAAGCAACACAATTTTATTACCTGACAAAGACAAATTTAAAAGATTTCATTGAAGAGACACAGCTGATTTTCACCTAAATAGGGCAGGAGAAATATACTATCAGTTGTTTCCCACAGCCAACTTACCACAAAACTGATGCAGCAAAATTGTGCTCAGGAGTTCCTTGGGGAAAGTGATTTTTTTATTTTCTCCTTTCTCCCAGAACATCAGAACACAAGGCAAGTGCAAAGAGCCCAGCAGATAACAGACAAGATTGTGAAGAACTGAAAGGTGATTGGAAGAGATCATGAAGAAATCAAACTCACTATACTCACCATTCCATTAATTTTCAGGTAAAGCAGGCCGTATCCCAGGCTCTCTGCGCGTCCCAGGGTCCATTACTGCTGGAGCAGAGGCCACAGAGGGCTTGTTGCATTTCCGTTGTGCTGCACATGTCACACATCCATCCAGTTTTCATCCCATCATCATTTTAGAGATGCCTTGTCAGCGCCTGTGACACAGACACACCACTGAGTTTGGTGTAGGGACACAGCTCTCATCAGAGTTAGGTTTAACCAAAAGCAAGTTTTACAGCAAAGACAACTTCCCTTAGTCAGAGAAGAGGACCAACTGCCCAGATGAAAGATGCGTACATCCTGCATCACAAAAACCTTAGTGAAAACCACACTGATTGTCTTTGGAAATGACCATCTCCACTCTGCATGTCACAACCCTTAGTCTCTCGCGGTTCATTTTCCTCTCTTTGCCTTCTGAGGCTTTGTTTCACCTCCTCCACTAGCAGCTACAGATGGGCCCTGGACAGCAAAGGTTTAAGGTGCTGTGCGAGCTGTCCCCCAGCACCCGGTGGGGGTGCAAGGGGCTGCGGGGGGAGCAGAGCCACGAGCGCCGTGCCGGTGTTCCCAGAGTCTGTGCCGTGTTCCCGTGCCGGTGCCGGTGTTCCCAGCCTCTGGAACAGCCAGCCCAGTGCTCCCCTCGCCCAGCACACGCACCCTCAGGATGACTCCGGGATGGGCAGGGTCCAGGCAGCCTCCGTACTTGGTGCAAAAGGTGAGAATTGCTCTTTCTGCCCAATACCAGCTTGAAATTGTTGGCTTAACACTTATCCTTCCCCTTCACCACCTGAGAGGACACCTTCAATACAACTGAGAGGATTTTCCACTTCTTTAATTCGCTTCTTGATTATGCATTTGCTTACCTATTTTCCAGGGCAAGGGGCACCAAAGAATACTACTCCAGGAATCTCTGTGTTCTGAGAAATTAAAGTTAGACCATCGTAGTGCGTGGGCCTAGGGGTTACCTGCAGGCTCTTCATTTCTCTATATATGTTCTGGTTTGCATATTAATGCAAAATTAGTGTATGAGTATTGGCCAAGATAAAGGAACACACATAAAAATTAGAAATTTATGCACAAGTTCCCCTTAGTTACAATAAAATGTCCATGGACGCTTGCTTTCAAACTTTTGCCGTAACCAGAAGAAAGCCCCGGGTCCCACCCTGTGCCCAGGGCTGTAAGCACTGCTTCTTTTAGCACAAGGCTGTGAGGTGGCCCCAGGGCACCCCGAGAAGCCTCTGCCCCTGAAAGCTGAGTGTCCCCCTGCCCAGCTCCAGCCCTTCTCGCACACCGGGTCACCGCTGGAAAACACGTGTTATATGCAAAGTTCGTCAAGAGTTTCCCTGTTCTCCAACAAATAGGTTTTTTCCTGCTTTTTTTCTGTATTTGGGGTTTTTTTGAGGTCTCGTTCTGAGACATGCATATGGGCCTGCAGAGACATTGTTTTCTTAAAGGTTTTCAGTGATGTTAACCCGACTGTAACCGCAGTACGTGGAACTGTGAGGTGTGCACCATCTCCGGCTCTTCAGCAAGGTGTATGCTTACATCCCCAGTCTATTTTTCTGAACACGTAAGTATCTTGTCATGCCAAATTTGCATTAAAAGCAGGAGAGTAGCCAAGAGAAATCAGTGAAAGCAAAGTTAATTGCTGCAACCATTAAGCACTGGTAAACAGAGCCCTGTGTAAATGAGGAGTCCCAGGTCCAAGATTATCTGCATTAGGATCAAGCTGAGAATTTATGAGTGGGAGATGAACTACAAAGAGCAGTATTCATCAGCCCAGATTCTGACTCGAATGTGATGATAAATAAGAACATTAATCATCAGCTGTGAGGTAGAAACAACAAAAATATAAAGGCAAGTCTACACCTACTGTTAGAACACCAGAGAGAACTTTAACAAGCCTGAGACATCTCCAAAAATAATGTGCACAGGTGTGTCTTGAATACTGGAGAGGATTTTTAATGTAATAAAGCGTGATATAATAAACTAATAACATAATTACCAGCATTTATTCAGCAATCAGAACTGTTGTCAAACATTGATGCTCCGTTTTATTCAGAAGCTCGACAAAGAGATTGCCAGTCTTCCCAGGGAAGCGAAAGATTTACACAATTTAGACCAAGTACTCCTTCTGTCTTCTCTAGTGTTTGATTAAAATAAACGAGGAGTGTTGTGCACTGCACGCACCGCTGACTGAACCTCACATTCTCGAGAAAATGCTTTCCCAAAGCCCTCAGCAGAACCATTTGCCAAAATAAATAAATCTAGACCTGACTAGTGAGGATGTGCCTACTTTAAAAGAATGTTCAAAACTCCATGTTTATTCCTTTTCCTCCATTTTCCACCAGACCTATCCATGGGTCTGCGGCCAAGAGCCTTGGTAGATCTTAATTTGAGGTTAATAGTAATAAGAGGTGAAGAAGAGAACAAACCCCCGATTTTTGCCCAGAAGTTTTACAAACTCTGGATGAAGCAGAATCTGGACCCCAGTACCCATGAGGTCAAAAACCCAAAGTCCCTGTTTTCCTTGATCCCAGCCTGTGACTGTCAGGGGGTGAGGAGCAGAGCAGCCCTTGGGGCGGCTCAGCAGCAGCTGACACACTCTGTGTCACCAGCACAGACCCCCTGGGGATGGGACACCCCGCTGCCCGCTGGCGATAGGGCACCCTGCAGCCCCCCTGGAGCTGGGACACCATGCTGCCCCTCAGGGATGGGACACCCCAGTGCCCCCCGGGGATGGGGCACCACACTGCCCAGGCTGCAGAGCTTTACATTTCCTATTGCACCACGGCTGGGAAGGAGAAGTGGATTGGGGGAAATGTCCCATTTTTAGGTTTCTGTTGCAATGAAGGACTGTGAAACCCTGGGGCGGTGCAGGGCCAGCAGCCACTGTGAGGAACTGGTACTGGCAAGAGGTGACTGAAACTGGGAGAGAAATGGAAATCCACTCAATGGGAAATGGTACTATCAAATGGTTGAAGAATAAGAAGGGGTGTTTTCATAGCAACAAAAATAAACCGAAAAAAACTAGTCAATAAAAATTCCAACACTCTCTTCCATGTTAAACCAATTTTTCCCAAATCTAGACCAGCAACAGACTGGTTAGTACCAGAGAACAGAGAATGCTGATGCAGTGAGTATTCTCCCCTTAATAAACATTTCTGAGGATGTACATCTCATGAAGGGGAAATAGGATATTTGCCAGCCTTAGTCAACCAAAAATGTGCCTTAATTATTAATAATACACTGATTTGCATAGTGATAAGCAGGAACATCATTGGTTTTGTTATTGTAATAGGAGATAAACCAAAACCACAAGCATAGGTTAAGAAAGAGACATGATTTCTCTGAGAGCTCTATATTTATCATTTGCTAAAATCATCTTGCAGAAAAATGTAGATTTTTTTGTGACTTGGAAATAAACCCAGTATAATATTTAACTAATACTTGTAATTAAAAGCAGTACCTGAGTAGTCCACTGAAGGGCTTATTTTAATTTCCAGGCATGCATCTTCTCCAGTGTAGGAATAGTACACCCAAAACATGGCAAAACCATCTCTGGTCTATGTCTGTTTATTTATTAATTTATTGTTATGACAATCAGAGAAGCAGTTTATGAGCACAGCATGGAAATGCACACTGAAAGACTAATTTTCTTCCTTTTCTATTACCTCTGCAATGAATATGCAGCCACTGCCAAGTAATAGGATAAAAGACAGTAAAATAGGGGAAGGAAAGGGAAGAGATTGCCTCCGTGACACTGAGAGGGTGCCAGAAACTCAGAGAAGCATCAAGTCGGTGCTGCACTTGCATCGCTCCAGCACTGAACCTCTTTCTGATGGCAGTGTTTATGTCCCGGGCACATGTCCCAGGTGAAGGTCTTTCTTTTTGTTTATATTTTGATGCACCCCAGTGTGAGACTTTGTAATTAGGAGTCTGGGAAAAAAACCTGGGGTTTGGGATCAGCTACCAAACCTGAGGAGGGAAAAGAATTTGGATGGAAGCAATTTTTTTTTCACTGAAATGAAAACCAGGAAGCATTTCTTTCATGTTGGCAGAAGCCATCTATTCAGCCTAAACCAGAGCCCTGGCAGCAGGCACAGCGGTACGGGAAGCAAAGGCAACACCATCCCTTGCACAGCAACCCTCCTGTGCCCCACCGTTACTGCTGTGCGTGGGGCAGCAGCAGTATTTTATCTGAACCCTGCACTGGAGCGTTCCCTTGGTGGGCATCAGATGCTGGCTGCCCTAATAGCATCAGCATTTTTTTTCTTTTTTTGGGGAAACAATTGGCTGGAGCCCAGTGAACTGCTGCCCAGAGCTGTCTGGGTTTGCTTCCCCGGCTAGGCAGGAATTCCCAGGGGTGTCTCTCTGCTGGCCAACTGACTGATTCCACCAGCCCAGCATATGGCACAGACACTCTCTTTTATTAAATCAGTATTAAAGCTCTCTAATTAAATCAATACTCAATCAAATTTTGCTCATTATTCATATTTTTATGTCAGTAAAAGTGCCAGTCAGCAGTGCCTGGTCTCTGGAGGGTTTCCAGGGTGAAGAGTGCAGCCAAAGGGACTCTCCCCAGCACTGAGGATGAGGAGCTGTGACCTGAGCTCCCTCCGTTCCTCCTTCCTCCTGGTCTTAAACCCACAGCTCATATGCAAACACCCTTCTTGTGCACATCAGGCTCTGAAGCAGGAGCCCTGTTCTTGTTTCTGTCTGTAGTGCCGGGGAGCAGGGTGCCCCCATGCCGCCCCCCAGCTCTGCTTGGACGAGCCCCGTCCCTCCCCAGCACCGGGATACCCCCAGGGATGACACTCACTTTTGGGTCAGCAGTGCAGCCCCTTGTCCTTTTTCATTTTTCGACACAGGTATGGTCGTTGCAGCCAGGACTGTGCTCCACTCTGTTATTCTGTCCACGTAAGGCAATTGGGAGGCCGGAAGATTTCTGGGCACTGAGAGGGATGTTTCACAAACAGGGAGGAGGAATCCTGCCCGCTCCGCTTCCCAGGGCAGCCCTCTCTGCCTGCCATTGGCAGGGATGTTCCCACCTCCATCATTACTCTGGCATTCAAGCGCTCTTCAAGCAGTTTACTAGGGGTTGTATTTCAGCAGCATCATGCCAGTGTGTTGCCCGTGCCGGGCACAGGCTGTGTGTGGCAGCTCCCTTGCTGCCCTCCCCGGGACCAGTGTCCTGCTTGTGGCCCGGGAAATGCACCCACCGTTCCCCAGCTCCTGCCTCTGTAGAGCTGATCTCACGGCAAACACCCGGCATCCAGCTCTCACCACATTTTCCCATGCCAGGAGAAGGGCTCTGCACAGCCAGGACCCCTCACTCACCTCCCGTCCCTCCCGCCCCGTCCCAGCGGCAAGGAGAGTTTTCCCGAGGGGGGGGAACCACACCGGGAGAGGGCGGCTGCCTCGGACCTTCCCCCCCCAGGGGCAAACACAAAAACTCCCTCTGGGAGCTCCTTGTTCCCAGCTGACAACATCTGAGAACCTTGCTGCAGCAGGGGGAGCAGGCCAGCCCCTGGGGGAGGACAGGGAGGGCTGAGGGTGCCTTGTCCCTGCTCGGCCCTGGTCAGTCTGCAGGGACAACGCATCCTCACCGGTGCTTTACAGACAGCACTACTGAAAGCCTGGCTTTTGCCGTTCCGCATTCAAAGAATCCTTTATTTCATTATGAGGCACCAAAGAATTTACCCAGATACCATTGTCTCCTATGTAATGTACTTCTGGTCTCTTATAACTCATTCTGGTCTCTACTGGTGGGGTATTTAGTTTGCCACAATTATTATCTCAGTACAGGGCCATTAGCGACGCTGGTCCATGGACTGAGCACTGAGTTCTTTAACGAGAACCTGGGTGCTCTGTATGGTCTTCAACACTGCAGGAACTTCCACACAGCGCGTGGGCAGTGCTGAGCAGGGGGCCCTGCAAACCCCCCCAGCTGACCTCAGCCAGCCACAGGCTACTCTTCACCCCTCTGATGGTGGGGATGGGGGTGAACTTGACGAAAGGAAAGAGTATCAACAGGAAATGTGATGCATTTCTGAGACCAACTCTCACGGTCCCTTGAACCGCTGCAGCAGCTCAGAAATGACAGCGATGGGTTTGCAAAGCACCGAGTAAGGCAGAAGAGCTTTCCATCTGGCCTAAACGTGTCAGAGGGTGGCGAATTTGCTCCACAACATCCTTTCTCTTGTTGCTTGGAGATGTAGGATGGATGGAGGCCTCACGAGGGCAGCCATGGTAAGCAGGTGCGAGTTGTTTCACCAGTCACAGCCCTCCCTTCCCAGCCTGTGGGGTCCTGCCAGTGTCCCAGGCTCCCCCCAGGCTCTGGGGTGATACAGCCCCCGTGAAGCTGGTTCCACATCCTTTGTTCCCAGGAGCTCTGAACCACCTCGGTTGTGACTGTAAATGATGCTTTTCAAATGGTCCCCAAGAGCTAGACACAGTTTTTCCAGGAGAAAACTATCATTTGTTCCCAAAATGATATCAAGTAGAACTGTTGAAGAATCTCCTGTGCACAGAGTCATGCTCTATTAACCAGAAAAGACAGCAGAAAAAAAATTAAAACTGCCCAAATATTAACCATTATCTCTCAGCATAGATTAATAGCACCCAAACTTTGTTCCCTAAAAGGCTACACTTGCCTAATAAAACAGTGATAGTTTTTATGCATTCCTGTGCTGTTTAGACTGCCTTGCTTCAAATGTCAAATCTGATCAGTGTGCCACCTCCTGTTAAAAGCACGCTTTTTAAATAAAACTTTGATAGACATTTGTCTTACATAAAACTTATCCTTCCATGCAAAGATCAAAAGCAGAACACTGAAGGGAGGATTTGTCTAAAATCAAAGAAATACTCTCCCACTAGTTGTCTGCTAAGTGCCTTATCCTCAGAGTTCATTTCACTTTCATTACACATCACCCTGTGCAGACACTGCAACCACCAAATAAGAGAATTAGGGATTTATCTCTGGAGCTACTCACCAAAGCGTGATGCCAAACAAGGCAGGGTGTCCTCGCTGCCCGAGGGCACACACGTGCCCCTGCGTGCTTCTCTGTGGATGCATTAGCCAGTATGTATTTATTTATGTGTTTACATACTCTGATTACTAATAATTATCAATTCCTGTCCAGACCTTTGAGTCCTTTCCCGGGAGTCTCTGCTGAAGGTGGGGTGGGGGAGTGGCTGGGCGTCAGGGTGCCCAGCAGCACGGGGGGGTCACCCACTCCAGAACAGTCAGGCTCGGTGATGGACAGAGCACGCTGCCGGCACCCAGCAGCACCCACAAAGCCAGAGCTCCCTCCAGAGCCTGCAAATGCTGTTATCTGTTTCCCGAGGGCAAGGGAAGCTGTGGGTGCTGGTTTTCCCCACAGGCTGGCAGTGGTGCCTGCATCACCCCAGCACTGCCCCAGCAGCTGGAAGGATGCTCCAGTGGTCCCTGCTGGCTGCTCCGTGAGTGGTGGGCCACGTGCTGCCTCCCACCTGGTCTTCGCACACACAAAAAAATAGTTTCCCTTCTGATTAAACTGCCAAAATGTGCACCTGAACTGCTCAGAGACAGCTGGTCCACAGGCCTCAACCCAAAGGTGGTCTCAGTTTTACATCATTAATTATCTGGCACACCTGTGTCCCCATTACCTGGGAGCATTGGCAATTAGGCACCCTCTCGTGCAGTCATTCAGCCAGTGCTTTAGTAAGAATTCTCCAGAGTGCAGGACGTTGCTCCTCGGCCTCCTCAGCAGAGAGGTCAATAGCTCTGAGGGGTATAAATTCCCATGTGCTGTGCATGTGGACTTCAGTGTCAACGGCAACGGATAGTAATAGTGTTTCCATATTTTCAGCTATTTCTGTGTCTGTGGTTGTGCAGCCTTTCCCCATCATTCCTATTTTCATATTTACTGTCCTAAGCAGTTACCAGGAGACAGTGAGGACTGCGCTGAGGGGTTCTTGGAGGGGAAGGCATGTTTTGTGCTTTCAGGTGCATAAGCAGCTGAAGTCCCACCTCCTCGACCACACCAACGATGAGCAGTTCCCAGCTCGCACAGCGGTTTCCACATCCATCTTTCTGCCAGCCCCGCAGCCAGCAGCTCGCTCTGCCGCTGCCATGGGCTTTTCACCAAGTCCCCAGGACCTCGGGGCTGGGCCATGTCAGCCTTGCTCCATCTGAAGTTTCCCTGAACCTCCTTGAACCGCAGCAGCAGTGTGCCTAGTGCCCAAGGGGCCATGCCTGACTTGTTTATCTGAGGAACAAGCAGCTTTTTAGACAAACAGCAGTAACTAGTGGCTATTCTGTGCGGGATGAGGCATCTCCAACTCCAAGAGGAAGATGCACTTCAGAGGAGTACAGGTCTTGAGCTGCAGCAGGATGGAAGTAACCCCTGGCACCAGCACGGGTTGCAGTGCTCCGGGGTGAAACCTTCTACAGCCTCCCCAGGTCTGTATGCTTGGGACAGAGATGGTGACGTGTCTCCTGCACCACTGCCAGCCCTATGGGGGCAGGTGAGGGCAGCACACAGTGCTGGCACAGCCCTTCTGCACTCATGGGCCAGAGAGACCCCCGGGGATGGAGGAATGGATGGAGGGATGGGTGGACAGACGGATGGGTGGACGGATGGACAGCCACACACGGCTGCCCTCTGCCACTGAGCAAAGAGCCAGCCTCAGCAGCAATCCTGCTCTGTCTGTAGGCACACTTAGATATAAATACACATGTGTGTGTGTGCATATGTCTGTGTATGCTTGTACATTTCCCCACTCTGTGCCAAGTTGCAGGAATCCAAATAAATCACGTATGGAAACACACCCTGCAGTTGATATCATTTGCGTAACAGCAAGTGTGATGATGTGAATGAGGGCGAGGAAATAGTTTCAAATTTAAATAACCATGAAGTAAACACAATGCTGTAAGGATGTGTCTCCTGTTTGTGGCCGTGCAGAAGGGCTGAAGGGGCGATGGCAGCCCCCCGTTACAGCTCCATCACCGAGCGCAGTCCTAGCTCTGCCGGGCTGTGCAAACACTGACACCTGTTTTAATCAAGTTAAACTTCAGTCATTTCACCCAGTATTATGAAGAACTGTGCTGGGAAAAAATAATTTTCCTTAATTAGCATTTTACTCGATTAATTTTTTCTCTCAGAGGAGATCTGAACTTTATTAAATTATTCAAAAGAAAGAAAACACATCTCAATACGGATATTGCGTTAATTCAATGCAACCCATAAGCTTCCATTTCAATAATGGTTGTCATTTGTATTGATATTTGCAAATCTTCTCAAATCAATAATATTTCACAGAGGTCAAATTTTGCCTTAAGACAGAGACCATAAGAAGAGAAATGTCATGTTTTAGACTCCTGGAATGTTTTGCAAGCATAAAATGAGACATGAAAAAGAGGCAGAGGAGAAGCGATATTATTTTTGCCTGGAGGAACAGAATTCTGTTGATTTTATTAGCTGTGCAGATACTGTAAAATTCAGTCTCTCTGTTCCAGTCAGCCTGGCCCATTTGACAGCTGGAGCCTCCTCTGGATCCTTCTGCCCACTGTTCCACTGGAACACCCTATTTCATCCCCTCAGAAGTCATTCAGAAGAGCATCCTCCCACCCATCGCCTCTCCATCACACGCGTTCCCACACACACTGTCTTCTACACCCATCCCACCGCAGTGCAGAGGGGAGACCTGCAGTCACTGCCCCCGAGGAGCAGCCCACCCTCTGCTCCACAGCTGGAAGGGGAAGGCAGATCTCTGCTGGTGGGAAGGCCTGTCAGACGCTGGCAGAGGCTGCCCAGGGCAGTAGCAGAGTTGCCATCTCTGGAGGTGTTTAAAAGCCAGGCAGACACAGTGCTGAGGGACATGGGTCAGTGGTGGGTTTGGCAGTGTTGGGTTAACAGTTGGACTCAATGATCTTAAAGGTCCCTTCTAACCCAAACAATTCTATGAGTCCATGGTGTTCCCTGAAAAGGATCTCCCAGGCCTTGCCAGGCCCCAGCTGGGGCTGTGCTAGGGTGGGAAGGGGCAGTGTCCCACCATCGCCCTGTTGTGCTGAGCAGCAAGGTTCTCCATGCACTGCTGCCTCTTCTCCTGACTAAAATACTCCTCTCCTGATGCCAGAGGTGTCTCAGGAAGCTCTGGGCTGAGGGTCAGGTGGGTCCTGGGACATCCCCCTCCAGGGTCCCTGGGGTGTTGTGTGCCCCAGCTCGGCAGGGGAAGCCAGGTGGTCCCTGCTGGGCTGCCTGCCCTTCAGCCGGGCACCAGACGGGCACCCTGAGGCAGGCCCATGGCCACCACCCCTCTCCTTGCCACCCCCTGGCCCTGGCGCTGCTCCCCGTGTCCCTGGAGGCACCACTGTGCCACCTCCAAGAGCCCCCAGGAGAAAGCCGTATTTGCAGTTAACCAACACAGGCATTTAAAGAGAGTGATTAGCATTCACATAGAGTACCTCTGAAATCACTCCACACCATAATTATGTTCAAATTCATTAGCAAGAATATTAGAACTATAATTAAGTTCCAAGACTTGCATGAGCTTCAGACAAAACCAGTCCTTGTTATGAAGGATGGCTACCAGAGTCACCAGCATCGAGGAGGTAAAATGACACCACCGCAGTGTGAATATATTGCTTAACAGTCTTGAAATCATGTTTTTACATTGATTTCTTTTGCAACATCCTAATATAAAGTGTCATTTTAATATCTCACCTCTACCTTTTTCTTTCTGTTGTTGGATCAGGGTTCCTAACAAAAGGAATTGCACAGAAAATCTACCTTAATAACTTACTAATCCCCTTGGTGCAGCCCCTGGCTGTGCCTACACAGTCGGACCGTGGTGCCCCCGAACTCACTGCCCCTGCTGCGGTACCCACAGGTGTCGGGGTGCTGGGGGTACCCCGCATGGCGTGGGGCAGCATCCTGCCTTGTGCTGAACCCAGCAAATCACAACTGTCCCTGCCAAAAGCAGGAAAAAAAAAATGATGGAAATTGTAGCCCAAGCGATTTCATAGCCACATTATTTCGGGGACAGGTTTCCCTGGCAGTTTGCTACACTAAGCAGGGGCTTCCCAGCAGCGCCATGTTGCAGGCATCAGGCTGGGTTTGTGCTGCGTTCTGGGGGTTTCTGGGGAGGCACCACTGCCACCCTGCTGCACCTCCCAGGCAAGAGACCCCTGGGGACAGCAGGGACCTGTCTTCCCTCCTTCTCCAGGGCGGCTGACACACGGTGTGACAGTGAGGGCACACCTCCACAAGCCCCGCGAGTCGGACAGAGCAGAGAAGGGTTGGTATTTAGTCTTTGCCTGTTCCGCTTTGGGAAGGTGATGGGGACACAGCCTGAGCAGAGGCTGCAAGAGCAAATCCCATTGTCCAAAGGGACTTGCAGCAGCTCTGCCCAGAGTCCTGAGGCCAGCGAGGTGCAGGCAGTCCGGGTGGCAAGGCCAGGACTGAGCCCCAGAGGCACCTTCTCAGGAGGCCAGTCCTGCCCTTTCTGACTCTCCCTGGCAGGGGACACCCAGCCCCAGCCCTTCAGAACCAGGTCTCTGGTGCCTGCTCGTCCCCCAACAAGCCCTGCAGAGGCATTCTGTGCAGGTCAGGCTCCCTGTTGGTTTTCAGCGGGTGTAGGCAAGCGAAGCTCCACCAGAGGTTTCCAGCCACGCACCCTGTGGACACACAGACATCTCTGAGGAAGGGCAATGCATGGATGCGTGACAAGTGCTGACTTCCATCCCAGATGCTTCTTAAAGTACTTGAAAGGCTCCAAACAGAGATGAGATGAGACTCTTCACTCACTGGAATTGTTTTCACCTTTGCAGCACCAAACCACAGGCAGGACATCTGTTACACAGTAGTGAAATCCTGCCTTTAAGGAAGAAACCTAGAGAAATCTCAGGAGGTTCAAGGACTATTAGAAGTTAATTGTTTTCTCTTCTTGTCTGATTATGGCAAATGGGGGGGGGGGGGGGAAGTATTCAACATAAAACCTCAGATAAGAAAAGCTCCCATTACTGTGCACATACCCATAATTTTCCTTGAGAACAATCTGGAATTTGTACACTTTTCTTTACTTGAGTCATAAATGTGTTTCAAATATGGATGATTTATCTGTTTCCCTTTCTGCTCTTCTGACATATTTGGTTATATATGTGAGAATAAAAATAAGGTGCTCCATGGGGTTTGAGAGAGTAAAAATTGTACAGTGCCCTGCAGAGATAACCCATTATCCTCATCAACTGTTATCTAAATGGAGAGCAGTAAATCTCAATCTGTTTTCAGGGAGCCACAGACTGTACATTTTTTAGAACAGTTGTGAGATTTATCTGATTCAGCGACACCGTTATTAATGAGAGTAGGAAATAGCAGCAAATGTGTCTCTCCGTTGGTCCTCTGACGATGGTATCTCGCAGCTGCTGTCAGATGGCACAACGGAGGCATGTTCCCCAGAGATGTTCTTTAGCAAGAAACAAAATCAAATGAAAAAGGAGAGATCATCATTACAAGCTCTGAGCTGGGGAAAGGCACCAACGAGCCGCGGCACGACTGCGGGCCCTGCAGGATGAGCTGTCAGAGGTGACCCCATCATGTCCCTCAGGCAGGGCTGGGGGGCTCCACTGGGGTGGGTGTCACTGCCTGGCTCCCAGCGGGGGCCCAAACAAGACTGAGAAAAGTTTTGGTGAGATGATAGGAAACTGTGACAGGAAGGAGAGCAGGATTTAGAGGTTTTTTCCTTCTCCTCTAATCCTCTGGACTTTTCTGCTCAATCTTAACTACCAGTGAAAGTTAACTGCTGAGAAGGGAGGGCAAAAGTACCAATGAGAAACATTCCCTAGGCTGTGGTGACAGAAAAATTCGTATAAAAGGGCACACCTTTAACCTGATAAAATGGGTCCACAGTTAGCTCCCTGGAGTTTGATGGGACAGTTTTTGCTGCACACGAATTAATCTCATGCTACCATCCATATGTCTGAGCTTCACCCGGGTGCATCCCTTTTTCCTGCCCAAGGCTTTGTCCCTGTGGGCAGCCAGTACCCTGGTGGCTGGTGTTTTCCCAGTAGAAGGTACTTTCAACCAAACCCACAAGAAAGTCTGTGATGCAGAGCCCTGGGCTGGAAGTGCCAGTGCACTAAGGTTGTGACCTCAGCCATGGGCATTGCCCGCTCATGTGTTGTGCTCACACAGCCAGGACTCCCTCCATTCACAGACTGTGTGCGGAATGAAGAGTGAATGGAAACATTTGAGCACGAGAATATTGTACCATTTTTCTTAAATGAACAGTTGGCTTCTCAAGAAGATGTCTGTCCGTGAGTGCTTTCACACATGACTTTCCAGAAGAGTGGAGGACTGGCTGCAGTGAGCATGGTGCCATGAAGTTCTTCTCCTTCTGGCTCTTCTGCTGCAGGAGCATCAGGCTTGATCAGGCTGTTCTGAGGGCTCTCCTGGTCCCTGAGAATGTCCCTTCCCCACCACTGTCTCTGTGACCTTCATGGAGGGGGGCAGTAAATGGTCTGTGGCTGAACCAATTGAGAGGCTTTCTTCCACTCTGTTTTTTATGGCTCACATATCTGGTATTTGTTCTGAAAGTCTCTGTTTATATACACATAGTATATTTGATATATTAACCCATATAAATACCACTGGAATATAATGAAGCACTGAAATTAATACAGACTATGTGCTTAGTGCTGCTGGATCATATTTAATCAAAATTCCAATTTTACTGGTGATAAGGAAGAAATCTTTATTGATGGAGATATAAAATATGAAAAACTACCTCTCATAAGGAGGCATTAAAAACTAATTCACAGAAAAATCTAGCTTAGGTATTGCAATAGGAAAAGAAGGCAGGGGGAGAGAGAGAGAAAGGCAGGGGGACAAAGGGAGAGAGAAAGCAAGCGAACGCCAGAGGTGGAAACGTGCATAGATTTACAAGGTACTGCAGAAAAAATATTCTCTGCTACCTCCGTAAAGCAATGTTGTACAGTATTTGCTCCTCAAGCAGGTCTTTAGTGACAAGCAGAGCTGAATGAGCAAGCCATAATGAATAATTCATTTGTCGCTGCGTGCCTCTCTGTCGGGCTCTCGCTCGCAGCCTTTGGCCCGGGCTCTGCAGGAGCAGTGAGGGGGGGGCACCGCTTCCACCAGCCCAGAGTTTGGGCTGCATCCCAGAGATCCGGGATTATTTTGATGCATTACTGTCACTCCAGTGAGGAGAGACAGCGCAGTTCTTCACTCCCCAGCCCAGTCACTGTTGGCACTCCTTGTACGGCTGCCCAGAAGAGGGGTATTTCACAGAAAATCAAAGGAGCTGGGAATATTCTGGTGTAATGAAATTACCCTCACACCCACCACAACACCAACTAGGTGCTTGGGAGAAGGTTTGGGGGCTGCAGAAGCCTCAGGCACGTGTCTTGGGTGGAGAATTACCATCTGAAATGACCTACCATGCTGGAAATGGTGTTGTGCAGGAGCAGAATGAACTGCAGTGCTTTGACTAGGCAGAGAGGTGCCAATTTTCCACCCCAAGGCAGGCAACAACATCACTCTGAAATTGCATTTGCACCCACTCCCATTATCTGTTCCCTGCTCTGCAGTGAAGGTTCATGTCTTCACAGTCACAGGGCAGCAGCGGCACTCAGCTGGGAGCAGGAGAGGAGAGGAGAGGAGAGGAGAGGAGAGGAGAGGAGAGGAGAGGAGAGGAGAGGAGAGGAGAGGAGAGGAG
>JAOTQQ010000041.1:43624-71166 GCA_026546715.1 Gallinago undulata | reverse complement strand
AGAGGAGAGGAGAGGAGAGGAGAGGAGAGGAGAGGAGAGGAGAGGAGAGAGGTTCTGAGGCCATTTGGGAGCTGAGCAAGGACAGCACTGGGCTTTGCATTTGCTGGCGCTGGAGAGCAGGACCCTGGGGATGGTGGGGCACACAGAGTATCGCTGCCAGATTTTCCTTCACAACTTGTGGCACCCTACCGAGTCCAGCCGTGAAGTGCTCAGCCCCAACCTGCCTGCGGGGTCGGCCATGGCCACTGCCCAGCCGTTTGACAGGGAGAGGCACCCGGAGCAGAGCCCTGGGCGCTGTGCTCACCTCCTCCCAGAGAGAATGAGAAATCTTCTCACAGCTTTTCCATGACAGAGCTCATTGGATGAAATACCAATTTCCATAGAAATGTCTAATTGAAATGCTGGAGGCACTAGTGACTCTATATTCTGATAAACTGTAAGACTAACTTCACAGTTGCAGCAGGGAGGAATGCGTTGTGCATAACAACAGGAAAGTTTGATGGAATCGGTGTATCCCTGTGTGGAGTCAGTGGAGACCAGTCTGTTGCCACAGCAGAGCGCAAAGGATTTAACCTCACACGGAGCCATCGTCCTCCCATGGCACCTGTGCTGAGACAGGGCCTCCTGCCTGCAGCCGCCAGTGGTGGCCACCAAAGGACTCACTTGAAAGAGCTTGTGACAAGTCACTTACATGATTATTTTCCCAACAAATTTTACCTTTGAAATAAATATTTCAAATTTCAGATTATGATTTTTTAAAATAGCAGTAACAAGGAAACGTTCTGACTATGTTAGGAATCACACCCGGTACTTTCCTACATGCTGCAAAGAGGAAACTGAGGCAGCATCATTCCTGCTCCATCCACTTTTGCTCTGGATGCGCTCAGAGTTGGATCTGCCTGCCCCAAGGTGGTTAATGACCCCGTTAAGCTGTGTATCATGCCGGGACAGACTCCTGCTTTGCAGTCTCGGGAGGAACTCTGGTGTGCTGGAAGCTGTTGCACGGTTCATTCACTGTCTGTAACTTACCTGGCCAACCACAGTCTCCTCTGACTGACTGACACACTTCTTCATCTCGGCCACCTTTCAGAAGACTAAGTGTCTTGCAGGATGCTTGTGTGGTATCACTGAATCCTGCACAGCTGGTGAAGGTTTCACAACAGGTCAGACCTTTATTTGGTAGATTAAGTACTTTAAGTGCTTGAGCACTCTGCTACTTCCCAGAGCAAACAGAGAAAACCTCCCACATCAGCCTGGCTGTGTTTCCTTGTGACTCAAGGCACTGATTTCATTCAACAAAGATTTTCATTAATAGTTAGTTTCAATATCTCTCAGCTCTTGCTTTGGCTTTACCCACAGCTCAGAATTTTTTTGTGCGTGCCAGCACATTCATTAATATTCACTCTTTTGAACCATAGCATCTGCGACTTCCAGAGGCAGAAGCACTGTCATCAGCTCAGACTACATCTTCTATTAAATAAAAGTAATCAGTGACGGGCATTTAATCTTTCACATCAAATGATGCTAAAGCCTCCTCTGGATCAAGCAGTCCATCAAAGCAAGCAAGCTGGCTTTTGAGATGGAGGAGAACAGAGAAGCCTCCAGAGCTGGGGGTCGCAGAGGCAGCTCCGGCCCTGGAATCCTCTGCTGGGTCTGAGCACAGAGGCACCCGCACACCCGCACCCGGCAGGGATCCGGGGCCACTGCCTGCTCCCCGGTGGCATGTCCAGAGGGGCGAAGCGTGGCTGGGCTACCAGCCGCAGCTGGGGTGGTCATGGCCAGAGCAGGCTGGGCTCCTGCAGAGGGGAAGGCACAGAGTGCCCCCATACCTCGGGAGAGCACCGGAGGGTGGTCCTGCAGGAGGCAGCTCTGAAGGGCAAGGAGCTGAAGAAACTGGTGGGTCTTGAAGGACAGTATCCTCTAAGGATCCCCATCTGTGCTGGGGAGGACACAGAGCTGTGTGCTGCAGCTGGGCCACTGGCACAGGAGGGAGCACGGACATTTCCCAGGCACCGGAACGCTCTGGGCTGGTGCTGCAGCATCTGGGGAAAAGTCCCTTTCTGAGCCCAGGACTTGGTCCCTCCCGCTGTCCCTGCCAGCTGGCATCTGCTCTCCATGCCAGGCTGGAGGTGAATGGGAAGTACATGCCCCTGGTTTGTGTTATGGCAGCCAAGCCCCCCTGGATTTATCCCAGAAAACCAGAGTTGTTTGCAATTGCCAAGCTGCTCTACCACTGTGTCTATGTTTTCCCCCCAGGTGAGATTACTCATCAGATTTCACCTGAATTTTCTCTTACTTAAAGCCCAAGTTAGAAAATGTAAGCCTGAAACCCGCCTCTTGCTAATGACAGAGAAGAGCTCCCACAGCATCCTCCCCTCACGGAACCAGAGGTGTCCCTGTGTGGTCCCACAGCTTCCTGGGGGCCTTCCAAACCACTTTTTGCCTGACACCAGAGCTGAAAAGCTTTATCTGAAATCAGCTCAGCGGCTAACTCAGAAGTCACAAAAGATCAGAAGCTTTTGGAGGGATCAGGAGAAAACACCTCTTCAGTTTTTTAATTATTATTACAAATGTTGGCCACCTGTAGCCACTAACATGGCAAGGCTGAATTGAGGCAATTATAAATTAGTAATAGTAATATTTTTTCCTTCGTCTACAGGAAAACAATTGAAAAATATTAACTGAAAACACAGTAAGAGTTGCTTATGTTTTGCTGGCTGTTCCTCCCCTTTTGAACCCCGTTAAGGCACAATTAATCATCCTGTTAACTAGTTTTTCCTCCTTTGGCTGTCTATAAAATTTATTTTCAAGCATGTGTTACCTGTCAGCCGCTGAACACAGAGCATGCATGTTCTGGTGCGTTTTGCCTCAGAGCAGATACCAGTGACAGAAACCAAAGCCATTTGTTCCCGTTTATTGGTGCTCACAGCTGAATTTTTCTCTACATTAAATATTTACAGGCCACAGCAGGCAGATGTCAGCAGTGACTTCAGGCCCTTTTATGTCAGCAGAAAACGGCATGAGTGTACTTGTGAGTCGGTTCAGGCTTTCCTCGTGGGTAGCGCTGGGGACAGGCCATGCCGGCAGCCCACGGGGCCGGTGCTAGAGAACGCCCACGGCATCAGCCCGGGCAAACTCCCACCCGCCCCTCGCCGTGCCCCTTCCCTCCTTGCAAGAGGATGGACACAAGACGCATTTCCCACGTTTGTGTGATCCCTTTCTTCCCTTTGAACATCCCAGCCAGAGCCTCTGTGTCTGCGCCAGGGGGATGTTCGGAGCAGGGGGGGATCCCCCATCACAGGCAGGGCAGGGCTGTCACGGAGGGGGGAGCCTTTGGCTTCTTACAGCAAAGCACCCAGGGCAGTGTGTGTGTGGATTACTGCAAATCAGCCGGGGACAGAGTGTGAGATAAGCAAACCACAAGGTAAAACCCTTTAATTAAAGCTAAAATGCAGTGGCATTAACATGGGAGCACTGGCATTTTTGCAAGGAGGTATGAAAGCTTCATGCTGGCTTTGACTGTACTAGAATACACTGAAGGGTAACACAACTGCAAAAAAAAACCTTGGTAAGATGTGTGTTGAACCACAGCTGTTACACCGTAGCCGTAAATATGATGTACCCCATCTCACTCAGCCGTTTTAACAGCCAGCACACCACTCCTCACAGACCCTCCTAGTTCTGCCCCAAATACTGAACTTCTGTTACTAATATGTTTTTAAACCAGTGCTCAACACACATTTCTAATTTGGCTTGTATTTTCTAAGGAAGTGAAGGGGTAATCACCAAATCATCAACTCATTCCGAGACTCAAGCAAATAATATTTGGAAACCAAAGCAGTGACCAGTGATTAGGAGCTTGTGGGCTTCCACAGCCGTGTGCTCGTGTGCCCCCACATGTCTGATCCCCTGGAGATGCCCCGTGGCCAGTGGCCACCAGAATGGGACTGGGATGCACACAGGAGCCGTGCTCTGTCACGGTGCCATTGCACGCTGAGAAGAAGGTGTCTGTTCTGCATGATGCAGCAGATACAACTGGTAGAAATGTTCTGGGATAGTTGGTTATATCTTTTCCAGGACACTTGCCTCATAGGAAAGACTTGTTTAGGTATTTTCCTCTCTGCTGTTTACATTTAGCATATAAAATGGGAATATAAATTGGATATGGAATTATTAATAACAACCTCATGCTTTAGGCTACAATGTTTAAAACATGGCAGATAAAGAAATGATGAAAATAATAAAGTTAGATTATGCGCTAATCTCCATGTACTAACTAAATAATGGATGACCATATTTTCCAGCTGCTCGTGCCAGACAGGAACAGAAGGGCGAGCGCAGAGAGCTGACTGCAGAAGTGCATCACGATGGCTCCCACTGCCTACCGCCTTTTCCTGCTGCCTCACCTTATCCTTCCAGTGCACAGACACGTGGAATGGGTCTGGCCGTCACGCAGAGCCCAAGGGTTTCTCTTGGCACAGGTCCTGCACCATGCTGTCTCGGGACTGTGAAAAGGCAGTTCAGCCTGACTCTCCTCTCTGGGCTCCAAGTGCCTCTTGGGGAGGAGACGCTGCGCACCCGAGGGGGTCCCCATCTCTAGGAGCTCCTCCTGCTGCAGCAAAATGCACGGCCACTGCTCCTCCTGACCACGGTCTGCAAAGGTCCATGGCACAACCAGAAACCTGCTCCTTGCTCTGCCCACCACCAGCAGCACTGGTGCAGCCAGGGTGGAGCGCAGCACTGCAGGTTTCCTCTGGCCCTCCCCAGAGCTGGCTGTTCTGCCCCAAACTTCTCTTAGAGTGAGGCACAGAGAAGGTTCACACATCTTGTGTGATGCTGGGACATTGCAGCTACTCACCCCCGTACGTCCTGCCTGATAGCTGACTCAATTGCATTTCTTCCTGTTCTATTACTGATGCTCTGAGTATGTCTGCCAGACAAGCTCAGGAAAAGATTAATAAAATCTTCCCTTTCTACCTGAATTGTTGTTTTTCTCCTCTCCATTGTTATTAGGAAACTCAGTCAGGGGAGAGAAACTCCCAGCCTTTCTTACAGCTCCTTTTTGATGTTTCTTCATAGTGATATATTCCAGAGACTCGAGCTTTGTCTCTCCAGATGGGTAATTTTGAGATTTTTCTCTCTGTGCTCTCTAACAGGGATTAGAAGAAGACTGGAGAAGCATTCAGTCTACGACAAATCTGATTTTTGAGGATGTTCCCTTCCAGCTTTCTTCTGACACTTCTGCTTGAGGTGGCAGTGTCCTTCATGAGGGCTCTTAGGGGGAAAATGCTGTCCTTAATCCAGTGAAGCTAAGTAGAGCCTGGAGTTCACAGTCCCTGGGATTTCCCCACTAAGAAATGTAGTATCACTGCCCTTGCAGGTGCTGACGTGCCCCCCCCCCATAGCTGACTGCCTCCCTGCCTGACACTGAGCCCCCAGCACCCTGGGGCTGGCTGCAGCTGAGGGGGTCCTCACCTCCAGCACCCGAACAGAAAACTTCTCTGCGCCAAATATGATCCACCCAATGCAGAAAGCATTAGAATAAATATTTCTGTTTTAAAGTGGAATGAAAATTTCAAAAGTAATTTACATATCTGTTACTTCTGCTTCCAGCACTCAGCAAAGCCATTTTTATTCATCTGCCCTTGGCATACAAGCATCTGTGATTAATACTTGTATTTATGATGACTCTAAGTGACACTGACATTTGTCCTTAGGAAAAAAAAAAAAAAAAGAAAGAAAGAAAAAAGGGAAAAATCTTTCTTAGTCATTTTAAGCAAATCCTGCAAGTCTGGGAATCACAATATTTCATAGAATCATAGAATCACAGAATTGTTTAGGTTGGAAAAGACCTTTAAGATCATCAAGTCCAACCATTAACCCAGCACTGCCAAACCCACCACTGACCCATGTCCCTCAGCCCCACGTCTGCCCGGCTTTTAAATCCCTCCAGGGATGGGGACTCACCACTGCCCTGGGCAGCCTCTGCCAAGGCTTCACAACCCTTTTGGGGAAGAAATTTTTCCTAATATCCATCATAAACACTCCCCTTTTCTCTCGTCCTATCACTTGTTCCTTGGGAGAAGGGACCAAAGGGAAGGTTTTGTCCCAGCAGAGCGGCGGGCAGAGGATGGAGGTACAGTCCCTCCTGGGCTCTGCTGCCCACGTCCCACGTCCCAGGACAGGGCACCAGCTCAGCCTCCCTCCCCTGTGCTGCCAGGCATGAACCCACCAGCTGCCTTCAACAGCTGACAGCCCCAGTACAGGATATTGTGTGTTCATCTAGGAGGAACAAAGCACAGTCCTGACAAGATAAAACAGAACTGGATATGAAAATTTAAGACTGGACTCTGAAGTGCTTTCCAAAGTGCACTCATTTTCGTGTTGGATTCAGAAAAGGGGCCGCACTCCCACCTCACTTAAGGGCAGATAAGTGCAGAAAATATATTTTTTTAGAGAGAACACCATGGGATAACTCATTTAGATATTTTATGTTGTGGGACCTCTCCAAAAATGGGAATATTTTTAGAAGAAGTCAGGAACTTCCCTGAGAAGCTACCAGGCTGTCAGCCTTCATAATATTCCTGTTTCTCCAAGCAGCTGAAGGCAGGGAAGGTGCAGGATGCGCTGCAAGCGTGCGAGGCTGTGTCCACTTCAGCATCAGCAGTGGACAGAAGTGTTTTAAATTGTAAATGGCAGTAGCCAGCGATAAAGGATGGGGTCAGGAATAACAATGGTTTACACAGCAGTGCAAAACATACACTATTCAGTTGTGGGGTCATGGGAGCGTCGGCAGTAAAACAAATTAGAAAATGATGCAGTGTACCTGTGGTGACTGAACTCTTCAATAATATCAAATTCGTGTTTAGGAAGTGAATGAAAATGTTGTCCTATTACTACTACATAAAAATGTATGTCTGTAGTGACCTCAAATTCCAGCAAGTCCTCCAGGATTTCCTTTTGCATTAGTCCCAACGTTATGCCAACAAAACCACACTGATATCACATTAGCCTCTGCTCAGAAGCTGTTCAAGCATAAAAAGAAATTTCCTAGTAAAAGTCCAAATCAAGGCGCTTCTTCTACTTTGATTTATCACCACTTGACACTAACTACTTCAAAATAAATGCACTTCCAAGAAAAAAAAAAAAAAGACATTTCCATTTTCTGCTGACAGTAGGAGATACTTTCCTGGAAATGTTTTGCTGACAGGTACCAGGGTCAAACCCACCCCAGCTGCGTTTCCCTGTTTGTGAATTCCTTTCTTCAGCAATGAATTTTGCTTTCTTGGTTTCTGACCTGACAGACCGGGACCATGACTGAGAGTCAGCAATGCTGTTGTAAGTACTGTGTTCAACAGTTGACAGTTAGAAATGGTTACCCAGGTATTTGTTAGTCCTCTTTCTTTTAAAACATTGATTTTTGTCTCATTATTGAAATAACCAGGCACAGTAATGTGCCTAGGTACCTGAACTCTCTGGACAAAGCCCCAACTGACCCAGCGCTCTGTGACATGCAGGAGCCAGAGCAGGAACAGAGACCTTCCCCTCACCCTCACATGCAAGTTCCTCGTGGCTTTTCTTCCATGGTATTTCTAAACTAAACTCCCTGAAATGAGACCAGTTGTCCTAACTCATATTCCTAAAACACAAAGGCTGAAATCAGAATGGAGTATTTTACATGGCACTTCATCACTTTGTGGGCTTTTCTTGAATTCAGAATTCCTTAGGAGAAGCATCATGTCGTGCAGTGAGGAGTACTGCAGGCTTCCTGCAAGTTGAGAACCAGGGAACAAAACGCATATGAAGTCCTTGGGTCCAGAGAATACATACAATAATAGTAGGAAAGCTGAATGAAAAACATAAATAATAGCTAGAAAAAAATCTAAAATCTACATGAATATCTTCTATTTGAGTTCTTCTACTAGTGGAAGAAACATGCAACTGCATGTTTTTTACTTAAACAATCTTTTGATCCAAATTACTTCAGTGCCATGTGTGGATCTGTGCAGTTTGAAGGCAGGTCTCTCCTCAGCCAGCTACTCCTGCCTGCATCAGCTTTTACTTTTTTTTCTGCTTTAATCTGACAATAGTTCTATGGCTGAATTAGCAGTCAGGGGTCTTCTCAGAGCAAAAAGAAAGAACAGAGTGATTTTTTTGGAGGAGTGGTACACAGGGATCTCCATTCTCAAATTCACCAGCTCTGCAGCCATTCTCTCTTTGTGACAAAATTTCTCTCTGCGATACATTGAAAGAACAATTTTTTTACAGTTCCTCACACATACTAGAAGAGTGAGCAGAGACATGTTTATGGATTTCTCTTCCATCAGCACTTTCAAGTTTATGAAAGCTCAGTGTATTATCATAAGGCTTGTGCTTACAGTTTTTTCTTTTCTTACACAATATGAAAGGAAAACAGTGTCCTGAAAACATCTACTCTAGTTACAAGCACACTGTTCAAAATGTGCTTGATGGGTATTAGAGAGAATGGGGAAAACTGTGGTGAAGAAAAATTATTGTATGATAAAAATACTGGTAAATTCTGGAATCCATTGCATCCATTTCAGCAGATTGTTATGACAGCTGATACCTATTGAAATTAATAACCCATTTGCTGTTACAGACTCTGTCCAAAGCTATTTGTTCTGAGCAATGAAGGGCATAAAGATTAATGATGAACAAAACTGGCATCAGCTCTGGGAAGGAGACATTTGCACACAGGTGTTAGACTTCCTCTGACCTGCAAATCCAGGCTGGATGCCTCAGTAGATTTGCCTTCACTCTGGTTGAATATACAGTAGTAATCTTTTCTTCCACACCTGCATGGGTAAGGAAAGAAAACCAGAAATAAGGAAAAAATACAGCCAAGCAGTTCTATATTTCAGGAAAGAAAATGTGAATCAGAAATCTGGCAAAGGTTTTTGAAAGTGTGTGAAATATGTGGTCGGTACCTTGTCAATTGGTTTTCTTTGCATTGTTATCTGTAAAAGACAGTCTCACTCAATCAATCATCATCTACATGTTGTCTGCCGAGCTCCACCGTCAGAGGAGGACACACCTAACGTGAGATCCCACAGAGATGTTTCTTTTTCCCTTTGCATTTTGTTCTTAAGAATGTGGATTTTAGGACCAAAGAGGATCATTAAACCATTTTATCCGATGGACTGAGTAACTTAAGGCAGAGAATTTAACTTCTGATGAGTGTGTCATTCCCGTAGCTTGTTTGACTGAAGTGTTGCTCTCAGAAGGGTATCTGGTCTTGCTCTGGAAACTTCAAGAAGAGCAAATCTATTGTTTCCCTCAGTCACCGCCAAAGGTTAATATTGATCAGTGTTAAAAGACAGTGCCTTTTTTCACTCTTGAATATCATTAGCAATCTTAGTGTGATTTTTGCTTTCATTTCAGATTCTTTATTTCCTCCTGCTCTCCTGCCACCACAGTAGTGATGCCTTTCAATTTTTTTTGAGTAAACGTTCATGTTTGTGGCAGCTGTGGGTTTATCTTTCCTCTATCTAGCCATGACGTTTCCTATACTCAAAAGTACCAGGTTCCACATGTCCACCTAGGAAGCTGCAGGTGTAAACTTTGTAATTTGCACACACAGCTCAATTAACTGGCTGGCACCGACCCCAGCTCACTACAGTGCTCCCACAGTACCCCCTTTATCCCAACCAGCTTGGTAATCCCTGGTGCAGCCTGCACTGCAGGCTGGACTGCCCACACTGACCTTTTCCCAGAACTCACTAACACCACCAAGATCTAATTCCCTCTCTTCCATGAAACATCAAAATCACAGAATGGTGGAGGTTGGAAGAGACCTCTGGAGATCATCTGATCCAACCCCACTGCTACAGGAGGGTCACCCAGCGTGCTGCTCGGGACTGTGTGCAGCCAGGTGTTGAATAATGTCAAAGACAGAGGCTCCACAACCTCTCTGACAGTGAGAAAACCAGACATCAAACAAGACTTGTGGCATTCATGAGGTGGCAGCCACAGCTGAGACTTGTTGGTGATGCCAAGGCAGGGACCACCCATCTGAGGCAGACAGCAAATTGTAATAGGCAGCAGGTGGCTGGATGTAGAATGTTTTATGCCCCCAGGTTACTACACACCTGCAGGAGCCATTTCCTTAACCTCTAATCCCCAGGTGTGCACACACCTGAGCTCTCCTGTTGCCTCTTGAAATACACACATACAAATTAGACCCAGTCCCTTGAAAGTGCACTTGTCTTCTATAAATACACATCTCTATATAATTTTTAAAAATCAGTGTTATAAGCACCAGCAATGTTAAAGAAATTACTGTTTCAGACTTAGGAATGGCTTTTGGCGAGATGAATTATTGGAATTCAGTCTGCTGGAAAAAAGACACCTTTATTGACAGAAACAATCCAGATTGCTTTATAGAAAACTGATCCACCTTGTTGGAGCTCTGTGAAAAAAATTCCCTGTTCTTACAGCAATGACAGCTTTCACTCCTCTCTGGCAAACAGACAGAGTGCTAGTTTGGAATGCAAATTCTTGTTACTACTGTTACTGCTAGAAGGGATGATCCAAGAGGAAACAGCCTAAAGTAGCACCAGGGAAGGTTTAGGATGGATATTAGGAAAAATTCCTTCCCCAAAAGGGCTGTCAAGCCTTGGAACAGGCTGCCCAGGGGCAGTGGTGGAGTCGCCAACGCTATGGGTTAGTGGTGAACTTGGCAGTGCTGGGTTAAGGGTTGAACTCAACGATCTCAAGGGTGTTTTCCAACCTACACGATTCTATGATTCACCTGGGTGCTGATTTGCTTTGCTTTTGCAGCTTCGCTAGCCACCTTCACCGGCCTCTCCTCCTCCAGCGCAGTGGCCGGCAGTATCCATGGGCTGGACAGAGCCAGAAGGAGCATGCAGACACCCCGGTTTTCCCAGTGTCTGCCCCGGTTTGAGGAGAGTAGTGGGAACATCCCTCCTCAGCCTGCTGCCTCTCCTGCACTTTGCACAGGTGAGGGAACGGGACTCTGGCTGCAGCCTGAGGGGATCCACCCCGCTCGGCTCACCCTCCGTCACCTCCGGCCAAGGGTAACAGAGCTTCCTTAGCTCAGTTTACACAAAGAAAATCTCTTTTCAAACTGTCGGCAAGGTTACGAATCCGCCGCCCAGCAGGGGCTGTGAAAAGGCAATTAAGGAAGCCCGGTGGGGTTCAGTGCTCGCCCCGACAGCCAGGCAGGAGGGGCACACTCTCCGGGACAGACAGCACAGGGACACACGCGGCTCCACACACAGTAACTCCGGCTGGCACCAAAGGGGTGCTCGGGTTGAGCTGGCGTGCTACCAAAGAGAGCATGTTATTTATTACATCTGCAGTTTCCTCCAACAAGTGTAGCTTTTCATAGTATCACCTTGTCATCCTCCTTGACACCTCTTCCTTTTCAAATGAATCTTTTTGGACATAGATGAACAAAATTACTCAGTCTTATAGATTGACTTGTGGATCAGGACAAACCCTTTTTTTTCCAGGAAACAATCTCCTCATTCATTGCTGCCTGCGCTGTACCTACCATCCCTCCTGATGAGAGCACACCCTGATTCAGCACAGCCGATTCCGCTAACGAGATCCAGCTTATTTGGAGAAATTCCTACAATTCATTGCTGAGGGTGTGCTCTTGCAGTTTTAACCCTGTGTTGTATACAATCTCTGTTATTGCTGCTTCCAAAGTCAGCCAATATCTCCCAAATGACAATACCCTCCTTTCCAGTTTTGGCTTTACATCCTATCTAGTGGATGAAGAAAGTTTCACATTGAGAAGAAAGCAGAAGGAAAGGCTCTATTTTATTCCCTTTCTCTTTAAGCCTGATTCAAATGACTTTAAAGCAAAATGAGATGCTGACATAAATTAGTGAAGAGATATGGATCAATGGTCCATGTAGAAAAAATCAATGATAAATGCAAAACATGGTCATTGATACCATGCTTACTCTGTCTAGACATAACATGCATTTTCTGTTTATAAACAAAAGAGTGCTTACAATTTAAAATTCAATTGTTTTATGTATATTAGTCACTCTGAGCAGTATATAAACCCCATATTTTTTTGTTAATCCTTATTGCTGAATCCAAATAAAATTATTTATAATGTATTGCATGCCATAATCACAATATGCTATGTACTTTAATGATGTTACATGTATCTTTCTTTGTAAGTCTTCAAATCAAGCTTTTCAAAGATATTTATTTCTTCATCTGCATATGAAGAGCCAATCTCAAAGCAGTATCCATCTGGGCTGCTCTAGCACCCACAAAGACAGAATTACAGTTAGACAGCAGCTACAACGCAATGAGCAAACTGGGTGAGAAGAAGGAACACTGGTGAGCGTGGAGAAGAGCCAGTGGGCGGCTGGCAGTGGCTGCTGGCTGGGGCAGGGTCAGTGGGGACGCTGCCTGGGCACGGGGGACACGGGGATGGTCTGTGGGCATGGGATGAGGCACGGGGGGCACGGGCTGGTGTGTGGCCCTTGCTGTCCTGGGGACAGCTGAATACCCCCTGCCCATGGGAAACGGTGGATGAATTCCTGGTTTTGCTCCGGTCGCACACAGCTTTTGCTTTTCCTGCTAAACTGCCCTCCCACCCTGCGGCTGAGCGAGGAGCAGCTGGGGGGCAAGCTGCCCACCCACCTCAAACCACAGCAGCTGCAGCCGTCCTGAAGTGAAACTGCTGCTTTCTGGACAAAAATGGGATACGGGCTGCTCTCCTGTTACAAAGGAAAGAGAGGAACAGAACCACCACCAAAACCAAAAGTTCATTCTTTTGCCAAAATAACCATTGTGATTTTCCCTGTAAAAATCATTGAAGGCTTCAGCAATGGCAAGAAAATAAGCTTATTCCCTTTTCAGGTTTGGGGTTTTTTTTTAATGCCATGTTCTTTTACAGTATGTAACTTAGTAAACATTAAATTTTCATCTTCCTTAGTAACTACCAAGGCTCCTAATTAAAACAATTTCACAAGTTTTTTTGCACTGAGACATTTTTTCCAGAGGCAACATAAGCAAATGTCATGCGATAAGAAAATCTAGGTCTCTTTAGCTTTGTAATAATGTGTGTTTTTATAAGAAAAGGAAATCAACATAATTTTACACTGTGTGCGCCGCTGTTTCTGTTCCTTACATGGCTGACTGATGATGCAATTGAACAATGAAGTACGTGTTACAAATTATGAAATCAAATATACTATTTGAAATTTGTTTCTGAATGAGAATTGGGTATTTAAGTTACGTTTTATGTACAAATACAAATATCCACTCTAGTCCACCAAAGCAAAATCTAAGGAAGACAAAATATCTGGAATCAACTTTTTGTTCTAGTTCTATGTGTTCACTTTTTTTTTCCCTTTTATTGCTTTTATTTTTATATAATATATTTTATAATAAATATATTTAAATTATATTTAAAATATAATATATTTTATAATAATATTTATTATTTATTTGCTTCTAGGCAGATCTGGAGGCAAATTTACTGATTTATTTTCCAAGATCATGAAACATAGCCTTAAAAAGTGTTTTAAAGCTTTATATACCTCATCATTCATGTTAAAATTCTACTCAGTGGTTGAGGGAGGACTGATAAGGAATAGAAGTATGATCAATAAGCAATAATAAAATGTTCACTACATGATATGTATTAAAGAAAATTGTAAGCTTCTTAGCAAAATTTCTTTTAAATGGTTATAAAACATCAGTAACAATGAAAAAGCAGTAAAAGTGTTTTTACATTTAAAGGTGTAAAGAAATTTATAGACTTTAACATAAATTGTGAATCAGTTTCTGAAGAATTTTTCAAAGCCTACATTAATCAAAACTTAGCTATTATTTATTATTTTCCTCATCCTCATAGTAAATAGTCTCTTAAACAGGTTTTTAATGATCAAAAAAGGGTTTTTTTCTTTTTTTTTTTGTGAAAGAAAAGTAAGCAGAAACTCTGACTGCCAAGCCAGTGTCTAGAACATGTCATGCCAATAAACACATGGGTTGTTCTGCACTTGCTTATGGTCGCTTCTCTTGAAAATTCTGACATGAACGCAGGTCAAACTGTTCCCAGACCCTTCCCTTGCTCCTGTGTTTCTGACAGAGGTGGGGATCAGCAGCCTCATCTGCAGCTCGCCCTTGGCATCCAGTCCTTTGGGAGGATGGAAGCAGAAACAAGAGGGTGAGATTGGGTCATGCTGGGAGAGGGCAGGTTTCTCACTCACCAGCGACTGCAGTGGAGAGAAATGCCCCCCCCCCCCTGCCCCGGCACTTGTATTTCCAAGCGCGGGGTGAATCTGTGGAGAGGTGAGGACAGAATCACTGCTGTCCCTCACTTCCACCTTGAACAAGCCTGTGCTCCCAACATTACCTACACGTATGCACATTCAGACTGCTGTGTATCTGAATAGAATTTCACAGCAGTGACATGCTTTTATATTAAACTTAAGAACACACTTCCATGTCTCCCTTGAAAGTTCTCCTGTTTAGGTTTCCAAGGATTAGGTAGGAAAAGGAATCACTTTGAACTCCACAGAGCTCACAATCATGTGGAGTCTTTAAAACGAGAAATACCTGTGTCTTCTCACATATCTGCAGCTTTACACCCACAGTGCAGGACGGGTCCAATTCCATGTGCAGAAATAACAAATTAAGTGAATGCACTGATTCTGCAGTAGTTCCAAGTCCACTCAAGAAACAGGTAGATAAAAATCTACTCTGGCTCCTGAGACAAGTCATGCCATGCATCATAACATTTTTGGAACGAGAATATTCACAAACAACATTCAGTATCTCAAATATGCTGATTTACTAAAAAGCTTGAGGTATGTGAAAACATATAATTTCTTTTTTTAAAGTGCCACATCTTTTGTAGCAAATACAGGTGGGCTTGTTTTCTTTTTTCTCTTTACAGTGTGCTTTGAAAAAACAGTTTCTTCAGCTTTCTGACAGTTTCAAATATGTTCTGTTAAATATTTCACTCTTTTTTAAGATAGTATCATTACTTTTTATGAAAATGTTTTATCTTGAAATTAGAAAATGTGTAGCCCAAGGACAACTGAAGGTAAGCTACTCAGTAGAAACTGTGAAGTAAAACTGCCCAACAATAAAATTTGGTCCCTTAAAACACTTCAGACTGGAGTATGCATGATTTATAATACTTGCAATTTTCTTCCCTTAGATAAAGCATTGCCTAATCTCACTAATTCTGGGACTGCACAAAACTCCTGACTCACGCAGAATCTTCTTATATGGAGGTGTCTTGTTTTCAAAGGTTCAAGTAGGAGACTTAAAAACACCCTTGAGCCCAAATTATAGGGGTGGAGAGGGTGGAAACTATCAGAGGGGAACAGGGTTAGCTATGCCTAGAAAAAATATGTGCTGTTATCATATTTTTTTGTCTTGGCATCTAAGCCTTTCCTGTGTCTGGAGATTATCACTTCTGTCCAATCTGTCATGCTTTATTAAACACCTGGCACGTTTTGTCCTTAAATGGCAGAGCCATCCTAGCGGATGCCATGGTTTCTGCCAGGGCCAGCTCTTGCTCTGTTTTCATTTCTTATTTCCATTCACTCCAACCTGGCAATCTCTAAATGCTTCTCTGCTGAGACGTGTCCGTAAGCACTGCTTCTCGCTGGGCTGGGCACGTGCCCCGAGCAGTTTCCACATCGGTGTCCTGGCACCAAACCCCTGGGCACCGTCAAGGAATGGAGACCTGAACTCAAGCGAAAACAACTCTTAAAAGCTTGTGGTAAATGCAAATTTACATGCAGGGTAAGCTCCAGGCAAAAGTCCAGCCTCGTTCTTTGTAAATGCGAGTTTCCCTGCAGGTGCCTGCTGCACGGTGACCACGGTGCCAGCGAGGGCAACAGCCAGTGACCACAGCCGGGGGGGACGGTGCCGCCCTGGGAGGGGGTCCCCTGTTACACTCAGCTGTCTGCAGCTGGTGGCATTTCCAAGCTGCAGGAAAGGGCAGGCAGGTCCACTGGGGATCCGTCCCACCACTCTGTGCTCATGGACGGTGTGTTTCCTCTGGCTGCTGGGGTCACGGGCTGCCCCTTCCCCAGGGACCTCCCCAGTGCTGGGCACATCGTCCCACCAGAGCGTAGGGGGCCAGGACGGGGAGCACGGACAGAGCAGGCCTGCAGGGCCTCTGGGCACAGGGGCTGTGCCACCAGGGCTGGCACCGCCACCGATGCCTGGTCACTGTCCCTCGGGGTCCTGGGCAGCGCTGGTCTCTCCCAGGGGCTGCAAGAGCAGGGATGGGGAGTGGGAGCTACCCAGCAGAGCTGGACGGAGTGGCCAGGGAGGGGACGCAGGCAGGGACGGGGCGTGGAGCTGGACGTGCTTGCCCGAGGGCCTCTTCCTTCTCCAGCCCCATGATGGCCAAGGCCAGGCACTGTGACAGCCATGGGGCCCCCCTAACCCTGAGCAGGAGGCAGGCCAGGAATCACCCCAGCGCCAGGAGAGGACGGCACTTCAGCGAGGCTGTCTGGAAGGCCACACTACCCTTTCTCCAGAATTATTCAGGATCTAAATTAGGTCACAGCCAATTACTGACTGCACGACAGAGACCTTGGTGCTGCAGAATGGAGAGAAAAGCCACAGTTCAGAGGATGATGTATCACTGCCTGTGTCCCGTATGGCCATTGATCTCCAATAAAGACATGAATAATGCAGTGCAATTTTTTTTTCTGACCAGCACAATTTCTTCACCGCCCCATCCTGAAGTCTGTTAACTGTGCTCCCAGTATGTGGACAAGAAGGGAAGCACTTGGCGGCTGTCAGGATTCAGGAGTTAGTTCTTCATGCCAGACTGTAACGAGTGAAATACATCTCACACAGGAAGCGAGCTGAAGCCAGGATAAAAAAATACAAAAAAAAAAAAATCAAACACACCCACACCCCACACCCCACCCCCCGAGATGATAATTTAAAGCCTTTTAACAACTGACTGCTATTTAACGAGAATGGTTTTTACCCATTTGTCTCATTTAAACAGCAGCACAGCCAGCCAAATCTCAGTCACTGGCCTCATCGCCCTTTGAACAAGTGCATGATTCTCTGCCAAGAAGAAGCCTGAGGGGGGTGACCACCATCCATAACTGCTTCTCTACTCAAGACCACGTGTTTGCATGAGAACCTGCATGCCTGGAGAGACCTTGACCTCTGTTGCGCTAATTATAGCATACTCCACACTTTCCAGAACACTGATCACTAGATCAGACACCATAACACATTTTAAAACTAACTCTTCTGACCTCTCATAATATTTTCCCTCTTTATAAATAGAAGTCCTGAAAAGAAGAGCAAAACAATAGTAAAGGTTTCTCAGAAGCATGTCTCAGACGCTCAGAACTCCCACAGAGTTTTCTTGTCTCTATTTCTTTGCACCAAGATTTCCCTAAACCCTTCATCTTTAAGGGAAGAGGGTTGCTTTACATTGCAAAGCTGCAGAAAGCAAATTACTTAATTGAAGACTGACATAACAAGCAGCAGCTGAGTTTGATAGAATGGCTAAGGAGCTGAGAACTCACAGGCAGAATAAAGTGGTGTGGTTTGGTTACTGTAATACTGCTGCATGGAGTTACATAGGGAGGCAGTTGCAAAAGTAAGGACATTGTAAAATGATAAAGTTGTACATAGTAAGGACATTGTTGTAAAATAATAAATGAAATAAAGTATATCTAGATGAAGATGTGGCAGAAACTGGCTTTAGAGGAAATGTACAAACAGAGAGGGCTAGATGGATTTGCAGAAAGGTTATCATCAAATGAACTGTTAATAACCAGTTAAAGACAGAGCTGATTTTCAGGGTTCTTGTGGCTTTCAGAACTGCTGCTGAGCACCTCAAGACTGGCACAAAAGAGAGGAAAAAAAAAACCTCTGAAAGTTTTTACTTAATATTTTTAAATGTTTTTAACCTTCTTTTCAGAAAGGTTATTTCAAACATTTTGTAACACTAGCACTTAATTCCATTGCTGCCAGCTCTGCAGGTTACTAAAGAAAAATAAGCTTCCTAATTCTAACCAGTCAACCATAAAAAACCTCATAATAAGGAATATACTGGGAATGCTAGGTATCGAAATGGCTTTTATGTTTTTGTTAAAATTTTCACTGGATCTACCACACTGGATACTTTTTATTCTATGACTGCAGGTCTAAAAAACTTGGCCACTGCGTGTTTGTGTGTATACATACAAGGAATCATAAGGGAGTGAATTAAAGCAATGGATAATGCCTCTATCTAGTCCTGTAGTGGGAAAAAGCAAAAAGCCTGAATCTGCCACCAGGTCTCAACTTTGAGTTCAGAATTTTTTCAGGGCAGTAATTTCCAGAGCAATAAAAAAGCCTCATTGTCTTAAGAAAAACAAGTTTGATTCTTTCGTAAAACTACACACTTTTATGTGTAATCATTTTGACCTGTCTCCCAGATAAAAAGAATTTATCTGAAAATCCTGAAGGCACTGAAAACTGTTGCAAGTCAGGCTGTGAGCACACTGGTCAGTGAGATAAATGAACCCAGTCAGGCTATGAATAACACCAGAAGGATGCTATTAAATGAATACTTGGGGAATGCACAGGAGAAAGCAGGGTTCTGTTTAGTTTTGTTTGTTGTTTTTTTTTTCCCTCTGCTTCTGTTTTCCCTGCCAACAGAGCCCAAGACAGATCTTTGCAAATGTTTTCCTGCAATTTTCACTTAAAAACAAATGATGTTTACTTCTGAGGCAATAAAATGCCATGGGATATTGTATGTAGCAGATTGGTTGGAAGTGCATACATGCATTGTAATCAAGAAAACAAACAAAAAACCTACAAAAAACCTACACTCTATTTTTATCTGGTTTCTTCCCATGCCCTTGGACTCGGAGAAATATTGTATTTTCTGTCTTCGGCGCAATAACTTTCAGGAGGAGACCTTCAGCCATTGTCTGTCTGGAACTGTTTCAGCAACTTCTCTTGCTTTTACTTTCATCTTATGTGATGCTTTCGAGAAGTGATATTTTTATGTCTTCTCAGAAATATAGTTAATTTTCCACTAAACCAACTATTTTTTTCAGCCAGCTCTTTTACTATCCATTCTCATCCATTTGCTCTCTTTATACAAATGGAAGCAACAAATGAAATTAAAACTGTGAAGCTGACAAATACCAGCTATCGCAGCACAGATTAAGAGCATCACAACAACTTATTTTTTACTAGTGCAGAGGCAATAAAGAGTAAATTTAAACCATCTAGCAGGAAAAGCGACCTAAACCCATGGTCAGAGAAGCAACCATGGGCCATGCCCACCCTTCTTTCACTAAAGGAAAACCACAAGTGCTTGTCTGGGGTAAGTGCTCTGACCACAGCCTCGGTCTGCAGGTGATTCGAACACAAAGCTCAGATACTGACCACTGTCACGAAACCTCCACTTACCACCACTCCATGTGTCCCCCCTGACTATTGTCCCTTCTGTGCCGTGGGTTCATCAAGGAGGGGCATTCTGCACCCCTGGAAGTCACCACCAGTGCCTGCAGTCTCCTTGGGTTTTGGAAAGCCAGCTCAACGCTTTTTTCCCCTGCAACATCCATGTCTTCCTTTCTTCTAATGAGTTTTGGGTTGGTTTGCCATGGTTTGTTACCTCATGAGAACAATATGTGTTTTAACTGTCTTGGCTGTGAATGGGTTCCAGGAATCGTTCCTCTATGAACCTGGACAGCCCAAGACTACAGGGAGCCGGTGGGAGAGTGGGCTCTGCCCAGCAAACACCAGCTCTGCCAGGCAAACACCTTTCTAAACCAAGAATGCTATGCTGCAACTCAAAGCAGACAGAGAGGGGATGTACCCTGGGTTTGTGTAAAGTTGCATTTCCTTTGAAATCAGGCTGAGTTCTCTATTTTTTCCACCAATATGTTTGATTGCATCGAAAACTGTTAAAAGGAAAGAAGAATTTGACTAGCTGAGAAAGAGATAAACCACCTTTTTATATTGGTTCAGACCAGGGAACCATGGATGAAATCCACTTTAAACTGGTATATTAAAGCCAAGCAGAGCAAAAGCCCTTATATCTCCAGCAAGATGTTGTTATATTGAAAATGTTGAGTAGTCTCCAATTGTTTACAGTTGCTTCTGAGCAAATCTTTCAAGTGAAAACAACTGTTCAAACAAATCTTGAGGAGAAACAAAGTGAACAGCTGAATTAATAAATAATGAAACCACACTGAGCGTTACAGGTCTCTGGATGGAGTCGTTTATTCTCAGAGCCCATGATTTTGTGCTTGCAGTGTGACTTACTCTGTATTCCTGCAACTAGAGCTGATATTAAATGTGTTTCTGCACGTGTGTGTGTGCTAGTACATTTTCCTCCCAGCTTCTTTTAATTACTTTCTTTATTTGACAGCTTTCATGCTAGGATATAAAACAGGAATGTTCCTCAGTCACATTCATGTGATCATGGAGTGCTGGATGTGACAGACAGTAATGCAAAGAGTAAAAAGATTTTTTTCCTCTCTTTTGAAAAGAAAAATGCTTCTGTCTTATTACCAGAAGATTATTAGCCTTTCAGCAAGAAAGACGTGGTCATGCAAAGACTTCTCTTTTCTTCCTTACTTTGCTGCCAAAGTTTCCAAACAGCCTGATCAGAGTGAACGATGCTCTTTCCGTGCGCTACAAGAGCACTGAATAGTGATTTATTATTCTATCTTCAGGGGCTCGGGAGACAGCAACACACATTGCTGTGTTACAAGAGATCACATGCTAATTAACAGCATTATATATTTATGAACCAGTTATCATATTTACACAAGACAAGTGCATCCTACATTTAATTATAATTTAAGGTCTCACTTGAAAAAGCCTGTGACTGAAGCAAAGCCCAGTGCACCCTATTAGCATTTTGCAACTGAAAGTCAAGACATGTGGCCAAGTGTGCTTTGTAGCTTCCTTTTCCAGCACTATCCATGATACCAGCAGGGTGAAGTCATAACCTGTGCAGCAAAGGGGCTGCCTTGCCCGGATTCAGTAACTGCTTCTCATTTCCCCTGGGACATCCTCAGCCTCTGTTTCCAGTCCTTTTCATCAACATAACCACTCTAAAATATTTTCTCTTCCCACGTAAGCGGTTTTCTGCCACTGCAGCTTCCACAGCGTCCTTTGCTACTCATCCACAAGAAGGACAGACAAAAAATTATTTTTAGAAGTCTTTTCAAACAGTAATAAATGAGTCATTCAAGCTGATAGTGTCATGGGGAAGCCTGGCACACATATGTGTCCGCAGAATTCATGGGTACCTGAGAACAAAAAATCATAATATTTGGCTCTGAAATTAATATTTACTTCTTCTGCTACTCCTTCTACTGCAATACATTCTGTTACTTTTTTTGGCAATTCCTGGATAAGGAATGGAGCAACACTTTAATTTTCTATGAGGCAGACTGTGTATTTTAAAGGCTCTATAAACATGAGTTTTCCAAAGCACAGTCATTGTTCCTGTAGGTATTAATGTTGCAAACTAAGTAATAAGGCTTCACGCTTTAATCAAAAAATTCGGATTTGCAAGTTGGTAACAAACAACCTGAAGCCCAAATAGCTCTTAGCACTAAAAGTAAATCCAGGCTTGTCTGGGATCTCTATGGAGCTTTGTACCCCATTCCCTTTCAGGTTTCTAATTAGTTTCTGTTTAGGATACTTCAACACCTGTGGAAGAACCTTCCTCAGAAGAGGAAGCTAATGAGTTTGCAAAGCTTCTGGCTGGTGAGGTCTGGTGATACCTGCAGAGTAAGCTCTGCTTCCAAAAGCTAGCCCAGAAAGTTTTCCCAATTTATTACTCCACAGTGTTTTTAATTGAATCCACTGAAAAAAATGCAGGTAGAAGAGCGAGACGTGAAAAATACAGAAAGACAGGGGAAACTGTTAGCTGTGCAGGAGGGGGATGATACAAGAAAAGAGATACTAAGGTTTCATTCAGCATTGCCGGAAACCATTGAGCACCATGATCCGCAGTGCAGTGACAGGGGTTTGTGCACAGGGCGGTGATGTCCTTGCACGGCGCTTGGGACAGGGGCACCAGGACGCTCCTCCCTGGGCATGTCCCCAACACCACAGCAGCTGCTGAGGCCACCGAGCAGAAAGAGGATCCCAGGGGACTGTCCTGGCCACCAGCCCAACCTGCACTGGCTCTACTGGCAGCTGCAAGGGTCTGGGGGCACGCGGGGCCAGGCAGTGCCCTGCCAGGTGCAGGGGCTGCTCCGTCAGATGGTGCAGTGCTCAACCAGGCTGGACCTTGGATAGAGAGTCAGGGAGTCAGAGAATCATTTGGGTTGGAAGGGGATAATCAAGTCCAACCACTGCCAAAAATCACCACTGACTCATGTCCCTCAGCACCACGTCTGCCTGGTCTTTAAATACCTCCAGAGATGGTAACTCCACCACTGCCCTGGGCAGCCTCTGCCAAGGCTTGACAGCCCTTTCCGTGAAGAAATTTTAACCTAATATCCATCCTAAACTTCCCCTGGTTCAACTTGAGGCCATTCTCTCTCCTGTTGACTCTTCTCCTGTCGCTAATGGCAGGTTTGTGGGGGAGCAGGGCTCCAGCACTGCTCACTTCAGTTCCATCAGCATTTGCCACGTCACCAAAGGCCAGACCCCATGACCTGGTGCCGAGCCCTCGCTCCCTTCAGCAGTCCTGAGAGCATGCCATGTCTGGTATCCTATAACACCTCGCATTAACCTCTTTCTTTGGGCAAAAGGAGAAAGTTGAAGGGATGTTAAGGCTGTGGGGCTAACTCTTCTAACAGGGAGCTTTGGTCCAGAGCTCCTGAAAGGTTAATGAGTTGAGCCAGAAGTTTTTGAGGGAATGAAAATGAAGCAAAGTCTTCAAACTGCCCTATAATAAAGGAATAATCCTGCCTGGCTGCAGAGCTGTGTCCTCTGTAACACCTCTGAGAGCACTGAGGTCCTGGCCTCTCTGCCCACCTGCCCTCGGGCAGAGCTGTGGGCCCAGCTGTAGCCCCGATCATGTGTATTTAAAAAGCACTTTCGCTGGAGTTTCCCAAAGTATAGAACTTCTGCTTGTAGCTGTATTTTAATTTGCTGAGGGATATCATCTGTTCTCTTGTCAGAGATTTTTTGCTCGGTGACTAAATCCCAAGGAAGGCCAGTTGCACTGGTACTTTTTCAGAAAGCAATGGGACAATCTGGCCCCTTCCCTTTGACACCTCTTTGCAGAATTCCGCACTATTGCCCTAATAATCATCCCACGACACAATGAGGAGTAGAAATATTATATAGTTTCATTAAAATAATCTCTAAAAAAATTATTCTCTGCCTCCTGCTTTGCTAGTATCTCTTGAACTGCCTTTTAACAGTTTCTCAGAGTATACCAAATGACCTGCTTGAGCATCGCTTGTCACAAGCCGTGCAACGCTGCTGGCAGCTGGGGAGAAGAGCAGGCTGCTGCTGCGGTAATGTTTACTGACAAGCCAAAATGCATCCTGGAGAAAAACACATTATTTCTTGCACAAACAAAAGCAGGTATCCCTGAAGCTATAGACACTCTCTGAAATGCCTGTTTTAAAGTAAACTGTAAACTGGATTACTTTCCACTAGTTTGGGGTAGCAGAATGTTTAAAAGCACGTGGTCTGAATACCTGAGTACCCTACCTGGGACCTGGGGACAGGGCACTTCTAAGGAAGGCACTAATGCTGCTGTCCCAGGATCCCCCATGTGCCAGGGGCGCAGGGTGTGCTTGGAGCCCTCTGAGCTCCCCTCTGAGCCTGTCGCCACCAGACCAGCCCGGAGATGCCTGCAAAGCTGTGTCCTTCCCAGGTCTGCCCTCCAGAACCAGACCGCTTCTCTGACATGCCCCAAAGGAGTGACCGCTACTCCTGCTGGGAACAAGCCCCAGCCCAGGGGGTGGCTGGGACTAGGCTTGGTCCCACAGGCTTGTCCTGCACCCGTGCCGGTGGGGTTTGGTGCTGAATGAAGCACCTGGTCCCACCAGAGGCTCTGCCAAACAGCAGCCACATCCCGGCGTTCCTGTCCCTCGCTCTCCCTCTGCACCGCTCAGTGCTGCCCAGGAAGGGACCTTCAGCTGCACTTTGTGGGGACATGGATGAGGGTACTCCAAGTGCATTTGATATGTTCCTACATCCTTTGGTATCTTGAATCTCCTGTCCTGCACTGCTCAGCTGACGGCAAGGAGAGCATCACTACCCAGAGCAATGGCGCAGAAGCAAGGACAAGATCAGTCTGAATTAAGCAAGTGGTCATTATTGTTTTCCAGTTCAGTTTAGTGTGAGAAAAGTTCTTTGGTTTCATTCCAGCTGGGGCCAATGTGATGAAACTGAAACAAATTACAAACTATGCACATCTAAAGCAGAAAGGAATTCATTCAGGAGACTGATAAAACAGAATTATAACAAACACTTAAGGAAAATACTCAAATTATTATATTTCCCTCTGTATGTGAAAGTCAAGGAATTTGAAATACAACTTTGAATTCACTTTGAGTCAATTCACATGCAGGAAATGTACTTTGGCTTTTCTCTAGTGGAGGAAGCCAATGAATCTAAACCCACGGTTATATAGTATGAGGTCCATAGTTATCACAATAAGACAGTCCAGTAACCTTTATTATCTGTGCTGCTTAATTAATTCTTTTCAATTAGGTATAGGAAAAATAAATTAAAATAAATGAAAGTAAATAAATGAAAAATAAATGAAACTATTTATCAGTTAAAACATTAAATGAAGCAAACCAATAGTTATCATCAACTGTTTAAAGCTGTGATGTCTTGCAGTATTCTCACATTTCAGTTGCTTTGTCAACAGGCTACTCAGGGCTCCCTCTCCGCTGCTCCTGTGGGTCCCAGTGCTGAATCCACAAGATATCAGGTCCTTTTTTCCTGTGGTATTGTCACTGTTCACCATGCTTCATTCCACCATCTAGTTGGGTACACCTTTCCCAGCAGTGGCTCCAGATTTATTTTAAGTCTTGGATGTAGGTTTACTTAGCTCTCTGGGCAAAAGTTATAGATTTTATTCCCTTCTAGTATTTTGCCTGTTAGGAAAAAAAAACCATTTTCTTCCATTTCTCATAGTTTCTGCTCAGCTTTGGTCAATACTTCCCTTTGGTTAACTACAGAACTTCATCAAAATATTTGATTTCTCATTTCACTTTGCCAAAGAATCATGTGGTTTAAAAAAGTTAAAAATGTGTTCATTTGTGATTATGTTCTCCTCAGCTCTCAGTTCCAGCTATCTAAAAATTTTCAGTAGGCTCTCTGAAGAAGCATTTTTTCTTGGCAATATTTTTGTTAGCATACATATCTTCTGTTTTATTGACTGTGCTGATAACTTTAGCTCCTGTCATCTTCTGCAGTATCACTATACAAGATTTGGACATTTTTGTGCAACTCCATTATTATCATTATTCTATGCCTCCAGCCCTCCCCTTTTGTTTGATCTGGCTGGCTCACAGCAGCAATCCCTGTAGTTCTTTTAAGCCCTAGCATATAACAGATTTACTTATACTCACAGTCAGAAGTGTCCTCCTTGGCTACTGCTGTCTGCTGCTCTCTCTTGAATAGAGAGGCCCCTACAGTAGGGGCAGAACTGACTGTACAATAAAAAATAGTAGTATTTAAAAAAATCTTCAGTTTGTGTCAAGGGAACACAAACACAGAAAACTATAATTTTCTCAAAGGATAATGGTATGTGGCTAGGGATCTGGGTAGGAGTCTGTCTCCCTCCAGCATCCAAGTAATGTCACACAAAACAGTTTATCTTCAACATATATACCAGAGTTGTTGCTTTGCTGCCTTTCAGGGAAAAATCCACATCCAAACACACACAACCATGCACGCACACACAGACGTTCACCACAGATGTTGAAAGCAGTGGGTCCATGAAGTGACTTCTGCTTTCAGGAGCTCCCACATCTCTGGCATACAGAGTGGGGATCTGAGGGGTTCCATCTTCAGGGGCAACCCCAGGAACAGAGCACTGAGAAAGCTGAGGCAGAGAATTTCACAAACACAGCAGATTACCTGCCAGGAAGGAAATCTCTAATAATCAGATATTTCGAACAGATAAAACAGAAAGACCTTCCTCACAAATCACTAAAAAAATAAACAGGAATTATGCTGGTTTTGAACATAAGTGCAATCACATGGATGATCAGACTGAAGAACTATCAGGCTAGACACTTACTTTATGGTATCTCTATTTCTTTCCTGCCATAGATATAAAGATTTTCACAGCTCACTTCAGCAGAGGAAATGTGAGCTGAATGCTCCCAGTAATCCAATTGCTTGCTCATATAACCACATTGTAAAGATAACAGTAATGGTGTAAAAAGAGGAGGAAAAGGAAAACATCCAGACCAGCTTCCCCCATGGAATATTTGGCATCACACAGCTTGGAGAAGAAAAAGCTGGGCACCAGGGGCTGGAATAAAACGGAAAAAAAGGCAACCGACAGGGCAATCCAATGAATTGTGTGGAGAAATGGGAACCCACAAGGCAATAAATCTGATTTACTAGAAACAGTAAAAAGCAGTAAATTGCTGTGCACTGTCAAATCCCTTTGGTACCACATATGTGCCTTAATTTGCATAATTTCTGTACTGATCTGAGATGAGGAACTTCCCTTTCTTTCTCATGTGTCCTTGAAAGGTTGAGGGAATAGCAAGTCTTTGCTACAATAAATATTAACAGCAGAAGCATCTACTGTAATCAGGAGGGCATCTCCATTTTTCTTCTCCAGTAAGCCCTGAGGAAAATGACAGTCATGTGTTTAGATTTAGATTTCCTAATGTTTAGCTAAATTTTAAAAGACTGATTTAAGAAACACAAACCTGTGGATTTACCTCACTCATCTGTTCTCTATTTTTCTGGTGTATGAAGTAGAAAACCTGGGACCAGAGCTGGGCCTTTGCTGCGGTATTAGTGGTGAATGCACCTAGCCAGTGTAATTGTTTCTTGAGGATACCATCTTTGAAGCGTATTACCTTAGCCAGGAGGGTCAGGAACTCGGAAGGCAGAGAAATATCATCTGCTTTGTTTTAGGGCAAAATGCACAAATATAAAATATTTTTCCACTTCACTGTCTTTCCTTGTATCCAAATAACTTGTCTCAGTCAAGAGGCACCACTAACATGTAAGCAATACAAGTAAACTGAAAAATAAGAAGATACGGTGCTCACTTATTCAAATGGAAGAAAAGCAAGAATGATAACAAATCATTATTTTCTTCTAGTAACAACGGAGTTTAAAAAGAGAATATAGACACAAAAGATATTCTACTCAACAATGTTTTGTAAAATGCTAAAATTCAAGCAATGTTGTATTATTGTCAGGATATTCAAGTTAAGTTTTTAAAAGCTGACATGCCAGTTTTCCACTCAGAATAGACATACTCTGATGCTGACATGCTTGAGTCGCACCCTCAGGAAAGCCTGACTCAGGGGAAAGCTGGAGTATTGTGTCCAGCTCTGGAGTCCTCAACACAGGAAGGACATGGACCTGTTGGAACGGGTCCAGCAGAGGGCCACAAGGAT
>JAOTQQ010000041.1:5084-30956 GCA_026546715.1 Gallinago undulata | reverse complement strand
TGTTGAACAGGACTGGGCCGAGTATTGACCCCTGAGGGACACCACTGGTCACAGGCCTCCAACTTGACCCTGCTCCACTAATTAGAACCCTCCAAGTCCTGTCATACAACCAGGATTCAAGTCTTCTCAATGATTTCCATAAATCAGTATTGCCATCATCTGTGGGGTAGAGAATGTTACAGAATTAATAGCATATGAAAGTTTGTCACTTGTGATGCTGAAGATGTTAAGCTGTGCCACTGAAATAGTGTTTTAAGCAGCTTGAGATTAATGCCACTTGTCATAAATGTCCTGCCTTTTAAATGTTAAGTAAAGTGTGCTTTCCAGGCATGCAAAGAAAGAAGGCTGGGAATAAAGACTATTTTACTAGGCCATTGCTAACTAGATTATGCAGTGGGATTGCCTTTATCTTTCCTTTACAGTTAAAAGACCTCTGACTGTACAAGGTTCTTAGAGATGGTTCTTAATCCAAAAATACATACACGTGTATTATACAGAGTATGTATTTTATATATGTAAGGAAAATTTGTAACAGAACAGTACATAAATATGTAATATATACATGTAGTGTTCACGGTATATGCATGTAAATATAAATATGCATGTAAATATAAAAATTTGCTTTTTGTACAAAAAGAAAAAATCAGGAAACCTCCTCATGTTCCCTTCTGTTACTCTCTTTCTCTCTCTGCCTCAATATCTGTCTCGAGACCTGTCTCTTCCTCTAACTTTCTCATTTTAAATTATGTATAGTAGACAAAAAATCAGAGACAGCAATACAAGGGGGTGTGAGGAAGATAAATGATTTTTTTTTTTTAATGGGACATAAATACGTTATACATTATAGACTAGAAAGTGTATGAAAACCGAGGCCTTTTACTTTGTTGATACATATCAAAAGCATCACAGGCTACTAAAGGCAAATCAGTGCTAAATCTCTGCAGTGTGGTAATGAACAGGAAATAAGACCTTGCTCATTGGAGCAGAAAAAAAAGTGGGAGCATAGTGGCTGTGACAATTTTTAAGAATTGAAGCTATAGAAATTTCATCACAGGGTTTTCTGTAACTTGATTTCTCATATTATTTTTCCAAGGAGGAGCTACTGTCCTGATTTATTCAGTTACTTTTACAAAAGTTTTGTGGTTTTCTATTTTTTGAGGGCTAAACTTACTTTTTGATGCCATGAATACCAAGTTAATGTATCTTACATAAGGATGTGAGGACAATGGCTGACTGCAATTTTACTTGGCTGAGACGGCCACCTGGTCAGTCCTTGATTAATTCCCTACATCCATTTCAGGAACCAGCTTTTATTGCACAATGTGGTATGGCGCTTTTTCTTGTTGAGCGCTTGATTTATCTGGCAGGACAGCATTCTGACTGCTCTGGTGGGACACCTTCCCATGGCAGTGTAGTGCCCTCGGAGCCAGGAGCCATCGGGGTGTGCGGGAACACGGCATGGTGGCAGCCTGGCTGGCGTCGTCTCCATAGCCCAGTCCCTGGTTTTAGAGGGATATAACCCATCCCTGCACGTGAGCTCAGAAATGAATCAGTGTATTTCCTTAACTGGGTCAGATGTATTTTATTTAATGTCTTTGTGCAGTGTTTGCTAGCCTGACAGGAGATGATAAAATCCTTTTCCATGGATGAGAACCATAACGCAGCTCCTGAGACACCAGCACCACGCAGGTGACCAGAGGTGCTCCTGGGGTGGCCACTACAGGGACAGGACGACAGCCTCAGTCTCTAGGGGAGAGGTGTCTGCCCGGCTCCGATGCCCCGATCCCTCCGAGGTGGTGGCCCCAAAGAGCTCCCGAGGCTACGGCCCCAGAGTGGGGCCAGCGCTGCTCTGGAGCATCCCTCTGGGAGCTCGCACGGCACTGGCTGCTCAAGTAGTGTCTCCTCACAGCAGTGAGAAGCAGAGACACGGCTGTCCCCTCCAAGCTGGAGACACCACAGCAGCGTTGGCACGATCACTGTCCCAGAGGGGTGCTGAGGTTCATGCATCCCTCTTCAGGTCACTATTCATTTACTAAGAACCAAGATGTCCCCAAAAGGTGGGCCATATTGGGAGAATAAACATATTTGAATTATTAATAACTAGCAGCTACAAAGCAATTAAAAGTTAATTAGAGGAGAGAATCAAAACTACCCATTATTAATAATAATTACTATCACACAAAGCAGTGGAAGGGATGCTTCTGCAGTGATACCATCACAGACTGGTTTTTGGAGCTTAAAGATTCTAGAAGTTAGTTTGAGTAAAGACATACCATGCAAGGACACGGAGGTTTTTTAAAAAGCCTGTTGCAGTCATGTTTCCTAAACAAGGCAGCTGTAACACTTGCTTTAAGCAAGGTTAGCAACCCAAATTAATTATCAAAAATGAGCGCTGGCATTTAGTACAAATATTAGCTCATCGGCGTTCAGTGTCACAGCTCAGACTGAAAGAGGAAATGAAATAAGGAGCTGCTAGCAGATTAGCTAAAAACTGAGCAATGGAAAGAGATGTGCATTGGTTTTTCTGACATGAGTTACAGTTTCCATTACAGATAATCAGTGCAAATTCCAAATAAGTGGCACTGGATTTCATATGCTGCCTTACTAGTGTGGGTGTGGAGAAGCAGCTGGATAGTTCAGCAGAGACATTCCTGGTTTGGTACACAGACGTCTAACAATTTTGCGCTGTTGATGATGGCTTTGTAGGTACGTCACACAAAACTGCCATTTCATATACGTCCTTTTGGCACCCTAAATGGCCTTAGCAGGAAAATTGCTCCCAGTCAGGAACCCTCCTGCTGTGACATCCTGAAGTCAAACAAAGGAGCTCAGGAGAAGCCCAGCAGCATCCTGGTGCCCAAAAACAGGGCTTGGACCCTCAGACCCTCACCATAGAACACCTCAGGGTTTGCAGCACCACCTGGTCCCATCGGCGCTACCCATGCTGTTACCTGGCCAAGAACCTGCACCTCTGCTCCCATCTCCTCCAACAGTCTTTGCCAGCATTGGCACACAGACACTCACAATTAATTTTTAATGAATTCCTATATAAAATCTTTCACAGGAGAAAAACTGACATTACCATGCAAACAATGTGTTTGGTTTGTGGTTTTCTTCCCCCCCGGGAGGCTGGAAAGTACAGTCAAATATTTGTGTAATGACCTAAAACAGAACAATACAATGATTTGTAGCACAATAAACTACAGATAAAGACAAGTGAAAAATGCATCAAATTATGGGTCTGTTACTTTTAAATGAGCTGTTATTCTGCTATATAGTCCCACACTGCTCCAGGGAATTAGTTCTTGGCCATCTTTATCTCATGAGCCATCTTTTCATGTGAAATTAAATTTTAAATTAATTGTACAGAAGGCTAAAATTGGGAGGGACGCAAATATTTATAAAAAGTCTCTGCTGACTTTATACTTCTCTTCTCTGCATGGTTGTCTGCTGACAGGCTGGATTTCCTGGACTTTGTTCAGCAATTGTTTTTATTAAGCCACTTTGTGGCTTATTTGTTGGCTTTGTGACTTAATAAAGATTTCTTGCATGTTGCCCTCAGAAATATTTGCTGTGTCTACTCCCTGTGTTGTAAGAACGGTCACACTTTCCGTGTACAGTTAGTCACCCTAAGACACGTAACACTGGGTTTGTTTTCCCCTTGGAAACTTTATGGAACGTGTCTTGTTCCACCCACTATGAATTGTGGTTTAGAATCAAAACAATTTGGCCTTTACACGTGAAAACCATTTTCCACAAACACCTCCTTGAAGACCCGGCTGCTGATTTCTCTAGAGCTACTGAAACTCACCCAGGTGCGTGACGGGATTAGGGGTATTTCTGCGAGGTTCCGCACCACACAGACACCCGGGGGTGGGACGGGAGCCGCGCTGCGCGGTCCCCGCAGGCTGCGGAGAGACGGGACCCGGCGCTGCCTCTCCCGGCTGGAGGGAGGGGACGAGCAGGAGGAAGGGGAGCAAACCGGGGCAAAGCAGACCGGTGTGACACCGGGCAGTAAAAACCAAACGGGCTCAGGAAGGGAGCAGCCGTGAAGGAAAGCTGCGTTAATGCTCATTAAAGCTAGTGTTGCGGGAAGCACCGGCGGGGCGCTGGCAGCGGGGGAACCCTCCTCCGGGACGGGGCGGAAGGACGGCGCCGGGTGCTGCCCCCAGCACGGACCCTGCCGGCCGCACGGGCTCCCGCAGAGCTCCCGCAGGCGCTTCCCGCAGCTCCCCCCTGCTCGGGAGGGCGCGGGGCCGCCCCGCAGGCTGGTAGCCGCGTCCCTGCGTGTGCCCCGGCGGCGCGGCTGCAGCTCCCGCAGGCTGCTGGGTCTCGGAGGGGCACCCTCGGCAGGACCACCCCCGCCAGGCACCCGCCGCTGGAGCCCCCCTGTTCTTGGGGGCTGGTAGTCGCTCACTCGCCCGCTTGGGTGGGTGTTGAAGGGGAAGAACCGCACCGCCGGCTGCGCCCGCCGGTTTGCGTTCCTTGGCTTCTGCTGGCTCACACGCATCCGGATGGCGCAGAAAACGCGTGCCCCGGGACCCCGCACGCCGGCAGACGCCTTCTGCGACCCCAGCGCGGGCCCCCGGCTGCCGCCCCGTCCGCAGGCTTTCACACAACCTCCGCGCAGCAAAACGCTCCTTGCAAACGGGGCAAAAAACCGTCTGCGGTGGGTTTTCATCCTTAAAGTGAAGCCACGAGGCAGCGCCGTTCGCAGCTTTCTTCCTACAGTGCGTCGGACGAAAGGGAAGGTTTAACCACTGCCAGCTCTCCCCTAAAAAGCAAACCGCCTAGCTGAGGTAATTATAGGAAAACATAAGCGAACACTTGCACTCCAAGAAGCCATTAAACATGGCATGTTAAGTCAATAATTTACATATGGCTGATTGTTTAGTAAACAAACTGTCTCCTGAGAGGACGGTAATTAATCTCTTGCATCAAATCTGTTGATTAGTCTGTCTGGGAATAATGCCAGTTGTTACAAGCAGGTGTGAGTCATATTCCCACCTTTGAAATTTAGGATTAAACATGGCAATGAACAAAATTTTAAATGCATATTTTAAGCTTTGGAAGCATCATATGGTTTAGTAAAAGATTAATTGCCTTTTTTTAATTCAAATTAAAGCCTTTTGTATTCTCTCTATTATGCAGAATTTTCAAAAAATCTGAGAAACTCAAGAGTGGGGTCCACCTACAGGCTGTTGCATTTGTGAATGATTGTAACATTTGAAATGTAAAGGAGATGTACGTTTAGGTGTACATTACCACCTATATAGGGATTAAATGCTTCCTTAAAAAAAAAAAGTTTTGTTTTTGTTCATTTGTTTTGCTTCATGGCTCGAAGCTAGCTGTGAACCAGTGCTGGTGGAAAGTGCCTGCTCACCATGGGGACATCAGCATCCCTGCCCTGCTCTGTCCCACACACATCGATGGCATCATGGAGCTGTGGTCCCCAACACAGGATTTCCCGCGGGGAGGTAATTCAGAGGAGGTGAACCTGACAACTGCCTTTTCACCCAGGCTGAGAGCAAGGTCTCTCAGATGACAGGTAGGTCATTTCAGCTGCTTTTACCAGAACAAGCAGCAGTGGAGACACCCCCTTCATCTCACCAGGCACATCCCTGCCACCACTGCAGAGCCAGCCCTCCCCACCCTGGGAGCCCTGGGGACCAGCAGCGCTCCCAGGACAGCAGGACAGAGGCTGTGCAGCTCCAACTAAAGCTTGTTCTTCTGCACCGCGGCGGCTGGTGGTGCCCAGCGTGGGTCTGTCTGTGCTGTGCGTCAGGAGTATCGTCAGCTCACTGCTACCACTTGTGTGACACAAGAGTGTACGAGCAGACAATTCTGCCAACAGCACACCGGGAGACCTGGGATCACTTAGGCATTTGGCAAACCTAACACGTTGTCTTGTCTCTTTCCCTGGGTCTGTCATTTTCAGTGATAAGCTGTCAAAGGAGAAAATATTATCTTTCTCACCGCTGTGGTTTAACCCCAGCCAGCGATCAGGACTATGCAGCCCTTCTTGCACTTGGCCAGCTTGTCCTGTCTGGGCTCCCTCTCGGCTTCTAAGGGAAGCTGAAAAAGTCCTTGACTAAGGTAAACATTGCTTAGCAACAACTTAATATGTATTATCAACATTATTCTCCTACTAAATCTAAAACACAGCAGCTACTAGAAAGAAAATTAACTCTATCCCAGCTGAAACCAGGGCACTCGTTCACTCACCTCAGTCATGTAGAACCTACCCATCTCACCTGCAATATACTGGTTTTATTGTGCCATTACGCCTATAGGAGCTCTATCCCACTTCAGGAGAGCGCTCCTGAACTCCTCCAAGTTCCCTGGGGTTATTCCTGGTGCGGATGGAGGGCAGCTCCCGTGCTGCCCGGTTGCGGCAGCGGTGCTCGGGCCCAGGCCCTGCCCTAGGGGGGCTGTGAGGCTTTGCACATAAGAACTGAAGATAAACATTTCGTGGTAATAACGTACCAGGAGAAGGGCTCAATAGGTGCCTTTTATCACATTTGGTTAAGCAGCTATTGATTTCCACCACACAACTTGTTTGCTTCCCAGAGGCAGAGTGCATTGTAGCTCTGGGAATCTGCAGAGGGAAAGATATGACAAAAATATCAGCTATTGTAATCCAAACTCTTCAGGCAGCTAGAAAAGTCCTTAAGGTACCATGGAAAGATCACTATTTGTAAATAAATAGCTGCCAGTTTGGGATGTTGGCTGTGATTTTCCATCATTTTCTTCAGAAAGATTTTAGACTGTGGATATTTACTCCTACATCAAATCTACCGAAGTAATTTGTTAATTAATAAAGTCAATTTTTTTAAAAGGGGCATTTGAGTATTAGGTTAGGAAAGGAAAATGGAAACACAGTGAACTAAAAACTTTACAGTAATTCAAATACACAAAAGAATTTCTTTCCTCCTAACAAGGTAGGACAGAAGGGTAAATGGTTAAGGAATAAGGTGTGTAAAACCACAGCATGCCTCTCCGAGTCAAAATCGTGAGTGATGTGAACAAAAAATCACATCGGAGTCTATTGCAAAATTATGGTGCAAGGGATCTCTTTTCCCACAAGTCTATCACATCTTTCTTAAGCAGGAGCTCACAACGTCAGTCAAAGCACATACATTTTCTGTTTCCTCAGAAAATCCCCAGGGCATCTCTTCTGTTGTCTGTAATTCAGTTTAAAAAGTAATCAAGCAGCAATAGAAGCTCCACTGCGTAGTCCCTGACAGCTCTGCAAGCTGCCAAGGGAATGTTTCCGTGGCTCTGCTGGGCTGGACACAACCCCCGTGCAGAAGCACCAGCCCAGGAGCAGCAGCAGCAGCTCTGCATCACCCGGGAGCAAGACAGAGGTGCTCCATGGGGAAAACAGGAACGAAGTTATTGCTGATTTGTATTCCGAGCTGGGAAACGCAAAGCACAGCAGATGCAGCCCCATTGAGGCAGGCTGCAAAGCCATTGCTCTGTGGGTGTGCTTGCATCCACTGCTCGGTAGCAGAGACTGCCCACAGCTAACCTATGGGGCTATGGAAACAGGGGATACAACAAATAGTTGTCTTGCTCTTATTAGTTTGTTCTTAGCTTAGAAGAAAATATTTCTGCATGCAGTTAAAACAAGTTTCTCTGTTGTTACTAAAATATGAATAGTGACATTCTGGACGAATGGAACTCAGGGGACATTTTGGTACCAATCTTTTCAAAACTCAAATTCCCACTCAAACAGGGCTGTGGAGGCTCAGAGGTCTTGTAAGGCGTGTTACTGTCTGCTGTTACCATTAAAGGATGTCTCGAGGATGCCCATGTTGTCTTTCTAAATTCCGGCTCTGCTGCATATGTAAACTTTGGCAACTAGTATAACCAATTAAAGGAATCTTAATTTGAAGTATTTTAAGTTACCTCATTAGATTCAATATCCACTTCTTCATCTTCTCATCTCAATTACCTTTCCATCTCAAATTATTTCACTTATTTATAATCAATTTTATATTTTGCTGACAATAGGTATGGTCTTGATGGGTGACTAGAGCAGCTGAAGGTCACTGCAGTAGGCGAGTGACCCTGGGACAATCGTAGAGTGCATGGCCTGCACAGGAGGAGTTACCTGTGAAAATGCACAATCTTCTCCTGAGAACTCTCAAAGCAGGTGGGTTACTTTTATTGCACTTTCCTCATCTTCCACTATTTGAAAGAGCTGTCATGAAAGGAAGGCTCTTCTAGCTGAGTTACTGAAGAGAGCGATGCAGCAGTAACAGTGAAGACAGCATCCTCTTTAGCTCAGCAAAGCTCAGTGTACAAAGTGGTTCACCTGACGTGCACAGATGAAGCTTTCATTTTTAATTCCTTTGCTGTTGCCCTTTTTATGACACAGAAAAATGGATCCCTGAGTGCTAGCCAAAGCTGATGCTGTTATTTCATGACCAAGGCTTTGCCAACATGAGAACCATCCTGCGGCAGGACAGCAGTCATTCTAATGCACGTGGTTGTGTTTGCTGCAGCACATGAGACTCTGGGGAAATTCACCCGGGAATTTCACTGGGAAATAATAATCCACTAAGGTCATTCTTCCTAGGGAAGAACTGTCTGTGAAGGGGAGGAGATTATGAGAGCAAAATTCCAGTGACTTGAGGACCAGCTGCTGCAGCAATTTCATGTGAATTGCAGCTGATTTCTAGTGCCTCCCGCCGCCCCTCTCTTTCAGGTTCCCTTTGTGACGCTGGCCATCACCTGGCCAAGAGCTGCTAGAAGTTTCATTTCATGCTCAAAGCATCCTTTAAAGAGACCCTGGCATCTGTGCAGGCAGAGTAGGGTATGCTAATACACTGGCAGAATGTTCTTTAGCTGAAGCCACAGTGCCCAGCGCCTCCCCAGCGCTGCAGAGGAAGGGACAGTTTCTGCTGTGGCTGAGCCTGGCGCCCACCCTGCACCCACCTTTCCCACCCTGAGCTCAGCTTTTGGGCAATCCTCAGCACTGTGGCTGCAGCAGAGACATTTAGAAATCCTGGTAGGCATAGGTCAGGCCATGCAGCTTAATTAAACCCTAAAGACTATGGATGAAATACTAAGATTATTTAATCTCTCCCTTGCCCAACTCCCTTGGGTTTTGACAGGCTCCAGGCAGCTTGTCTTTGCATTACATGAGATTTCATTTTGGCAGCCCAAATTTCCTTAGATGGTATTCACTTTTTCAGCCTATAGCTAAGGATACTCTTCCCAGCTGCAGAAAGCTACCTTTGTCTGGAGAATCACGGACCCAACACTTTGAAATACTTGTAAAAAATGAATATGTGCTCTTAAAAACTCTGTAATATCAACAACCTAGCAATTAAAGCCTCCTTTGTGAGAAAACCAATCCAACTTAACAATCACTTCCAACCTTAGTTATTTCTAAGGAGCAGGAATGTACATCCCCATCAAACAGGCAGTACAATAGGAAGGTGGTGTATGAAGGGATGTCCCCTTGGTGAAAATCTGCAGTTTCACTGGACAACACAATCCTCTGTGCAAAACAATACAAACACCTGAAGTCTTACATTCAAAACCTAAGGTAAAACTCCTCTCCAAAGCAGTGATGCACCACAGTTACTCCCGGAGTGATGGCTCTCTCCTGGGCTGGTGTCCTCGGCCCAGCAGTGAGGACCTCGTGCAGTGGTGGGGTTATTCTGGGGGATGCCCCTGCTGGATGAGTGTCCCAGGTTGGGTGTCAGGCACCCACGTCCCTTGGGTGACCACACGGGAACGAGCATTGCTCTGCCTTCCCTGCCAGCCCGCATGAGGCAGGTAGCAAAGTACAGCTCTGTCATCTGCTTTGGGATGCAGAAAAACATGACAGTAAAAATAAAACTACACCATAGAGGTGGGCTGAAGATAGCTTGGACTGGAGGTCTCAGGGTGCACCCTTATTTAAGGCGGCATGTCCTGCTCCCTTGGAGCTCTGCTGCCTTCGTGCTCCTGCAGCTCCGTTATGAGGCGTCGGAGCTGCACGGCTAGGCTTCCCTGTGCCTCAGTCGAGAGCAACAAAGCAAGAATGAGCTCTCTTAAGTCTATTTGGCACTTCAGGTTTGTTTACCCGTGTGTCTCTCTGGTTTTTCAGTAACAGTGGAATGCTTCTGTCGCTAAGCCCTTAATGAAAAGCTGGGGTGTACTTGCGCATGGTCAATGGAGCGTAAAGATTTCTGAGCCAGGCAATCCTTCCTAAGGATGTGATTTTGTAAATTGTTCCTGATACAGTTGTTTGCTTTGATTCCCTGACTAAGCTATTCATCCGAGTGACTCCTCTTGCTACATGGACAACGTGAAGCCTTGAAGGTACATAAAAAGCAACGAGGAACCCATCATGCCTGAATATACCCCTTTTGACTTTCCTCTAGTTTCATTACCATGTTTCCAATGTAAAAAGAAATTACTCAAAAATTTTGTCATTAATTATAATTTTTCCTAATTAATAAAACTGAAGGTCTGCTTTTAACAAACACAGATTTTTTTCTCTCTTTTGAGGAACCAAACAGGTCATTTTAACTTATTAAAAAACAAGTGCTTGAAATGTACAAAGAGGCTGAAAAGCAGTCTGAGTCAGGTAGTGTTTCAAAATTTAGCAGACCAAGTGCTGTTTTCCATATTTTGTCTCTGTATTAAGCACTCATGATCATAATGTTAACATTGTAATGTAATTAGTCCTTCAAGAAGCCACCCTGATACAATATGGTTTTCCATAGCTGACCTCACTGGCACAATTTACATGAACTGAGTCGTACGCTCTCCTTTCCAGCCTGATTAATAGCAATGACAAATTTTGTCATGGAAGATTCTGATTTTTTTTTTAATCTGGACATGATTAAAGGCACTTCCAGAGACACCCTGTTTAGGTGTAAGGAAGTTTATATGTAATATTAGGTCAAAGCTGAGACCATATTTCTAAAGCATTAGGACAAGACTGTGCCTTGCCAGCGTTCTCCAAAGAATAACAGGAGAACAAGGCCTTTGTTAAAGGTATCAGATGGACTGGGTCTTTTAAAACCTCAATGCCACAAAGATAAGATACTTCCTTATCTGACTGCCACCTCTGAGACCCTGGCTGCAGTAAAGGACCTCTGGCTCAGGGAAACAAGAGTCTTCTCTCCCAGGAACAAAGCAGGGGACTGTTACACACAGAAGGCTGGTTGCCTTTAAAATTTTCCAATCACTTCACAGTTTCTCAAAATAAGGCCAGAATGATTCTTTTTGTTAGGTGTAAAGTGTATTTGATGTCACTCTTCCTTCAGCTCTCAAAAGTTAGAAGGAAAAATCAGAGAAGGAATCACTGGGATAGAAATCAGAGAGTAAAAGTTTCAGTAACAACTGAAATTTAGGCCAGAAATGTTTATTCTTATTCATTAAGGACATCCCACCTGTATTTGCTGAAATAAAAGGATTCCCTGGGATGATACATACACACCAGACAGGGTTTAGGTCATATGTTCAGCATAACCTCTGGTTTCTGTTTTGTTGTGGGCTCCTGGGTTGTTGGTTTGGTTTGGTTTGGTTTTCCTTTTGAAAGTTATTGTTGTTTAGCCTTATTGTTGTCAGGTCCTTGTTCCCTTTTGAGTTCTGGGTCTTCACTGGTTCCTCTGCATTACTGTCGCTAAGACTCCCCTAATCTCAGCTGTGCTCAAGGAATTCAGTTTGAAGTCTGTGGCAATGAGGAGTCTGATGGTTCCACGTTCCCTTGCTGATGTTTCTCATCTGTGCCATTTCCTGCCACTAAAATTCCCGGTTTGCACTGTGGATGCCAGAGGTGGTAGGATTTAGCAGGGATTTGATGTGCGGCACCAAGGAAGCTCTTGCGTTAGAAGGTCTCAGGTTTTGCCCCTGAGCAGCAGCAACATCAGATGACTGCACTGGCATGTTTGTAAAGTTATAGATCTGTCACCGCTCTGTTTTCAGGTCTTGTTTAAGGTTACACTTCATTTTCAGGCAAAAGGCCAGTGGTTACTGTAATAATGAGTACAATAAATAGATACAGAATCTGGTAATCTGATGCTAGGCAGAAGCACTGATAAAAAAAAAAAGAGTGAATGCATTTATCTGAGAGCCTAAAATATATTATCTATCTGGCTAGAGAAATATTCAGACAAGCAACTGGGTTCTGAAATTCAAAGTAAGCACTGTGTGATGTGAGCAGCTACATTTTGGTATGGGCTGGTGTGCCTTTCCACGGAATTCAATCTATGCTCTCTTCAGGGGCAGCACCGTGATATTTTTTTTGTTACCTGGTATCTAGAATATAGTAGAACTTTCTAGAAAAAGCTGGTTAATAGTATTTATGGTATTACCAGCTTTTTTGCAATCTGGTTAAAGTTTTTGCTGAGTGCTATTTCTCTTGATTTCTGTTGATATATTGTTTTAAGAGGCTGATTTAAGAATTTTTCCATATTTTAGAGAATGCTACGTGAGCATGGAGAAGGTACTGTGGCAGGCAAGAGATTATTTTAAAGACTTGTATGCTAATTGTTCAAATTCTTTCTTCTTCACCTCCCTGATCTCTCCTTGCTCCTGTGTTTATTTTTGTAGCATTCTAGTGAGTTTGCAGCAGCAGCAGTCAGCTGTTTTATGCAAGAATATGAATAATCTGACAGTGCAGTGATTGCCAGCCTGTCCTGTGCTGTTTGACTTTCAAAACCTAAATGTTGAACAACGGAAAAGTAGAATGATTAGACACTGAATTGACTTAAAATGAAACAATGGATGAGTCACTCTCAAAAGATGGAGATAAAGGAGTGAAGGAGACTTGCAGGAGGGATAAAATCCAAGGACATAAAACAAGCAGAGTTCACCGAGCATTACAGTAGCTGGAAATTTTTATACTGCTTCCCCAGTTAAATGAGAGCAATGAGGCTCAGTCAATCTAAATCAACCTCAAGACAGAAGGCTCATACTGCCATCCACTGCGTATTGACCAAGTGTGGAGAAATACTTTCAGCCACAGGAGAGGGAAGACAGTATGTCTCTGCACAAGGCTAAGTCAAAGTTGCATTTGCAGGACAGTGTGGTAGTCTTCTCATTACTTTGGCTACATATTAGCCAGCAATTAACTGGTTTTGGAGCACCATCATCCCTGGTAAACAGCAGTGAATTGGCACCATGCTGGGATGGGCAGTCTGGCGTGGTGGAGAGGAGGGAGAGCTGAAGGGCAGGCTCCTTGGCTGGGAGCATCTTTCTTCAGGAGGTTTGTGGAAAGGTGTTGGGGTGAAGAAGCTCCAGTCTGGCATCATTAAGCTGGCAGCCCAGTCAGCTCGTGGCCTGAGACCATGCCCGGAGAAACTGAGTATACTCACGTGGCAATCATGTCCTTACACTGTGCCAGTGGGATTTAAGAACTTAGGGCTTGCCTTCATTAGTGACCTCCCCGAATTTGGCATCACTGTTAACCTGGCTCAAAACACTGGGTAAATGTAAAAATGACCCGGGTGTTACAAAACTGCAGTGCTAGAGGGAGAGAGGGTCCCGTTGCAATGCCTTTACAGCTCATGCTGTTCGCGGTTCTATGGGCAACTCCACGTGTATGAAGCCCTGGGATGTGGCGTCAGCACCCTGATCCCCTGTGTGCTGTTTCACTCAGAAGCTTCTGAAGTCCATGGGATAGCTGGAGCATCAGCTATTGCCCGAGACACACTCCGGGATGGGATGAAGCACTCCATTAGCATGGCTCTTTCTCACTACATTAGCACACTAATGTTGTGGTGGGAATGAAAACAGATTTGCTTCTTTGGAGCTCTCTGAAAGTAGAACCAGGTGATAGCTGCTTCCAACAGCATCCCAGCTACTAGCCAGAACCCAAGCTTGTGTGCAGTCAGCATTTTAATTCTCTGGGCCCCAAAGCAGGGAGAGGCAGGTTCTTCTCTGCCCAGCTCTCCAGCCTATCCAGGTCCTTCTGGATGGTGGCACAGGCCTCTGGTGTGTCACCCACTCCTACCAGTTTTGTGTCACCAGCAAACATGCTGGCGGTACGCTCTTGTCCCGTCATCCAGGTCGTTGGTGAATATGTTGAATAAGACTGGGATTGAATTACTTGGTTCAAACGTGACCTCTATACTTATTAAAATGATATATGAAAAAGGCCACAAATAAATATTTAAGATCTACAGAAAATGTCTTGAGGTAGGTGATTTGATAAGGTCAGTTCTCTTACTTTAGTTTACAACACAAACAAATAAAAGATGGGTGTGAAAGTCAGTCAGTACAAAAATTTTGCTTGGCAAAGGACACTGGAACTAAAGGATTTATAATCCAGTGCAGAAATGTGCGACAGGATTCTCCAAAACACATTTAAACAAGAAGTGAGTCACAACACAAATACTCTGAATTAGTCTCCCGAAATCTAATAGGATAACTTCTCATCTAATTAGATGATGGCGTCCAAAGCTAATTGCTAATTAAGAATACATTATCTGTGAAAAACTCTTCTTATACACAGAGGCTCAACAGTGGGTTATTTTCATGATACCAACAACGAAGGGGATTTTGCAGTGTGAGGTCAGCAGTCTCCATCCCAGAGACACCTCCAGAGCTACAGCTGCAGCGTGGTACCTCCACACTGGGCTGCCCAGCGCAGGGTCCCAACCCACCTCCCAGAGCACAGTGATCTGTTCACTCCTGTATTTTCCCTCCCTTTCTCAGCACTACCGTAGCTGGATGAAATGTGTGACAGCTTCAAAGCTGCTGAATATTTTGCCCAGAGCAGTAAATCAGCCTGTACTTGTTTCCTTGACTGACACTTTCTGTGAATGGCCTCTGAGGACATTTTAGAGGGACTGAAAGACCTGCTGTCAGGATTCTCTTTCCTCGAACCCTTTACTATGTTGTGAGCAGAAAGAGTTTCCTCATTTTTCTCAAGTACTTCTCAAGTAACTGCAACGAAAGCAGCCATTTGAATTGCCTTTAACAAAACGTAACCGAGCTCCTGGGGAAAAAAAAAGCAGTAGTTGCATCACCACTGTTATGCTGGAAATTTCTTTAAAAGAAGAAAATTTATCTTTTGGGAGGAGACATTCCTTACCGTTTTCATCTCCCCAACTATTGTGGCTTTCAAATTTAAATATTTACCAAAATTCTTTTGCCAAAAAACCTGGGCAGCATCAGCATGGAAGGGGAAAAAAAAAAAAAAAGAGAGAAAAAAAAAGAAGACTGGGGATGTTTCTTGTAGAAAAGCCTTGTAGAATTTAATGAGAATGGCAATATCATGAGAGAGTTTTACTTTAAAGGGGTACATATGTTAATAGCTAATTATACCTCTGTGGTGTAAACCTCAACAGAGTCATAAAAGAAAAACAACCTTTATTCACCTTTGCAGGACACACGGTCTCAGCATTCAAGTGATCACAGCCACGTAACTGTCATTATTTCTAAATAGATGCTGATCTTTGTGTCAGGTAGGCAGCTAAGGGTCCTGAAGGAGAATGCTACAGGAAAACAGTTTCTGGCCCAGAAGTTTAAAACGATCAATCAATGTTTAAGTCAATCTCTAGCCTGTTCTTTTTGTGCTTCAATCCTTATGCCTTTTTGTTGCTGATCTAGTACTAGACACTTGAATTAAATAGTTGACATTTTTCATGAATAATGAAGCCCCCCAAAGAAAACCTGTATGGACTTTGTCAGCTTTAAGCAGTTTTTCTGCAGAATAATTATGAATCATTGAAGCGTACTAAGTAAATCAACAGGGACTCCCAGGCCAAACAGCTTTGGAATCTGAGCTTTTAAAAGCACGAGAATCACCCCAAGCTGGCAAAGTTCCCATTTGTATACAACAGTCTGAGAACATGTGGGAGCAGAGGTCTCCTGAGGCTGAGCTACCATAAAACTTCCCAAGGAACTCCCAGATCAGCCTTATCATTTTCAGAAGGGAGTGTCCATGTTTGCATTTCTAAGGGGGTGAGAACATATTCTTGAGGCACACAGTGCTGAACTGCTATGGACAGAAGCTTTTTCCTTGTATCTCCCAGGGATTCTGAAAGTCTCAAGTTAACAATATTTCCTTTTTAGATGCTGAATGCAGAAAGAGAGGAGGAGACAAGATTACAATACTATGTAGCTTTCCATGGACAAGATAAAAAACCACCACCGAGCAGCTCAAGAAGTCAGAAAGACCACTGACTTACCTGGGAACAAGAGTACAAGTGAATGTGAGATTAGAAGCATCCCTGGGACAACACTCACTATGCTACCCTAAGTAATTTAAGCTCTAGGTAGAGTGCAAGAAAATCAGAGTCGAATTTGTTCAGCAGTTCATAGCGTTGGGGAATTCCTGTTGTTCCAGGGAGTTCAGCATTATGGGAATGCAAGCCGTGCCTGTAGCAGCAGCACTAACGTAGTGATGGACGTGCAGGATGAGGGAAGGAGTGCACTGAAGGAAGCACTTTAGCTGACTATCATGTAACATGTTCGTATTATGAAATTGTAATGGCATGAGCCTCTGAAACCAGCAAATGGGAAAGATGTAAATGAGAAGGTGATCTAGAAAAAAACATTTAACAGTCTTGTATATTATTAATATGATGCACAGAGTTGCTATGGAGATGAAGGCAAGTTAGAGATTGCGTTCCAGTATGTATATATAGTGAATACTTTTTATTATATGAATTACGCAGTGTTGTGACAGACTGTGTATGTAGACCTGGAGCTAAGGCACTAATTAAGCAGCACAATGGCAATGCGAATTCAGCAGACACCCAGTTGCAGCTAAATACCCAACCTTCTGCATTGCATATGGTGCCCCAGGTGTCTATCTGTGGGTGCTCTGGGCAGTGAACTATTTTACCAAATCCCAAGGAGTCAACTCTGATAAACGTTCACAAAAAGAAGGGAGTATTTTGTGGAAAGACACATAGGGACTGGAGCTTCTTGAAGCTCCGAAGACAAGACAGCTCCTCTGTGTGGGAAGGGTAGGTGCCTCCCCAACAAAATATGAGAAATAAAGCATTATCAGAGAGTTGCAGAATTGTCCAGCAGGACGGATTTTGGGGGTAGGAGTGTCTCTGCCCTAACCTCCTGCTGAAGTCTGTGTTGGCTCCTGATCAGGTCATTCAGGGCTTTGCTTTGATGGCTCTTAAAAACCTCTGAGGATAGTTTTCCCACAACCTCTCTGGACGTCTGGTCCACTGCTGGGCAGTCCTTAAGCAGCAGCATCCCAGGACTATGCCAGATACCTATCAACACATCTGCAAGGAGTAAGGTAGGAGTGTCCCTGACATTGTGGAAGCCAAACTCTTACTGCGATGCCCATTTTATGTTATGGAATACACTGCTCCAGATACAACCACAAATTTATTTTTGCAACTTTGCAAGACTAATTTGTACAGAAAGGTCTCATGGCGCTGTGGTGTGACGAGTTTGCTATTCTTGTTTTGATTATTGCAAGTAAAGCAATAGCTAAATGTGGCTTCATGTCTTATTAATATCATGTTTTAGAGAGCAATATTCACAAGCACAGAAAACAAGTCTGGAGGATAAAGAATTTGAAAATGACAAGACATGAATTGGTCTTTGTCCGAAAGGTCAGTACATGATAAAATAATGAAGTCTGGACAGGTTGTCCATCTTGCCCATCCCCTTGCACGATCACCTTGTAATTATATATGAGTTTTATGTTGATAAATATATGTTATGGAAGACTCTCGTACACACAAAAAAAATAATCCTGGCTGTAGCAGGAGCATGGAACCTTAGAATTTCTTTTTATCTATTTTAACAGGATCACTTCCCAGGGTTTGTTATATAACAACACTGCTTTCAATGATAATAAATTCTCAGCTGAAGATTAACACTGAGATATTCTGTCAAGAAGCACAAAGAAATAGAACAGAACCCCAGAAAAATTTAAACTGGGTAAATCACCCCACGTTATTTCACCAAGTACAAATCAAAGCACTAGTAAGTTCTTGAGGCTTAAAAGCAAAGCCATTCTTTCTTACACAGTTCTTTTGCCAGAAGACCCTTCAGTATCTTGTGAGCTTTACACCACTGGAAGTAGAGAACAATGGTAGAATCAGTAGAAAGCAAGCAGGAGGAGGTGGAAGACATATGATGTACTACTATGATGTGGTTGCCATGACAGGAATGTGGTGGGATGACGCACAACTGGAGTGCTGCATTGGAGTGCTTCTTCAAAAGGGATAGGCCATACAGGGGTAGACCTGAATGTAAGGAAGTATTTTGATTGTCTAGAACTTAATGATGGTGACAACAGGGCTGAGTGTTTATGGGTAAGAATCAGGGAGAGGGCCAACAAGGCAAATACCATGGTGGGAGTCTGTTATAGACTGCCCAACCAGGATGAAGGGGCAGACAAAATATTCTATAAGCAGCTGGGAGAAGTCTCACAATCCCTAGACCTTGTTTTCTGGGAAACTTCAACTTACCAGATGTCTGCTGGAGATACAATACAGCTGAGAGGCAACAGTCCAGAAGGTTCCTGCAGTGTGTTGGGGGTAACTTCCTGACACAGCTAGGGAGGGAGGCAACTTGGGAAGGTGTCCCACTGGACCTGTTGTTTGTGAACAGAGAAGGACTTGTGCACCTGGTTGGATGCTGTCTTGGGCACAGCAATCATGAAATTAGATAGAGTTTTCAATTCATGGAGAAGCAAGGAGGGAGGTCAGCAGAACTCCCACCTGGGGCTGCTGGAGGGCAGACTTTGTTTTTTTCAGGTGTGCCTGGTTGACAAAGTCCCATGGGAGGCAGTCTTGAAGGGCAAAGGTGTTAAGCAAGGCTGAACATCGTTCAAAAAATAAGTCTTAAAGGCATGAGAACGGGCTATCTCCATATGCTAAAAGATGAGCCCTCAGAGAAGAAGACTGGCCTGGCTGAACAGAAGGCTTTGTCTGGAATTCAAGGAAAAAAAAAAGATTTTATGACGTTTGGAAGAATGTGCAGGTTATTCAGGAGGACTACAAAGATGTCGTGATGCAGGGAGAAAATTAGAAGTGCTAAAACCCAACTAGAACTTAAACTGGCTTCTGCTATTAAGGAAAATCAAAAATGTTTCTATAAACACATTAGGAACAAAAGAAGGGCCTAAGGAGAATCTCCATCTTGGGTTCATACCAGAAGGTAAGTTGGAAGGCAACATCAATGACTTTTCAGTTCTTCACTGCAGTGGATTATACTGCAAGGTAGATTAAATATTCAGCTTTATCTGTTTTACCTTTCTTGTTCCCGTCTTCTCTGTGATTTCTTGTTTCGCTGTCTTAGTCACTGTTTCAAAGTTTAATTTTTCTCCTAAAACTTTTGACCTTTTGAAACTGTGTTTTATAATGCATTTTTAGTTTCCCTTTGGTGTGGCTAAATAGAATTTACAGGTTTTATTCAGTACAAATAAAATTCTAAGTGAGGCTAGTGACATTCAGGAGAAAATATTTGCCCTTTTATAGATATTTTTTTTTTCCCCCCAATTTAAACACAGAAATGAGGTAACAGTTTCTTTTCTAACACTTAATGAACCATAAAAGTATCTCAGTATGAACAAAGTTAGCAGATACCAAATCTTGCGTTTTCACTCAGCTTTACGTTGGATGGCCGGGCCTCATATCAGACATACACCATGCTCTGCATGGTGCCAGGGTGAAGAGCATCAAAGGGTGAAGTGTGGAATAAGGACACTACTTTCAGCAGTAATGATGACCATGAGTCTACAGACCTTGCAATGATTTGGAGTGTACGAGTTCCAGGCTCCTGCAGGCTTTGTTCTCAGCCATGGACCTTATTCCACACTTGGCCACCCCCATCTGAAGAAACTGTCCTTCAGAATGTGAAGTTGACATGGGGCTGTCCCACAGCATGTCAGACCGAACACATGCACCAGCTGAGGGCAAATGCCCTCCCAAAGACAGAGCCGGTTATGTTCTAGGCAAGTGGCAATACTACCCAGGTCCTCCCAAGCCCACCGTACCCGAGTGTTCCCCATGCTTCTACTACTGATGCCCATGGGCGTTTGAGTAGTGTTCCAGTGCTCAACAAAGAGCCGTGTGTTGCTTTGTTCCATGTACATTGCGTAGTGAATATTGATTGTATCCTTCAGTCTGCACAATTGGTTTGTCACCTGAGAAATGCATTCAACCCTTAATGAGGTCCAGACTAATTAATCTGAGGGAAAATAAAAAGAAGTAAAAATAGCAAGGTCATTTGCAGTCTCTTAACAATGATAGTGCTAATGAAGCTTTAAAATGAAAGACAAGATTAATTCCCTAAACTTTTAAGTCAGTATGGGGGACAATGCAGCTGGCAGAGAGGAGAGGCAATTTCTCCAGGGTGTGGGGGGGACACCCAAACAAAAAAAAGCATGGAAAGTGCCTTTCTCCCCTTAAACCAGCAATAATGTCAGAACTGTAGGTCAGAAAGTGACCTGTTTCAAATTCTGAGCAAAGTTTATCCCTCATCCGGTAGGAACATGACTTCATCAGAGCTTTAAAACACATTTCATTGTCCTCTCCTGTCACTGCTACGATGGCATCGCTCTATGGAATTCCAATTACTTTTTTTCCCAATTATTTTCCTTCTTTTCAAAACAATGCGTAGCTTTTATGACAATCCAAGAAAATTCTCTTCCTTGAGCAGTGTTTCCCTATTTAGCAGAATGTATTTAGACCTTGACATTTTAGTATATATTTTCAGTAAAGGATCACAGAAAAGATCAGTGGGAGTAGAGATGCACGATACACAAACCAGATACGGTGCCAACTGCAAAAAGTTTTTCCTCTCCCTTAGAGTTGCATTGCTCGTCCTTTGGCAAGGAGTTTGCTCCATCCATGCAGGAAGCTACTCACACGTGGGTGAGTTGCAAAGCAAAATCCTGTAGTTGTGAATAGGGTGAGATGTGCTTGAACTAACGAGCTCTGCTCGTCGTTAGGCAGTGCCTGCCTGCCCAGGGCCATGCGGGTGAGTGCTGGTGTCTCAGAGCAGCCTCTGCTTTGAGGGGTAAACTGCTCATTTCAGCGTCCACAGAGGAGGGAGGGCAGTGGCGAAGGCTGTGGCTTGTACTGTCCCAGGAGAGGTTCCTCTGTGCACGTATAACAAAATGCACACGGAATGTACCCAGGTTCTGTGGTACTTCCTCATCCTGCCCATCTTTCGTCAGGTGGAATATTGCACATCCTCTCCTCCTCCTCTCTTTAAGCCAAGTTTTCTAATTGTTGTCCAGCTCAGCCTTCAGCAGCTCCCTCTGCCATGGGTGACTGGTATAAAGAGGGGAGTTCTGCTCACAGAAAACCATATTATTTGCTGTTATTTGAAGCAATTTTACAATTGTTGAGATGATGAGCAAACTGAATAGTTTGTATGCTTTAAACTTCAACCATTTTGAATCCTAAACTGGCATGCTTAATCATAAATTATCAGTCTCCCTGTCAGGCTGTTTTAGAAAGGGCTGTGACGTTTGTGCTGCTTGGTGGGCTCTGTCAGAATCCTGCAGTAGAAACACCACTTATTGGAACTGTCACTGGAGCACAGAAGAGAGTACAATTTGGAGCTACGTTGGAGAGACTCCGACAAAGCAAGCAGGGGTGGAAGACAGAGGACTGAGGAAAAGGAAGGACAAGAACCCTATTTGGGCTCTTTGTCATCATTTTAGATATATGGACCAACAGAATGCATTTTCCAGTGAAGGGTGAGCCCATCTAATGTGAGCACAAAATGCTCACTTGTCATAACTGCTTCCAAAGAACACGCTGAAGTAGCACATGAAGCACCATGTCAAAATTGCTACTCTAGAAAATTATATAGCGAGACTGTAGAAATTCAGTGAGAAGTAATTTTCTGTGAGAGAAATAGGGCTGGTATAACTGGTTTTAGTTTGGCATACTTTCGTTGTTTCAATACAATGACAACATTTTCAGCACCGGTAGGGATGCAAGGAATACATCACTAAAAAAATATACCACAAAATGAATCATCTGCTTAATGACACGAAGTTTTAAAGAATGAGTCTGTAAATTTGGTATGGATTTAATTACAAGTGATCTCATCATGCAACAAAGCAGCAAATTGAACAAACTCATCTTTCTGATTATATATTTTCTAGGTTTTGCTTTTGTAACTCCTCGTTGTCACTCATAACTTGTATTTTATTAATTTAAAAATAAATTCAGAATAGTTTTATGACTGAATGGCTGTCACTAAGAACTTGTAATACCCCTGCTTTATGTGTTTGAATTTTCTTTAATGAAGCCATGACTTTGATAATTAGAAAGATTTTGATTACCACAAAATGAGTAGTAAATTTCCACAACAATAGTAGTGGGATTAATTTATGACTTTTTTTTTTAAGAAAACTCAAGCTTTTACATTTTTCAAGGTATAAAAATCTGTTATGCAAAATGGAGCTAACAAGATCAGTTTTCATGAAGGTTTGATAATGATTATATTGCAAACTATATTAATCATTATGACAGCAGTTACCCTGTGTCTGGAAAGCCATAGACTATATTTAAGGAAAATTGAAGTGCCCGTGCAGAGAGCACTATACTGTAAATTTTATTCCTCCAGAAGAAGTTGGTTATTCTATTAAGGAATCCTTTCAACTAAGACATAAAGCATAAAATATAAATGGCAGTGATTCTGTAATTCATTTGGATGACTAATCACTGGAATGCTGCTTCTGTGATTCAGATTGCAGAATTAGGTTGCAATGCTTCTCTGTGAAGTATTTCTCAGCAAAAAAGGTTTGTTCACATATATGCTTAAGAAGTATATTTCCAGAACAAGTGAGGGACAAAGCAGCAACGAACTGATATTTTCTTATTTCTGCCTGTCCCCATATTATCAAGTTATATTGTTCATGTAAAGTTGTACAGTTTTCAGGTCCTTTCCTCCACAGCAGCCAGGCTACGATGTTCTTATGTGTCCACAATAGAAGGCTGGACTAAAACCACAAAGACTACCACATCTGTATAAGTCAATTAAAGATTTCTAGGGAACGTTCCCAGGAACTCGGTCATCTCTACTGTCATAATGCCACAGTTACCATCTGGGAGATCAAGCTCTCTCCCAAATAATTCCTGGGCAGGGTTCAGGAGTCAGCATGGACCAGGGAGCCTCACCTGCAGCAGCCACCCTGGAGAAGGGTGAATTTATATTACAGAAGAGGTAGCTTTGTGCCTCAGTACCTGAGGACAGTGCCAGTCATGTTTGATTTAGTATTGCAGGGTCAGCTGCAGCTCCCCGTGGGCAGCAGGGGCGAGCCCGGGGGTGCCTGTGACAGGGCAGTTCTCCTTCACCACTCCTGAGCAGAAGCTCAAAGTTCAGCATAAAGCCTTGCTTTTCCTTTACATTTCATTTCCTTCCTATACATTAACTATATAGTAATTATACTTATTGTACTGGTTATTATACTATTACTATAGCATAGTTATTACAATATTATTATAGTATATTATTATATATTATATTATATATAATAATATATAATATTATTATACTATAATAGTTATTATACTAGCAACTCAGCAGTCCGTAGTCTTGGTCTATCTCTCTTCCCCAGCGTGTGCTTTTGCGCTGTATTTCTAGGGCGAACTGCAGCACAGCAGGTAACAGCAGCTCCTCCACCTGCGCCAAGGGGACATACCCTTTTAGGCAGGGACTGAGATTTTTGCCTTGGCACAGGAGGCTTGCCACTGTCACGAACAAAAAGACTAAGCAGACTGCATGCCAGTAGAAAACTCACAGACAGGGCTTTTTTCCCCCCTTTGTTTAGCTATTGCTTTTCTCAATACAAGCAGCAGGAAAAAGCTCTTAATTTTCACAGTGGCTTTTAAAGCAAAAACAGTTATTGAAAATGGCGTTGTCTTGAGATTAGATTTAATGGGGGCATTCTTTTCTGAACTATGCTGTACAATTGTGTGGCATTTTTTCCTTGCTTTGCCTTGTCTTTTAACATTCCTGAATGCAGTTGCAGTGTAGACTATCAGATTACTTCTAAACTACCTCAGTCAAGCAAAGCTACTTTCCTCACATAATGTTCATAGGTGGTTTCTGATCACAGGTTTGAATTTTTGCTGTTAATTTACACCAAAAATGATAAAGCATTTAAACCTAAAACTCAGGAATAGGAAATTCCAGCTTGCTGACATCTCATCTCTGCTGTCTCAAAGATAAAGTCTTCAGTATGTTTATTTTCATGAAGTTTGGCGTGTTAATACTCAGAAAATACCTGTCTATCTCTCTGCAGTCTATCCCTATACCTGTCTGTCTCTCTTAGACAACTGTAAGGCTGGGATTACTCTGGTACTTGTCAGTGAACAAATGTCACAGTTATTCATGGCACCAGTGGGAAATCTAACTCGGACACAAAACCATCTAGGCTCAGTGCAAAGGTTGTTTCATCCTCTGGCCGACTAAATCAGTCAATAGTCTCTTTGCTTCTTCAATTTGTCCTTTCTCAGTCTTGTGCACTATTGTGGTCCTTGGGCTTACTGGCCTGGTCAGTAGGGTCCTCAGTTCCTCAGTTCAAGAGTGCTTAGGAGCAGTGTCCTTCCTTAATTGCAAATCAAGAGGACTCATCAGACTCATCAGCCTCTTCTCTCCCATCCTAGGCTCCAGCCGCAGCCGGCTCAATGGCATCCACTGGGCTCAATACAGTGCATACGGCTCTGTATTGTACTGGGGAACCCCAAACTGGACCCAATATCCATACGGGGCCTCACCAGTGCTGGCAGCAGGAAGCCTCTCCCCTCACCTGGCTCACTGTGCTCTCACTTGCGCAGCCCAGGGCACAGCCGGCTTCTTCTACAAGGCTCACTGATGTCTCCCATTTGACTTGTCCACCACAACTCCCAGACCCTTTCCTGCAAAGCCAGCTTCTCCGCAGCCAGCTCTACCTACCCTCATCCATGGGGTTGTTGCACCCCAGCCACGGCGCTGTGCACTGTTCAGCTCAGACAAGGTCCAAGCTTAGACTCGGATCAAGTTCAAGCACTGAATCAGTGAGTATTTCTCCCCACTATCATACTGGGGAGTTCTGGGATCCAAGGACAGCCTGCAGCAGTCTCACATGTTGGGTGGTGGATGTTCAGCGTCTGAGCCACCCAGTGACAGCTGTGGGAGAGGGAAGCAGCTGCGATGCAGTGCAGCGGCTTGGACTAACTGCCAAATACTGGAGAAACGTGATGAAAAATAACCCTGCACTTCTGGCTGTGAGGAGTTGCTGTGAATTAGGGAAGCCTCAATCAATCAATGTCAAGAGAGTTTTATAGTGTATTCAAACGTGTAGCTTTCGTTGGTTAAAGCTTAACACAACATGCTGTGGTATGTCTTACGCTGTTGTATCTTTCTCATAGTAATGTTTCTCTCTCCAGTGGTTTGTTATCCCCGTCTCTTCCCTTTCTCTTTATTGGCTTTCCTTAGAAAATAGAAAGCATGTTCCGATTCTCACAATCCAGTTTTCTTTAGGGTACAATTGTTCCTATTCATCTCATTTTAATATTGTTATTAATTGTATCATCAGATACAATTAAATGTTTCATCAGGGACCAATACTAAAATCTTTTTAACTCTGAAGCATGTTTGTTGGGTTCAGAAAACAATTTTAGTTCTGAGGTTCAAATAAATCTTAACAAAACAAGCAACCAACCCATCATCTTGGGTTGCAATTCACCATGCCTTCTCCAGCCCTGCCTAGGAAAATACGGTAGAACTGGATTAACTCCTGAATTGAGCACAACGAGTTTCCACAAGGGAAACAGAGCAGATGTTAGGGATAAGAAAGGTTCCAGAAGACTAGCCACATACCCCTACACACTGTGTGAAGTATATGTGATAAAATTCTGTTTCAGTCAGGAAATTCTTGAAGGGGGGGGGGGGGGGGGGGGGGGGGGGGGGGGGGGGGGGGGGGGGGGG
>JAOTQQ010000039.1:268592-283716 GCA_026546715.1 Gallinago undulata | reverse complement strand
GCCATGGGCCCCAGAGCTTGACACGGTGCTCCAGGCAAGGGACCATGAGAGCAGAGTAGAGGGGAAGAACCGCCTCCCTCCACCTGCTGGCCGTGTTTCTGTTGATGCTGTCCAGGATACGGTTGGCTTTCTGGACTGCAAGCACACATTGGCAGCTTAAATGAAACCCTTAACTGGGGTTTCATTATGTAGGCAACATATGCCAGAATAATTTTTAGATTATGTGGTGAAACTCCTCAGAACCTAAAAGAATATTGATAGACATCTGCAGGGCACGGGAAGCACAAATAATACCCTGTCCAGATACTCCCAGGCCCCTCACAGAACCATCAAAGACCCATTTCTATAAGCCTAGAGAAGCACAGAGGCACGGTGACAGGCAGGGAATCCAAGTGTAGGAGTCAAGGAAGGGATCCCCTATCCTGGCTCCTCCCAGGTCTATCCCAGGAGAACCATGAGCCCCACAATCCAGACATGAAACCCATCACCTGCCTCATTGGGAGCTCTCTGGATCACCTTGTGAGTACAGAAGGGTGGCTGCCCAGGGGTGAGATGCAGGGAAACAGCATATGGGGATCGCACAGGTTTATTATGGGATGTTTAGGGGAAGACCAAAGGTGGGAAAACAGAGGGATTAAATTAAGGAGATCTGGGATGGAACAAGTGTGGGAAATAGAGGGCTAAGGGAACAACAGGGTCTCTCTTCATGTAGGCAGAGACTAGGCAGCAGCAGAGTTGGGGGCATGCCCAGGCCAGACTAATCAGACCTGGGAGCATGAAGTTGTGGCAGCTTCTCTCTGTATGTCCAATTCAGCACAATATATTTATCTCTTACAATAATATGTGGTCTGGTTTAGATACTGTCAAGTAATCTAAGTTACTGGATTTGCTTTCTAATGTTCGAGAGCAGCCTGCAGTATTTAATTGGGAGGAATCCAGGAAGGAACAAATTTTCAAAGAATTACTGAATTTCAACTTGCTTATCGATTCTGTCTATCAAACTGATCTGCTAGCTTCCTGAGGACAACTGAAACCTTGACCATTGTATGGAATCAAAGGAAAAGAAGTGACTTCACAGATTTGCTGCCAGACAGCTTTTACTTTTTCACTGTACAGCTAGCACAAAAATTCACCACTGAATAGTTTCACTGCTTTTAATGCTGAGTCTTGCACTTGAGTTTATTAGAAACCCTCAACCACCTCGGCTGTGAAAAGCAAGCAGTCCCACAAATCGAAGGAGTGGGCTCATGAACCAGTAACTCCAGCGAAGTATTCACTGGGTCAGGGACCAAAGGGTATTACCTTACCTCTCATATTCATCTACAGCTTTTGAAAGCTGAACAAAAAAATCATCCAGGCCTGTGCCAAGCACAGCAGAAACACCAACCACCTATAAAAGAAAATCATATACCAGAACTGAAGAGTAACTGAGCCAAGTTTTTAGGTAAGTGATGGATGATCAAAGCTGGAAAGACTATGCAGTATCTTTAAAAAAACAAAACCACAACTTAAAAAAAAAGGGGGAGAGGGGTGTCTAATAAACCCAATTAATCATCTCAGTGGTGTAAGAGCATGCAGTAATACTTCTGCTTCTATCATTCCTACTTTCAACCTCTTTCTCCACCTGCCATTAATGTTTGCTACCTCCAGTTTTTGGTTTGGTTTTGTTCATTTTCTTTCTCTCTTATTTAACTCAGGAACCTGGTTTTTCCTGTCTGTTCTACAAATTTCACCACAGGGGGAGGGAAACAACAGTTAAAAAAAGAAAATCTGACTCATCACCCACACTTGTACCTTCAATCTCAATACCCCACAAAAAACATAGCTAAGACAGTACAATGCCTAAACACAATGAACAAGATAGGGCAATTCAAAAGAAATATTAAGTCTTTCTTCTGGTTACTCTGCTGTTGTTGTTACTAATCCAAGTTCTCATTCTGAACCTAGCATTATAAGCAGTTAGTATGATTGCTGCAATATCAGTGTACTAGAATTAAAGAGCAAAATAGATCACAAGAACTGACCTTTTGACTCTCAAGTTCTGTCTAATACTTTGTATTTAGCTGAAGAGTATTTTAAAAAGTACCTAATCCACTCCCAGAACAGCAAGAGATGGAGAATTTAATCTGTTACTATTTCAACACACTCAAAATACACATCTGTTTTGTAATTTGAACTTGTCTGTCATTTCACTTCTGGTCAATTGTTCTGCTTTTATTAAATGAATTATATAAAATTACCTTTAAGACTATTACTAGCCAGTACTTGGTGATCCTTAAGAATCTTACATCCTCTAATGAAAACTCCCCCTCTTCTTCATTAGCAAGACAGTCTTAACTACTAACTTTCAAATCAAAGATTTTTCCAACAGTCCTGCATCAAGTTGCACCAGGGGAAGTTCAGGTTAGATATTAGGAAATATTTCTTTACTGAAAGGGTTGTCAGGCATTGGAATGGGCTGCCCAGGGAGGTGGTTGAGTCACCATCCCTGGAGGTGTTCAAGAGACGAGTTGACATGGTGCTCGGGGATATGGATTAGTGTTGGGTTGGTGTTGTTTTGGGTGTGGTGTGTGGTGTTTTTTTTTATTGGTTTTTGGGTTTTTTTTTGTATTTTTTTGTTTGTTTTTTCATTGGTTGGACTAGATGATCTTAAAAGGTCCCTTCCAACCTAGGTGATTCTGTGATTTTGTCAATAGTACAGTAAATATGCAGACAATCAAGCATGCCAAAGGATTTCAGGAATTAGTCTAGGCACTGTGTCGGTATATATTAATATATACCACTGCATTTAAGTACAAGCTGCCTTCTGCTCTATCATCCTCTGCATATGTCCGAACTTACAGTATTTTTGGTTTGGCTCAATTATCATTATCTATATGAATGGAATCATTTATTTTCAATGACTTTCTTGGAATATCCATAAAGCCATTTGCTTTTTCTTAAGTAAAAGCCAATAAAAACACAATTAGGTGAACCCTTTTAGCACAGACTATGGGGTCATTGACATCCTCCAATATATAATATTTGAATGAATTTGTCCTCTCAAAACCTGGTAAGTAGAAAAAAACCCGACTTTTTCTTGTGTCAGCAAATATACAGGATATGTATTTGTTTGCTTGTTTTTGAGGTTCTTTCCATTCTTCCTACATAGTAAATTGCCTAACTACACTCGACACTTTCAGAACAAGGAAAATTCTCTCAGATGGGAGACACTGCATCACAGAACATCACCCCTTACCAGCCTATCTTAGCTTTCTTCTGATGATTAATCACAATTCAGTATTAAATGATTCAGGCTGCCCCTCAGTGTAAGGAGCAACTTAAGTTACTTTATGTTTAAACGAGCAAATCCTCATCCCCAATGCAAGGCTCATCAACAGACTCCAGTTCAACAGGGCAGTGCAAAACCCTTTTACAGAGGACAGAATAGCTGCAGTTGGAAGAGCTCTCTGGAGATCATCTAGTACAACCTCTCCTCTTCAAAAAGCAGGATTAGCTGGAACAGGTTGCTCAAGATCTTCTCTGAGTGTGTTTTGAGTACCTCCAAGGATGGAGACTCCACAGTTTCTCTGGACCACCTGTTCCAGTGCTCAATGAGTAAAATTACAGTAGTTCTTTTTTTCCTCTCCTGTTTAAGCATAGCTTCCTGCATTCACTTTGTGTCTGTTGCCCCTTCACTGGGCCTCTGTCTTCCTTACTTCCTCCCATCAGGTATTTATACATTAAATAACATCCTCCTTGAGCTTTCTCTTCTCCAGGCTTTTATGAGAGGTAGTAAAAAAGAAAGATTCTTACCTTCAGCGAACTGTAAAATTCATCTAACACTAAACTCATAGAACGAGTCAGATTACTGACATAGGATGTCTCTTGATTCAGGGCATCCTGAAAAGTCTCAAAGTCCTGCATCCATTCTACTGCAAAACTGTGGTCAATTATGTCAGTCTGGAAGGAGAAAAGAAAACTTTCAGAAGTAATAATGATGAATCCTTAGCCTTAGGCTGTTAAGTGGACAAAAAAACAATTTCCACTTTCAACTTACTTTCAAGATGCTGATCTTTTAAAAATATTTAGCCCTGGTCTGATATTTTCCAAGCTCTGTTTTTATCAAACTAACTATTTGAATACAGAAAGAAAAGACAAACAACCACTACCCCAGTTTTAAGAAAGCACCTTCAAGAAAACAATTGGAAGTCTAAAGGCTTCTATGACTTACTGGAAAGGGGCATCCAAATATTGCCTACCATACAAGGAAGTTTAAGTTCTAAATATTACATTGTATGATTGAGGCCAGACATGAACAGTCCTCATTGAAGATCCTGTCTTTTCTTGACTGGCTTGGGGGTCAGCAGGGAGAGGGAGCCACTTCCACATCGGGTAACAGCCTACAGGATCTTTATAGAAAGCAAACTGTGCTCTGACCTGAAGAAGTTATAATCTAAACTTGCTACAAGACAATGGACACTAACAGCTGAGCTGGGTCAATAATTTTATATGGATTACTACATAAACAGACTATTAGAGAGTTTTATAAACTTTATAAATCTTTTCATATGTGTATCCACTATTATCTCAATATAGAGGTGTCTAAAACCCTGATATATCTCATTTTCCAGCACCAATAAGAAGGAGGAAAATAGATAAAGGAAGTATTGCCTAGCATTACTCAAAGAGATATGAGACAGAACTGAATCCATCTAGGGTCAAAGCCTGACTATTTAGAGTTAGCTTGATTAAATTCTATAAATAAAATTACATCAACTCTAGAAATTCCCCCCCACCTCTGCAAATCTCAACATTCCTTAAATCTATATGTTTGTCACTGCACATATATCAGTTCATTGGGATTCTACTGTTCTTATTAAGAGTAAATTTTAAAATGCTAGTCAAAAATTCTTCAAGTGCTGTTGGCTTTACTTTTTACTAAAGGCTAAACAACCAACCAAAATGAAGTTTAGTTATGAATCCTAAGACTTGGGCCTATCTTTCCTTACCTGTACTGATGAAGTTCCATTTCTTTCAGTCTTTCAAAAAATGTTTTTTCTTAAGAGAGAATAATTTTCCTAGACCATGACTTTTTCTATGGAAAAAGCTTAACAGCTTATTCTAAAATTGCTGTCTAGAGTTAGAAAGAAACCAGTGCTAAAGTGAAAACTTGCTAAGTAAGAAAGCAAAGACATGCATGGCTTGGGTCACTGGGAGACGTGTGTAGTTGGGACTACCTCAGACACTAATCCTACTTGGCTGGTGCGAGGTAAAATTTCACATTCAAATCATGGGTTTTCCAGAGGAAGCGTATGGTATATACGTGTGCGCACACAAAAAGCCTTCTATGCTGAGGAGCAATTCCTTGAACACAAAGGATGTCTCTGGGGAAAAGGAAGAGTATGCACACCAAAAATCTAATAGGATTCTTTTAATATGTGGACTTGTTATGTTTAAAGAAGCTAGCTGTTAAGTTCAAAAGCATTCCTTTAAGACTACAAGCACCTTATACAACAGTGGAGGTGTATTCTTAGGCTAGTGACTATCTGCTTTCTGGCAAATAATGGCATTTTGCTACTCTCACTGATCAGGACCAAGCAGCTTTTGTTAAGTTCTGCCTCCTGCTATACACGGGACTCCTTCCTCAAAAGAGGTAGTTGTTACACAATTCCCACTCTGAGTCATCAGCCTGCTGCCGAATAGAAATAATTAATGATTAAGATATTTGTTTGGAGGAAGCAGGGGACTGTAAGAGCAGATTCAGTAATGAACTTACCCTTATGTTACAAAGTTAAGTTTCCTTCTAACCTAGGGTTAAAGTGCAAAACATTTTTCAATTTGTTGGTATCTTCTCTAACTTGAATGTTTGGGTGTAACTGCCTATCCCCGACTCTTCTTCTGCATTTCTATCCCACAGTAAAGACCTTTTAGATTCAGTTTTCAGCCTGCAGCACCCTCTCAGCCCCTCTTTTCTAAAAAAACTTATAATTGTAGTGAGACAAAGAGACTACAGCAAAGCAAGCTAAACAGAACAACGTTTCACTAGGACACAGAAACCATAGACATAGAAACCATAGCTTTAACTTACTTTGTTCATTACAACAATGAAAGGTAGCTTTGTCTTGTACAGGATGCTGGGGACAAACACACACAAAAAAAAAACCCACAAAAAATATTAAAAATTAATTTAAATCTCACTAGAATAGAAAACAAGTTAAGCATAAGGCAGACAAGACTTGTACAAAAATGAATACATTTGACTTCAAAAGATAATTATTTTCCTCTGCATCAATCAGAATGTAATTTTCCTGCTTACCATAGATGAACAAAACATACCCCCCCCCCAAGATGTAAGTGCATGCGTGTAAGATATAAAATCTCCTTATAAATACCCAGTTAACTTTGATTACTCTATGACTCTCAGATCCCAGTTTTTACCTCTCTTCACATTTTCTAAATCTAAATTCACAACATGTATAAAGCAAACCTACCTCGAAACATGAGCTTACATATTAATTTCACAGTATAGATTCTAGCACCTTTTGGTCAACACTACTGCCACAAAATGCAGTAAGTGATAAGACACATTTTGCATACTTCTATTACAGTGATACAGCTTTTGGCCTAGCACTGATAGGTTTCTTGAAAAACTTTTAACAGCATTTACCATGACTTATGACAACTCTAGGTATGTTCATCTTTACATAGCTATTTAGTCCCTGGTTTAACATGAAAGAAAACAGATAAATCCATGTACGAGGAGGAAGACAACAAATCAAGAACTCCATGCTATGCTTAGCTTCAAACAAATCTTGACGAATCACTGAAAAGTATTAATAATATTTAAAAAATAGAACAAAATAATATGTGTTTACAAGAAGAAGATTAAATTAGGCTATCTTGATACATCTTAGATAAATTATTTTATTAGCAACAGGCAAGGTATTACATCTGATGTAACTAGCCTTCATCATACTAAGGCTCATAGATAATTTAATGCTGTCAGCGGGAGTTTTGACCAATGACAACTTGACTCAGACATCCATTGGCACCTAAATTATTTTGCTTATCCAAGGGGAAAACCACGGAGACAGGGAATGCAAAACAACAGAATAAGTGGATACAAAGTGGCAATGTGTGCTTGCAGCCCAGAAAGCCAACCGTATCCTGGACAGCATCAACAGAAACACGGCCAGCAGGTGGAAGGAGGCGGTTCTTCCCCTCTGCTCTCATGGTCCCTTGCCTGAAGCACCGTGTCAAGCTCTGGGGCCCATGGCACAAGACAGACACGGACCCATTGGAGCAGGGCCAGAGGAGGCCACAAAAATGATCAGAGGGCTGGAGCCCCTCTGCCGCGAAGAAAGGCTGAGAGAGTTGGGGTTGTTCAGCCTGGAGAGGGAAGGCTTTGGGGAGACCTTACTGCAGCCTTTCGATATTTAAAGGGGGCTTATAAGAGAGACAGGGAGACTTTTTACCAGGGCCTGTAGTGACAGGACAAGGGACGATGGTTTTAAACTGAAAGAGGGCAGGTTCAGATTGGACATAAGGAAGAAAACTTTTATAACAGCGGTGAGACATTGGAGCCATTTGCCCAGAAAAGCTGTGGATGCCTCATCATGGGAGGTGTTCGTGGTTGGCTTGGACAGGGCTTTGAGCAACCTGATCTAGTGAAAAATGTCTCCATCCATGGAAACATGGGTGGAAACTATGATCTTTGAAGGTCTCTTCCTACCCAAACTATTCTACAATTCCCCTCCAAAATAAGTATCAAAGAGACCCAGCAATCAAAGCAGAAGGACTGCGTTTTCAGCTCTTCTTACCTGCAGGCATACAGCATGTTGGACATAAAGGTGATAGGGTTAGTGCTGCGAGAGGTGTCCATCACATAAACAACAACTGAAGGAAAAGAGGAAGCCTGGAAACCAAAAATAAGTTATTTTAATTACAAATACATACTGTTCAACAGCCACTTCTTTCACACAACCTCACTGTCAAGTCATGCAGAAAACACTTACCAAGGCCTCGGTTATGATGGTTCCTGATGCTGACCAGGTGAATACCTCAATTTGCCCTGGTGTGTCAATAATAACATACCTGTTAAGAAGTTACCCCCGACAAACAATAAGAGAAAATTAGTTAAGCACAAAATTCTGTTCTGATCATGTTACCACAAGCACGTAATGGCAAATCACATGATTGTTCTTCAAGGAAGAACAACTTCTCCCAAACAGTGACAAGATTTATGAGCATGCCTGAAAATTTCCTGTATGAATTTTCTAACTAAGCAGCACGTACTCTCTTCAGATTCTACTAAAGGCATCTATCTGAGAGACACTTAGTATTGCAAACTCTTCAGAAGAGTTAATTGTTGCCTATTTGAACAGTGCATGAGAAAAAAACAACAGTGTAATGGAAGGCAAGAAAAGCAGAACTGAATCAGCAGACATTTCTTTCATGTATCTGAAGAAAGTATAGTTTTTCTGTTCTAATTCTATGTTCTTTTCCACACAAAAATTATATCAAGGCTGAAATACATCTAGAAAACACGTTTCACATGTTTTTCGCACAATGATCCCAGAAAAGTAGAACTTGGTAGAATGTACTCACTTGGATGCATTTTGTCTTTTTTCAATAAACTTCATCACCTGATTGCAAAAGAAGAAGTATACTTTGTATTTAGGCTCATACTTCCATAGTCATTTCATAACAGAAATTACATTAACTTGCACAGCTGCATGTACGTATTAAAAGAAGGTTCAAGTCTCTAAGCTTTTCAATGGGCGAAAACGCCCTGCCTAAGGAAGGGTGGAAAATGCTCAGACACTGCACAGGTCAAAGACAGCATTGATTTTGTCTGTGTTTCAGTACCCAGCTTAAGAAACAGTATAATAAATGCAGTTGTTCCCTACCTTTTTACTAAGAGATTGTGCGCTCTCTCAGTATCTTGCATAAGTTCCCACCCCAGTGCTGATTTAACACTACTATTTAAGAGAGCAGTCAGTTATCCAATAACCCTAGGAAAACGTAAACCATTTCCAGAAGTGAGCTTCCCTACTTCAAAATCAGAGGACTCATATGCAAGATTTTCTAGCAAACATAGTGCAACAGAACAGTTACGTATAAAGACTAAAAAACATTCTGTATACGTGGCTTCTAAATTTTACTTTTTAAAAGCCAAAACAATGGAAATGTCTCAAATGAAAGCTAACAAGCTTTGGCTGCTTTGTAAAATACATGGTTCTGTATGGAGACTACTCTAAAGAAATATTAGGAGACTAACCAAACACAATGCTCTTTGAGACTCCAAATACATAAAAAACCCCAGTCTCACAGCACAGTATTTGTAGCACAGTGTCACATAGGAACAACCTCATACCTGATCAAACCTTGTAGCAAAGAGATTGAGAGAGGTTACTATTCCACCATTTGGGCCCAACCCATATCTAGGTGCTTCATTTAGGAAAGCAGACAATAATGCAGACTTCAGAAGGCTTCTTTTTCAATTCTGATAATAGTTGGCCATGTACAACGCACACTGGATACCTTGCAGCAAAAGAAAATACCCCTAACGCACAATTAAGTCTTCTAACTGATGCAGTTGATAATAAATACAAAATAGCCTCTCTCTTGCCCAAAAACCCATGAGTGACAGTAAACACTGTATATTATCTATTTATTATCTGTATATTATGATTCTGAATCCGTGCATTATGATTCTACAATTCTACCTCCATCTGCACAACCTGTTACTTAGGAGACAAAGGACCTCCATACCCCTCTGGAAGTGCAGTCATTTTAGGGTACTGTCACTGAACTACAGTCATCAAACTACTTTGCAGCAAGAGCCAACGGTCCAACATCTTTGAGATTCAGTAAGACAACAGTGCTTTAATTATGGTCAAACAACATTGAAATAGTCTTCTCCACCTACTATGGACAAATATGAATTTGCATGTTTGTTTATAACAAATAAAAAATTAGACTTGTTAAAACATGGGGGAAAGGCTGCTGGCTTCCACAAAGAAAGACACAAGCTCTTTGACAGAACAACAGGGAAAAAAAAAAAAAAAAAAGACAGGGGCAGCGTGCCTATTATTTGTAAAAAGGCACTATTAGCTAGAATAATTGTTAGCACAGGAGAAAATTACCTCACCAGTATCAAATCTTGTAGAACATATGTTTTTAACCTCACATGCAAGAAATACATAGTCAAAAACTTCTGATCTTCAGGTAACATTCCGCATTACTGCAATCCCCAACACCCCTTAACCCCTTCATCATGGTGTGCAGAAGTGACAGACTATTTTCACAAAATCTGAGATGTCAAATATCATTATTTAGACAAAAAAAAAAAGGATACTGTTTCATGACTTCTTTGTACTTCACGGTGTCCCTGATATCTAGAGGAGAAAGATGTATAAATAGTTTTATGACATCACATTTAAAACATCTTTCTTCACCAATTCGCAGATCTAGCAAGTCTCCTTTTGTCTCAAGTAGCAGATCTAGCACCAACAGGAAAAATCTTCCAAGCAGAATAAGTAAAATCAAACAGATTTGCTATGTTCTCAACATACATATGAAGCGAATATAAATCACATGAAACACCACCAGTTTAGATATTTAGCAGTAACTTTTTCAGTCAAATTTTATTCTCAGCTGACCAATGTCAGTTAACAAAGTATATATGTACCTAACTGTATTATTAGAGGTCCAGCACTGAAACAGATACTCTAAGTAATTATTTGACAACAACAAAACAACTTTGGTAACCAAACTATCTTTCTTATGCCCTGGAGAGGCAGGCTGACAAACTTTAGAAAGCTTAACAGACAGGACCCTCGCAAACCTAATGACTGGCAAGTGCTTTGGAGCGGCTAAACGTAAGGCCTGTTTTATTGTTAAATAAAGGTATTTTCTCTAAAATCCAAGTCTTTTCAAGTGCTTTACAGAAGTTATTTGGTAGCACATATGTCTAGTGTTGTTCTGCCAGAACAGAACCAGGTCAAATCTGCTAATATGTTCGCTGCTGACAAAGGGGAAAAAACAAAACAAACAAACAGGAAGCCAAACACATCAAATAACACCAGATGACGTAAAAAAACATACAAACGCAATGGAAGGATGCTTTTGGTCCTAATAAATTGACACGTTAAAGACTAGAAGGATAATGGAGTTAAAGAATAAATTAATAAATAAATAAAAATGATAAATTAAAGCTTTTCTTGTGTTAGGACTTGGAATCTCTTTCATTAAAGAGAATATAAGCAACCTAGGTAAATACTTCACATACTCCACTCCTTTCCCCCTGCTCCTGTGAAATTTTGGAAAAGTACTGTACCAAAAACGGGTTTACTTATTCACGGTAAAACATACTGGCTTTATTCTGGCGGACTCCACAGACAAACCACACCTCTGACCCGGGCCATCCCCTTCCTCACACCACCACCCCCCCACAGGGCCGGGGACCGGGCCAGGTCAGACTCACCGATGTTGGCGGGGAAGGGCAGATCATGCACGGCGGGGTCCAGGTTGATCACGTACGGGGGGCAGCGCTGCCCATGTAGGTGGGCCGCCAGTCGCTAAGGGAACGCAAGGAGGCGTCAGGCCCCGCCGCACACGGGGTAGCGCTCAAGTAAGGCGGCAGCTCCCCCCGCCAGCTTCCACTCACCTGCACGAAGGTAGTTTTCCCAGAGCCGGCCATGCCCAGCACCAGCACACACACCGGGGACGCCGCCACCACGCTCGCCACCGCCATCTTCCCAGCACGCACTTGTCCTTCCGGGGCGCGGCAGGGGCGGTGGAGGGGTGGCACCCCAGCACGCCGCCATGACGCGCGCGGGACCTGGCTGTGGCCCCGCCGCCGCCGGCCCGGTACGCAACAAGGGCTTGAGCGGCCGTCCCGTGCTGGGTGGCACGCTCGGGTCCGGGGGCGGCGGGTAGCACCATCAACCGGCACCCGGGACAGGCCGCAATAGTGAGGGGGCGGCCGGAAGTGGGCAGGCGGCCGGAAGCGGGGGGGCGGGCGGCCGGAAGCGGGAGGGCGGGGCGCGCGCGCTGACGTGGCGGCGGCGGCGGCGGCAGCAGCAGCATGCGGGGTGGCAACAGCTCAGTGAGTGTTGGGGGGCCTCGCCGCCGGTACTGCCGTTATCCGGCTGGGGGTGGGCGAGGCGTGCACATGGGGCCGGAGGCCGCCGCGAGATGGGCTCTTCCGTCGGGGTGCCGGGAGCGGGCTGGCGCCGCTGAAACAGCCGGGATTGGTGCTTCAGCCGGGGGTCTCGCTGGGCCTGGGACCGGAGGGAGACGGGGCCCCGGCCTGGCCGGCGCCGCTTTGCGCGGGCGGTTTGCCCGTAGCAGGATGAGCGGCTCCGATCTGTTTGCTCCCCGGCGGGCGGCGAGCGGGACCCGGCCGGACTGCCCGGATAGCTAGCAGAGACGGCGGAAGCGCCTCCGCTTTCCGTTTGAAGGCCTGGCCGCCCCCTGACGTCGATGCCGGGGTGCGGCGTGCCCGGTTCCGCTCGGCTGGGGACCGGGAGGATGCGGAGCAGGGTGCTGCTGACTGCCGGCCTCGCTCGGACGTTTTGTCCTAAAGGCTGTCGGCGTAGGAGGCAGTGGTCCACGAAGTGGATGTAGAAACGTGGGACATGCTTTAGCCAAGAAAAGTCCTTGAAGGCCCTTCCAGCCTGGTATTCGATGATTTGATGATTCTGTGATGGAAACAGGGAGTTTCCTAAAGCGACTGAGCCACCAGGTCCCGGGGTTTTTGCCTCGGGAGTAGGGAGAATCATGGTCGAGGGACGGGATTCTGTCCCGCTGCTCCCCTCTGATGAGACACACACTCCAGCTCTGGGGCCTCAGCACAGGAGAGACATGGAGCTGTTGGAGCAGGGCCAGAGGAGGCCACGGAGATGCTGGGAGGGCTGGAGCCCCTCTGCTGGGAGGGGGGGCTGAGAGAGGTGGGGGGGATTCAGCCTGGAGAAGAGAAGGCTCCAGGGAGACCTTACTGCAGCCTTTTAGTACTTAAAAGGGGCTTATAAGAAAGACTTTTTATCAGGGCCTGTTGCAATAGACCAGGGAATGATGATTTTAAACTAAAATGAGGTAAATTCAGGCTAGATATAAGGAAGAAATTTTTTATTTGACAAGGGTTTTGAAACACTGGAACGGGTTTCCCAGAGAAGGTGGTGGATGCTCAATCCCTGGAAACATTCCAGATCAGGTTGGACAGAGCTCTGAGCAACCTGATCTAGTTGAAGGTGTCCCTGCCCATGGCAGGGGATTGGACAAGATGGACTTTAAAGGTCCCTTCTAATCCAAACCATTCTATGTTTCTACGGCAGTGCAGGACACTTTTTTTTTCATTCCAGTTTCTTATCTAGTTCCTATACATGGCAAGTTGCTCGTTTACAATTTTGGTATTTCATGTACTTCTCCTGAGCAATGATTTTTGTTTCTAGTCTGTTTCACCAAGATTTTTATCCTGGGTTTCGCAATGAAGAATGACATGAAGTTATTACTAGTATTTGGAAGAAAGCGATAAATGGTTGTCCACATGCCAGGAACAAGATACAGCAAATGGTTGGTTTGTACTGACATGGGAATGTCAGTGGTGTCTGTTTAATTACATGTCTTAATAGAAGCATAAGAAGCAACAAGCAATAAGTGACCAAAAAATCTTTGTTAAATAAGGAGGAGGATTCTATGATGTGGATAAAGTGAACATCTGGGCAGCCGACAGAATGCAAAGTAATTGAGATAAAAATGAAAAGAGGCCATAAAAGAGACTAGAGACAACATTCTTGGTATAGTAAATGCAAGAATTATTTCATTAACGATAAAATAAGTGCTATGTAAAAACTAATAAGATGTGAAATATTTGTCATTGTGTGATAAAGTCTGGGCAGAAAGCGGGTCCTGAATGAATTGGAGACAACACTCCAACGGGCCTCAGTGCAGGGGGAATGAGTGGCTTTGGGATGGGGAGCGTACAAGGGCTCATTCCTATTTTGATTCTAGTACTAATTCATCTGGAGTTGAAAAGGTTGAACGCTTCCTTGTTCCAGATAACAGTGGTTTCCTTTTCAAAGGAAGGTATGCACATCCTCAAAGAGCAGGTGATTGTGTTTAACTGAAAAGTGAAACATGCAAAAAGAAGAAAAATTATGCTGCTAATGTGAATTGTTCTGCTTTGTTAGGACACCAGGCCTGGACATCACAGACAACAGAAGGTCAAGAGGTCTCTTGGAAACAAAAAGTATGTGAATGTTTCTTGTCTAGGGTGACTGAGGACAAGAAAAAAGCTGAGGTTCCTATAGGAAAACCATATCTGGTCTTTACAAAATATTTTGAATTTTAAGAGGTGCAATGATTCTGGTTTGTGTGATGAGAATCTCAGTTGACTTTGCTCATTAGTTTGTGGGAAAGTGCTTTTCTAATACTTAAAGGAGAATTAGCTTTCATTTATTGTATTTAAAAGGATTTTAATATTGGGAATATAATGTTCAAGAGCAAGTGGTATTCCAAAATCTATGTATTTTGAGTGTGATTGCAACTGAAAGGCTTTGATTTGAGAACTCTTCTCCCCGTCCTTCTTTAGTAGCACCTTAAACATAGTATATACTATGTTTATACATGTATGTTTATGTATATACTATGTTTAGACATAGTATATACATAGCACCATCAATGTCCCCCACTCACTAATTTCTGGATTGATGTGTTAAAACATGTGACTCCACAGGTCAGGGTGTGGGAGAGTATTGCTGGGATGGCCATCAATCACAGTTATCATTCAAGCAATCTATTATTTCTGTTTGTGAATTGTGGTTGCGATGGGATATGTTGAAAACTGTTTCTGTTTGTTGTGTGTTCTTTCCTCTTACGTTAATGGCATTTTTCCAGATAATAGATACTCTAATGTTTCTTTGATGTCTAATAATTTTGCTGGTGTGTACAGTAGTGTCCAGGCATTTCAGGGCTATGAGAAATATTTGGGAATAGTGAAGCAAATATCTAGGAAGAAAAATCAGTGCTGCTGGCTGGTCCAAATCTGTCTTAATGTAGTGTGGTTCTTCAGGGCATGCTCTAGTGCCCAAGATTATTGGTTTGTCGTGGGCTGCTGTGTGGGTGGGTGATGGTTTGT
>JAOTQQ010000039.1:163630-268492 GCA_026546715.1 Gallinago undulata | reverse complement strand
TTTTTTGTTTTTTTTGTGGTTGGACTTGATGATCTCTGAGGTCCCTTCCAACCACCGTGATTCTGTGATTCTGTGATAAAGTCTAAGGCTGTCTTCATTGCTGAAAGCCTTGCTGGTTAAAACTCTCACTAGCATTAAGTCTTAATTGTCTGGTGTCAGCTCTGACTCTGGGAGTACATGCTGGAGGAGATCTTGCCCTGTGTGGGATGGTGTGTGAGCCGGCACAGGCAGGACACAGGAACAACCAAAAAACCACAGATGAAATGCCAAGACTAAATTTATGTCCATTACCTTGCCAACTGGGGGATCCTTGAAGCAGCGGCACACGAGCTGGAATGCAGGTACCACAGAGATCGGTCTGTGCTCGAGACCCACTGAACCTGCTGTTTTCACCTGTACATCAGTATTCACACAGCATCACTGTACTTTGATCTTTCCCACAGCAGGGCAGGAATCTCAATCAATCATAGGAGCCTCTGTCACAGGCTTGTGTTACAGAAAGACAGATACTCTACTTCTCCAACACACAAGGCTAAACAACAATTACTATGATATGTTGGTTGTTCTACACCTCAGCACAGGTCACTTGAGTGTATGTGTGTTTATAATCCTCCTCAAATCTTCCATTATTTTCCCACGTATGGAAAATATTTTTGTATTTTTTACATCTTTTGTAATGATGACCTGTAGAAGAATTCTTATATTTCGCATTGGTTGCTTAAGGACAAATGTACATTTTTTAAATTGAGATTAACTTGCATCTGCTTCTTAAATGGAAGTTTTGAGGTAGGTTGAATGTTTTTGTGTTGTTTTTTTTTTCTGATTCTCTTGAGTTGCTTTTTAATGTCATTCTCTAGAAGATGTGAAAAATAACACTTAGCGTGTTTTATCTTGCCTGCACTTTCCAGTTTACAAAACTCAGGAGATTCAGTGAACTGTGAAATGAATTTTTAGAGTACTTGGGAAGATGAAAGGGATGTTGTCTATCACGTTACTGTGGTTGTGTGTGTATGTATGCATATACATATCTATATATACATATATATACATGAGATTTCAATTTTCCAGGTCTAAGCACTTTGAGGAGGTCGAGACTACTGTCCTGGGACTAAATAGTAACTATGATGAGACAGTCAGCAACATTTCTTCTGCTTCACCAAATAGTCAAGTGAATGGAAGTGCAGAGTCCAGAAGCAAGCGGAACATTCGCAGGCCTGCTTACTGGTTGGAAATGAGAGGAATAAAAAACAGCATTAACAGATCTTCAGAGAAAAAAGGTACTCTGGTTTGGCTCACTGCAAAACTTTTTCTCTCTGATTCTTTTATGAGAGATTAGATGACTTCTGAAAGACATGCTGTAGTTCACCCACAAATTACAAGTTTGATAATGCTGCTTATGTATTAGGAAAAAAAAAAACTTTCTCCACTGCAGAAACATAGGTAAAATTCTCTGATGTTACACAGTTTCTTTTGAGTGACTTGGCTATTAAAATTACTGATTCTGTGATTGAACTCAGTTTTATCTGTAGAAGAGATACGTATAAAGGTTCTGCCAATAATACCAGGAGTATGTTGTGAGAGCTTTAAAAATAAAACAAAAGAACCACTAAAGATGTAGGAAAGGGGACCATTCACCAGTATTCTGGATTAGACATGGCTTTTGTGGTTGGTATTTCTTTTTAAGGATGTTTTTATTTCTTTTATTTTCTCACTTCTGTCAGTTACGATTTTCTGATTTGGAGGGGTTTGCATCCTATTATGAACATTCAGATTTCCTGGCATAGGAGCTGTTTTCCACACTTCTCATGTGGAGAGCTGAAACTTTGCTCTTCTTTAATGTACTTTCTTCTTATCTCTAAATTAGAATCTGTATTCCGTTCTGTTGCAAGGAGAGCCAAATCTGGTAGCTTGATAGAAGCAAGGTTCCTGCAGCTCCACACCCGCAGGTACAACCAGTAGTGAGACCAAGCATATATTGCTGTAGGTATAAACACGTATATGACATGTATACACAGCCAGCCAAGCACATCAACACAAAGAGGTGCACTCAGCACTCACACCAGTGGCCTCCATCCTGCTTCTCTCTCTGACTGATCAGGGTGTTACTGAGAGAAAGAAGCGCATATGAAAAGTATATATAAAAGAATTACATATATATGTATGCGTACATTTGTGTGTGCACACATGTGCTATATGGATCTCTCCTGTAGCTGGACTTTAACTCTCAGTCTACTCAGTGTCTGGCCTTTGGATCCTGCTCTTCCGGATGGTTGGTACTGGATCTACTAGCCCGGGTGGCGCGTGGAGCCATGCCAGTCACTGTGTAGACCTCCTCATAGACAGGTCACACTCACAGATACTGTGCTCCCTGTCCCTCTGGTTTGGTGTCAGGCACAGTCAGACTTGTGTGCTGACCAACTGTCTGTTTATAAGTGGCCCGTTTTACCCTCTAACACCTCTATTTCCCCCCACTTGATCCTCCCCAAATCAGCTAATTCTCTCCCTTCCTTTGATACCACTCTTAAACATCCCAGTCTTGTGTACTCCTGAATTCTTCTTCCCTAGCATCCCATATGTCACATAACCATAGGCATGTTATGTGCCACCACGCTCTCCCTTTTCACTGCTCCCCTCTTCCCCCTTCCAAAGGGTGCTCCAGAGAGCCACTCCCCTTGACTTGTGTGGTGGGTCTCCTGAGACAGACCTGTAGGTAGATGTCTGTTTCTTTGAATACATCATTTCTGTTCCCCTGCCTGCCATTGTGCTTCTGTACTTCTTGGTGTTCATGAAGGTAAGCCTTTGATAGGCCTGGAAACAGTGAGGGTAGGCAGGATATTTGTGTTTCCCCACCTGCCATTGTTTCTCATTGCTCCTTCTTGTGTGTGTGCAGATGAGGTTTTTTATGACACAACCTAGCACCTTCTGGCCCTCTTCCTGAGGAGGATTACTTTCCCAAAACAGGCTGTGGCACTGTTTCTTCCTTATCTTCTGTGTCAGAAGACTGCAGGCTGTGGAGTGTCTAAATGTTACCGAGTCAAAAGTCTAACTCATTGGTGCCTTACAAAAACTACTTTTTTTTTTAAAAAAAATATTGAATACGAAGATAAGTTGAGGCAGCAGCAGACTGAATAATGAGACTGAAGCATTTCTGTTCTTACTCGTTAGCAGGAGAAGTACTGTTGAAATGCAAGAGGAAATCTGAGCAAGGAGAAAGCGAAGATCTTAAAGACTCTCCCAAGAAGAAGCAGAAGATTTCGGGTAATACAAATAACTTGTAATTCCTAGGTACAAGCCTTCAGGTACTTCAGACTTTCTCTCTGCCCAAATGCTATCCTCTGCTGCCTTCCAACTCTGTCTCGTTCTTAAGTATAGGCTACTCTGTTTCAATTAATTTCCCAAAAGATTCTGGGCTAAATAATTAGACAAATTACTTGTAAACATCTGGAGATTAACGAGTATCATCATTAATTGATGATACCAGCAATATGGGCTTGTTATGGAGAAATCAAACCAAACCACTTTATTTTATCACAGAGGGGGATATCATAGGCCTTTCATCCCTTCAAAGGGTTGCTAATCAGTGGTTAGGTGCAAAAGGAAGTATTCAAGTGGTGAAAGTAGGAGCGGGTGTCACAGGAGAAGTATACATTTGCTGTCCAGTCTTGCAAGGGTGAGTGAGGTTAGGAAAGCCAGCCTGGAGTTAAATCTGGGAAGGGATGTAAAAGGCAGCAAGAAAGGATTCTACAAGTATGTGAACAGCAAAGGGAGGATTAGGGGAAGTGTGAGTGTGCTGCTGAACAGGGCAGCGGAGCTGGTGGCAAATGACATGGAAAAGGCTGAGGTATTCAGTGCTTCCTGTGCCTCACCCTTTATCACCTAAAGGAATCCTTTAGGAATCCCAAGTGCCTGAGACCAGAAGGGTAGTCTGGAGAAGGGCACTTAAACATACTGGACGTACCCAAGTCCCATGGCGCTTGACAGGTTGCACGGAGTGCTGAAAGAGCTGGTGGATTTCATTGTGAGGCCACTCTTGATTATCTTTGAAAGGTCATGGTGACTGGGAGAGGTTCCTGAAGACTGGAAGAGAGCAAATATCTCTCCTATCTTCAATGACAGAAGGAAGGAAGAGCTGGGGAACTACAGGCCAGTCAGCCTCACCTCAGTTCCTGGGAAGGTGATGGAGAGAATCCACCTGAAAAGCATTTGCCGTCACATGAAGGACAAGATGGTGATTGGGAGTAGTCAGCATGGATTCATGATGGGCAAATCATGCTTAATCAACCTGATGGTCTTCTACAATGAGGTCCCTAGCTTGGTGGATAAGAAGAGAGCAGTACATGTTGTGTACCTCAACTTCAGTAAAGCTTTTGGTACTGTTTCCCTCAGCATCTTCACAGATGAGCTGCTAAAATATGGGTTAGATAAGTGAACGGTGCAGTGGATTGAAAGCCAGGCCAGAGGGCTGTGATGAGCGGTACGAAGTCTAGTTGGAGGCACGTCACCAGTGCTGTACCCCGGGGGTAAACACTGGGGCCGGTCCTGTTTAACATTGTATTAACGACCTGGACAATCAGCAGTGTGCACCCTCAGCAAGTTCACAGATGATACAAACTGGGAGAAGTGGTGGTACGTCAGATGGGTGTGCTGCCATCCACAGGGACCTGGATGGGCTGGAGAATTAAGCAGAGAGGAATCTCTTGAGGTTCATCAAAGAGAAGTGTGAAGTCCTGCAGCTGGGCAGGAATAACCCCGTATATCAGCATGGGGAACTGACCTTCTGGAAACAAGCTTTGCAGAGAAGGAGCTTGGGGTTCTGGAGGGGGACAGCAAGCTGACCAGGAGCTAGCAACGCACTCTTGTGGCAAAGGCAGCCAGCAGAATTCTGGGCTACATTAGCTCCCTTGACCCGCTGGCAGTGCTCTTCCTAATCCTGCCTTTCTGCTCAGTGCTGGTGAGGCCACATCTGAAGTACCATGCCCAGTTCTGGGCTCCCCAATACAAGGCTTCAAAGACAATTTAGGGCCTGCAATGTCTTTCCTATGCAGCTGAGAGAGCTGCAGCTCTTCAGTCTGGAGAAGAGAAGGCTCAGTCACAATCTTATCAGTGTGTATAAATACTTGATGGTAGGGAATGAAGAAAAGGAATCCAGAATCTTCTCACTGACTGGACAAAAGGCAATGGGCACAAATTAAAACACACAAAATTCTATCTAAAGACAAGAATACACTTTTGTACTGTGAGGGTGGTCAAATCCTGGCACAAATTGCCCAAAGATGTTGTAGAGTCTTTCGGTGGAGATACTCAAAACTTAATTGGACATATTCTTTGGCAACCTACTGTAGCTGATGCTGCTTGAACTCAGGGGTTGGACTATGGGATCTCAGGAGGTCCCTTCAGACCTAAATATTTTGGCAGTTTCTGTGAAATAGATAAAGTATAGAATGATGGTTTGCAATTTGTCCTAGGTTCAATTCTAACTGTTGGTTTTGTCACCAAGAACTTGGAATTATGTCAGCAGCACAAAGCTGAAAGAGACAGAAAGCGTCTTGGAGAAAAGGCTAAAATTGAAAGTGTTCTTGACATTAGAGAAACAATTTAAAAATATAATGGAATATAGCATGTAAAATTAAAGATACTGTATTTAGGAAAAAATACTAGCAGAGGTGAAAGACAAGTATCAACCTCCTAGGTGTCAGTTCTTCAGAAGAGGATTTGAGATTTATTACAGATCAAAAGCTGAATAGGGACCAACAGTGTCACGCTTGTTTTTAAAAAGGCAGATATTATAGTGAGGTGTTTAAGCAGGAATGTAGACTTTCAGACGTGTTAAGTAATTCTTTTGCTCTGATGCGGGGTCACATTGGAGTGCTGTTTCCAGCCGTGGGCACTGCAGTTCAGGAATGTGTGGACCAGCTGAAGAGAACAGGCATGAGAACAGAGCAAAATCCATAACCAATGAGAAAATACTGAAGCAATAATAGTTTAGTCTAAAAAAAACAGGAATGGGACTGTCACATGGAACATTTGGTTGTCCATAAGTCATTAGGTTGGTTCAGCCACACTGGGAACAGAGGATGTTTCGGTGTGAAGAGTTCCCATCCCCTGAACTTTGTGTATGAACAGCCATACAGATTACAAATATCTGGATGGGACTAATGCCGGGAGCTGTAAGTAGCTATGGATTTTGAAAAGGAATAGGGAACGTAACCTTGAAATTCCTTTAAAAAAACCAAACAAACAAAAAAAAAACCCCATCTAACATTTCTCAATGAGTAGATTTGAGACAGCAGACTAAATAACAGCCTTCTAGCAAAAAATCTTTGCTCTTTTTGTAACAAGGCTCACAGAATTAAGTCTTCTGGTCTTTCTTGTTTGTGTTATAACAGGAAAAAAAAAACAAGCTGGAACACAACAAAACTCCAACATGAAAAGCCACTGTGTTCAGAAAGAACCAGAAACCTATGGCACAGGTAAGAAGAAGAGCACAGCAGTTGCTCAGAATTGTTTATAAAGCTGATTTTGGCTGGTTTAGAGTTAATTTTATTCATGGTAGCTAGTATGGGGCTATGCTTTGGAATTGTGTGGGAAACAGTGTTGATAGTACTGGGATGTTCCAGTTACTGCTGAGCAGTGCTTGCACAGAGCCAAGCCCTGCACCTCATCCCACCCTGCCAGTGATGGGCTGGGGAGGAGCACAAAAAGTTGGGAGGTGACACAGCCACTACAGCTGACCCTGAGAGACCCAAGGGATATTCCATACCGTATGATGTCATGCTCAGCATATAAAGCTGGGGGAAGAAGGAGGAACAGGGGGAATTTTTTGGAGTTTTGGTGTTTGTCTTCCCAAGTCGCTGTATGCATGATGAGCCCTGCTGTCCCGGAGATCACTGAACACCTGCCTGCCCATGGGAAGTAGTGAATTAATTCCTTGTTTTGCTTTGCTTGCATGCGGGGCTTTTGCTTTATCTATTAAACTGTCTTTATCTCAACCGATGAGATTCCTCCCTCTTAGTCTTCCTATTCTCTCCCCCATCTCACTGGAGGGTGTGAGCGAGAAGCTGTGAGGGGCTTAGTTGCCAGCTGGGGTTAAACTGTTAGCACAGCTAGAAGTTAAATGTGATTCTAGGATTTGAGTCTGAGCAACAGCTGTTTCTGCTGTTTCCATTTTGCTGTGCTCTTTACTGTTGACAAGGAAGAACTGGCTGTTGTCCTTTTGGCACTGTGTCAGTGCTGCAGAGCAGGACTGGAGGCACTGTATGCTGCTGAATAGTGTAGTTCCATGTGGTTTTACCACTGCATAACAGAACAGTGAATGGGGAATCACTTTTTGAACCAAGCAAAAGCTTGTTAAAATATATGCACTATAAAACTCATAAAAATATTTATACTTTTTTACTCAGCAGGATATGTTTGCAGGAAAAACTCTGTAGCTGTTGCTGCTAAATCACCTCTTCTGGTAACCTGTAGCCAGGCGCCCAAGCTGTCCATCTTAGAAAAATAACCTTAGCCTTGGTGTGACTTAATGAGTGCTGTGAGCTACACACACTAAGTACCCCAGTTTTCTGCCAAGTGCTGTTCTTTTTGCCTTTCCCCCAGCCACCTAGGGAGGGACAAGCCCAGCCTATTATTACTGGGCAAAGAGGAAAGCCTTTAGATCTTTTTATGATAAGAATTCAAGTAGATGGCTGGTAAGCCACTTTCTTCCTGGAACCCATTTCAGTAATTTATAAACCTTGTGGATTTCAAAAAGAGTCCAGGAAATGGAAACCATGGCACACAGGGTACTTCTACCTGACTGCTGGCTAATGTGGCCTGGCGGTGGAGCTCTGTTCACTTTTAGTGCCAAAGCTGCTGGCTAACAGAAGTGGAGTTCTAAAGATTTGATAAGTAGACCTGAACTGTGGACTTTGTCTGAAATTGTTGTCACATCTATGACTACTTTTACCATGGAAACCCTTTATGCTGAAAGAGAAGTTTACTCTGTGTGCTAAAGTAACTGTGTAATTGAAATGAATGAAGGAAAAATCTCTAGTGAACAAGTGGAAGAACACTCCTCACAAGGGGATGGTAGGATCAAAGAGTTTCTATAAAACGATCTCCCAAAAGGAGTGATGTGTACCTTGTCACATAACACATTTAAAGCTGCAAATGAGCTAAACCTGCTGAAGTGTAGCTGGACACAAGTTTGGTAGCATGTGATCCCTTTCTTTCTAGGATTCATTGTGCACAAGTAAAAAAAAAAAAAAAAAAGGATTGTGTTTGCAGTTCTACTCCAAACCTTTTGATTTGACAGGTAGTATGGAAGAGCAATGGTCTCTGGAAATTCAGGACAAAGGCCGAGTTACCTGTCCGACGTGCCGAGCTGTGGTGAGAAAGACTGTAGAAGGGCTGAAGAAACATATGGTAAATTGCAGGCAGGTAAGAACACAAGAGATGAGCAATGTTTTCTTTACAGCTCTTCAGCTTACTGGTAGAAATGCCTGCACACTGTTTAGTGTTGCATTTAAAACCAGTTTCATCTCATCGTCATCTCTTTAAGCAAGAGTCCTTTAAACATCTGTCAGAGGCTGTGCTTAGGGCTTCTTCCTTAGCCTTTTGCTGGAGATTTGGGGTAGTGAACAAAGGTGTAGCTATTTCATTGTTCCCCTAAATTTTAGGCTCTATAAAATATCTTCTGTTATTAATGGGCAATTGCCAGGCCCAAATAAAATATTCTGCTCTCCTGCTCTTTTCCCAGAACAAGTTTCCCACTCCTTTGGTTAATTTACAGTTACACACACAATGTCCTTATTTATTTCTAGAAAATGTTCACATGTCATCACTGTGGGAAACAGCTGAAGTCTTTAGGAGGGATGAAATACCATGTCATGGCAGACCATAACAATCAGGTAACACAACTACTGTGCATCAAAAAATCTTACAGGCAAGACGGTCTTTTGTTCCTTCCCTGACACATACAGAAACAGAACATGGTGTGTTTTTTCAAATGTTGTAGCTGTTTAAATCTTCCATACCTATTCTTTTTTCAGTGAGATTTGACATCTGAAAAAAACAAACAAACAGTAGAATGGTGCCAGATATGGTAGGTATGCTGCATTTTAGAAAGAAGGGGTGAATTTCTGTTTAGGCTGGTCACAAATAAAAGGCATTCTTGATCGCAGAAAAAAAAAGATTGCTCGTTAGGATGCAATTTTCAGTCCTTTACTAGAAAGTAATTTTTCTATATCCAGAGCAGACTAGATCTCAGATCTTTACAAGTTCAAAGGTGAAAAAGCAGAGGCAACAGTTCAGTTCTTGTCTCTACTTACTGTAAAGATACTAATGCTGCAATCCACTTTTCCTCTTTGCTATGACTTTAAAGAGGGCAATGTCTGCTGTTGTAGCTGTGAAGAATTAGAACATTTGGAAAGGTCATTCGGAAGTTTCGGCAAGGTTTAGATAATTAGTTGCTGTTATTTTTTACATAGCTTCCAGTACTGTGCTTTCAGAACATACAGCTGTACTAGTAAATTAAATAGGCCAGGGATCCTGTTCTGGCCCTGAGAAATAGGTATGTCACTCAGTTCTAACTCTGTATTCAGTCTAGGTGTAATATTATTACAAGGTAATATAGGAAATAATATACAATAATCATCAGAGAGAGAATAGAGAAGAACTTGAAGTGTAGTTTAGCATAGATGAATAACTGTTACAGGCAGTTAGCTTTAGTTAGGCTAAGTAGAAATGGTAGGACCAGTAAATGTTAAAGATGCCTGACAGAGCTGAGCAAGTACTTTCCAGAGACAGAAGAGGAGAAAAGTAATAATAGAAATATTGTCCTTCACAGCAGCTATAGTTTGGGATCATTTCTTATCAAGGTTTTGTTCACAAGTAGCCATGTAAATGTTAAAACTCTTATCTGCAAAGTGGTTTTCAGGCAGTTTACTCCTTTTAAAGACAATTCAGTTGTTTTGGGATGCAGTCAGTGATCGCTGTATTAGATACGCTTCTGTAAAATCATGAGTTGTAGTGATTTAATTATGTTACAAGCTTTCCTTCAGTAGTGTACTGAGTAGTGAATTCTGTATGAGAAAAACTGTAAATGCTGAGCATGCTGTATTTTTCTTTCATCTTTCTACTGTGCTTTAGCCAGTTGTGAAGGAGGGAGGAGAAGTGGATGAGCAGCTTGAGCGAGACCGCCTTCGGAAGGTTTTGAAGCTTATGGGAAAACTAAAGTGTACGAGGGAGGTAAGCTGCATTGTATCCTGAATTAAACAGCAGCAGATGCGTGAACGTAAAATAAGATGACAGTACTGCCAGTTATGCTTTGGTGCTAGCCAAGGCTGGACTTGTTTCAAGATTCTATCTGCTTTCAAGACAGAGTATCATAGAATGTTAGATGGTTTGGGTTGGAAGGAACCTTTAAGTCCATCTAGTCCAACTCTCCTGCCATGAGCAGGGACACATTCAACTAGATCAGGTTGCTCAGAGCCCTGTCCAACCTGACCTGGAATGTTTCCAGGGATGGAGCATCCACCACCTCTCTGGGAAACCTGTTCCAGTGTTTCAAAACCCTTGTCAAAAAAAAATAATTTCTTCCTTATATATAGCCCAAATCTACCCTCCTTTAGTTTAAAACCATTATACTTTTTCCTATTACAACAGGCCCTGATAAAAAGTTTGCCTTTGTCTATCTTATAAGCCCCTTTTAAGTACTAAAAGGCTGCAGTAAGGTCTCTCTGGAGCATCCTTGTTTAACACCTTGCTTCTTCATTCCACATATTGAGATTTTCTGTTGCCCACTGCCTATAAAGAAATTCTCAGAAATACTTCCTCCCGGATGCATCCAATTCTTTGTCCCAGATTTTCGCTATCTGAATAGACTAACGTTAAATTTTACTACGTGATTGTGTCTGATCTGTCAGGAAAAGTGATACTATGGTCAGCAAACTGTGAATTTTATACACAGTGGTCTTGTGGTCACTTGGAGAGCATTTTTCTTCCATGCGTTTTTCTTCTGCATTGACAGGGCTGCACAGGCAGCTTCAGTAGCATAATGGGATACCTATATCATGTTAAAAAATGTGGGAAGGCTGCCTCTGAGCTGGAGAAAATGGCTATGAAGTGCCATCATTGTGGAAAAGCGTACAAATCGAAGGCAGGACTTGTCTACCACCTCCGATCTAAGCATGGGCCGGTAAGTGCGAATTGCCATGGTTATCAGGCTAGCGTGGTGGTACTTCAGCTGTTCAGACTTGAGGCACACCTCAGCTTTTGTCTGCTGCTTGGGTGGGTAATTAGGGATAGCAAATCTTTGCATTCTTCTGTCTCTCTGAAGTATTCTGTCCTTGATACTTTGCTTCTTGCAGCAGCTGATGCTTTTCTGTGACTAGAATGAAGTTTTTAATAGTAAGTCACCATAGCAGCAGTAAACTTTCCCCAGCCTGACTTTTGCTCTACAGAAGAATGATGCTGACATGTATAACTTGACATGCTTTTCTTTGCTCTTACAAGACCTGACGTGGGAGCAGAACAGGCAGTACTGTATTTGTTGTTGTTCATAAGGGTTTTACAGCAAATGATGTGACATTCTTTCAAGACCAGTGGCTGCATGAAACTCTCTGCTTGAGCCTTGCTTCTGTGAACCCCCTGAGTAGATCTGGGGGTCTGTCTCGCCAGTGAGATGCACTTCTGTCCAATGTCTGTGACAGTGAACAGCTGCGGGAACATTTTCGTGTGGTGTTTGGCAGAATATTTATTCACAGTATTTAGTGTAACTGAAATAGGAACTAGTGAAGAAGGCTCATCTTTTTTGGCCTTCATTGCAGGTCACTTTCCTCCATGAGGAGAGAAGAACAGAGAGCCTGAAGAAAGTAAAACGGGAGCCAAGTAACGCAGGCAGAGTTCAGAGGAGGTCTGCAAAGGTGGCAATCTACTATCTCCATGAGCTAGCTGGAGAAGAGCTGGCCAAAGAGTGGCCTAAGAGAAAAGTTCTGCAGGACTTGATTCCGGATGACCGGAAGGTACGAGGCCTTAAAAATGCTATATAGGGTTTGAGTCTTTCCTCACATCAGATGAGTCTTGCACTAGCACCTACTCAGCACTGCCAGTGTTTGGTGGCCCATGGAAAGCAATATTGAAGAAGTAATGTCTTGTGGGGAGGGATCAGGTTTTGCTCCTCTGGCCTTAGATTACAGTATTGCTACAGTAGCAATTGCTGTGGTTATAAGTATTTTATCTGGGCAGGCTGTAATGACTTTAAAGTCCTATTGCTGTAATTTTCAGTGGGCACAAGTAAAGAAGACAGTTAAAGGCAGTGTGTTGTTCACAGGTCACAGGCTGCAGATCACTGCTACCATGCAGTGATATTTCACCGTTTTTCAGATTCCAGAGTTTCCAAAGAGCATCTTTTACGCTGTAAGGGAAACCCGAGAAGAGTGTGATTTATGGTTTGAATGGGGCAAGTACATCTAGAGGAAAAGGTGTAGTCAAAGTTATGGGAAGTTTTGCATTCTGGTGTTGTGGAAGTTTTCCCACGGATTCAGTTATGCTTGCAGAGAGTCAGCGAGATGGGAAAATATTGGTTATTGAGAGCTTGGTTGTTAAATTAGGAGAAGAAATATCTCTTCTGTGTCTCGGCCTGGGAGATAAAGGGACGTAGTTGGCCTTATGCGTAGCCAACATTGTTTCCAGTTTTCAATTCCATCTCTTTATCTCAGCTGAAATATACTCGTCCAGGACTGCCCACGTTTAGTCAAGATGTGCTGTGCAAATGGAAAACAGAGATAAAGATGTACCGAAGAGTCCACTGCCCAAATCAGGTAATCCTTAAGGGTTTCTGAAGCCTCAAAGTGAACAGATTTCGGGTCTGTTAAAAGCCAGAAGCTTTTCATAACCTTGAAACTGCAGTTTGTCTCTCTGGGAGACAAATTCTGCTCCATCTCAGGTTGGTTAGTGTAACCGAGATCCTGCTTGGACTGTTGCCTTAAGAATGATGTGTTTAAGCACTTCAGAGCCAGTAACTTGGTGTCAAACCGGAACACCTCTCACATCCAGCTGGGAGCTGGTCCATTTGAAAGTTTGTGGGAAAACAACAGGCCCCTCCCTGTCTAGCAGTGTACTAAATCTAATTATAGAAGAAAGGAGGACTAGAGATGGAAATATAAGAGTAGAGGGAGTTTGGCACAGCACTTAAGTTTTCTTTTGGAAGCTGGAAATAAGCTAAAGAAGACATGCATGGCACTGTCTTCCTGGTCTAGGAATGCTTATGTGTGTGCACTTAGTTTCTTACAATCCCATGCAGCAGTCACCAGTCATATCCAGTGAGAAGAAATGGTCCCATTGGTGGAAACTGTGGTAAGTATGATGCAGCTGATGCATACTGCTGGATAGGCAAGGGTCAGTGGTGGCTTCCATCTGGGTTTGTTGTAGAGACAATGCCTTCCCCCTGCCCTACATCACGCCCACCACTCTCTTCCCAATTTTCAGGCTTGCATCATGTTGTGTATGGAACTGTCCCCAGAAAGCAGCTGTCCCATTTCCCTGCCCAGTAACCCAGGAGCATATGTTGCACCCACCTCCTATTTCAGGGTGTGGGCTCTTGGCTGAGCACCATCTGGTGATGCCTAAAGTGCCACATAGGGAGGGCCTGTAAAGTGCCCTTAATTGAGACCATCGATGTTGGATGTGGTATTCTGCTCTGTGCCAACAGATAAGCAGGCAGGGCAGACCTCTCTTACCCCTTTTGGAATTGTCTTCCAGACCATAGGACTTCCTTGTGTAGGAAGAAGTGATTTCTTACTGACATTTTGCTGACATGCACTTTTTTTTGCCATTTCAGGGTTGTGAATCTGTGTATGGCAGTGTCTCAGGACTCAAATCTCACCTTGGCACATGTACCCTGGTTGGTAGTCTTGCTGTACTCATTATCTTTTATACCAATAGCCTGACTGTCCCTGTCCCTTACATGTCTCCTTGTTCAAGCTGTTGTCCTGCTATCTGCTGAGTTCCTCACAAGTTGACTGCTTCCTTACGTGCTAACAGGGTTGCCATTGCAAACGCTGCTTGAGGCAAGGAGGAATCATCTTAGCAGCATGCATTTTAGTGAAACTGCAGTCCTAGCTTTAGATTCACAGCTACAAGAGCATTTTTTCCAGGTACAGTGCTGGAGACCTTGTAAAATATCACAGAGCAGCCCTGTGCTTTGTGGGCTTAACTGGTCAGTAATGTCAGTGCTCTTGTAGCTAAAGCATTGTCTGGTATGAATAAGAGTTTCTATTTCTTACTGCTGGGTTATGTCTCAGCAAGATTAAAATACAATATGTAGGTGTATCAGCCTTCTAGGTAGCAATTTGCAATGGATTTTTTTTTTTTTTTTTTTTTGCTTTGGTGCCAGGGTGACTTCGTGGCTGGTAAATACAAGTGTCTGCTGTGTGAGAAGGAGTTCATTTCAGAGGGCGGGGTCAAGTATCACATCAACTCCATGCATGCTGAGGTAAGGCAGGCAGAATGGATGTCCTCAAACCCCAGGTTGCTGGAGGCAGGGAGGGTGAATGAGATGCTGGATGTTTGCCATGTTTTATTTTCTCCTTGCTCGCTGCTGGGAACAGGATCCCAAACTCAAGTGGCAAAACTTAAGCAAATCTAGCTTAAACATAGCTGTTCTTATGCATTGGTCTGGGGAGCAAGTGTTTTGTCGTGTCACATGTGTCTTGTCCCAAGCTGCTGCTGCTCAGTTCAGCTCTTCAGCATTTCCCATGCCTTTAGCCAGGCAATTGCCAAATCAAATCTGAGTCCTCTGAGACAGTGACACCTGAGGCGGAACACTGAAGAACAGAGCTTTGTTACACAGCTGCCTTTCCGGATCTCACGTTTCAGGAACACCTTGTCCCACAAGGCAGTTTTATTATAAGCCTTGATGGGCTTTGTATGGTATTTCCACTATGAGTACCAACCTGTTGCCTTCTAAACCCTCCAGGACTGGTTTGATGTGAACACAAGTACCACCAAAAGCTTTGAGAAGCTAATGAAAATCCGCCAAAGAGAAGAGCAGAGGAAGCAACGGAAGAAACGTCCTTTGACCCGGGGCAAAAAGAAGAGAACTGGGACCCTGGCTACCAAGAAGGTTCCCACTGTGGGAGTTGAAAAAATGAGGAGAAGTAAGAGGGGTCGTCCACAGAGGGTGGACAATGAGAGTGTGAGTAGTGAGGAGAGGGAGCCCCAAGTTGCACAGAGAACAAAATTTCCAAAACACAGCTGCAAGCGAGGCCGGAAGTAAAACCCTACAAGAAGAGGAGTAATCCTAAATCTTTTCAGTTACAAGCCCCCCTTCTGTCAAGCTCGTAACCCACAGTGCTAATACACACAACTGAATGTCCTTCAGACTGTGACTCCGTTCTACTCAGTGACCTTGATTTTGAAACTATTGCCTCTGGTCCATTGTGAGAGACTTCAAACCAAAGCTGTGGTACAGAGGCTTCCTCTCCTGGTGTAGTTCCCTTGGACAGTGGCACTAGCAGTGTACCCAGTGTAGTTCCTGTTCTGGTTACAGTCTCAGTTTGGGTCACATTAGTTCCTTGTGTAGTGGTTTCCAGTACAGCAGCTGTCTTGTTTTGTCATCTTCCTGTGATGGGTGAGATCAGGATTCTTTTTTAGCAGTTCTCCCTGTAAGGACTCACTAGCCCAGTGTTTAGGTCTTTTGTAAGGGGGGGATCCTTTCTTGCACAGTATGCACACAAGCTCATCAGCGCTGTGCAGAATACGAAGGCTTTAGCTTGCCCTGTAACTACCCTGTTTGTTGTCAGTGAGACTACCCCAGAAGAGCAAATACCTTCCTAGCATCTGCTCCAAGTTGCACAAGGCACCGTGCTCCATACAGTGAAGTTTCAGCTCAGCACCAGGCAGTAGCACCTGAGCTCTGGCCTGCTTGGAAGTAATGGGACATCATTAATGCCCTCATCAGAAACCCCCTATTTCCCTGGCATCTGTATTCTGTAGCACTGGGCATTGAATGTATGCAGAGGGTCTTCCAGTCCAGTGAGGAATAAATGCTCTCCAGCCTTCTGGAGATTCACTGGCATTTCAGAGACCCCCAGTAACTAATGTAGTAAGAATGGCCTTTGTGGGCCCTCTGAAGGCCATTTGTTTCAGATTCAGCTAGGAAACAAATGTGCCGCAAGACAGCGCATCCCTACAGTAGCAGCCTTGCTACTGCTGAAACCCTGTTCCATCGAGCTGCCGGTGAGGTGTTCTTTGTCATGCCCACACTCCCATAGTGTCCTTTTTTCTGCACTGTAGACGCCACCTTCGTGGTCTTCTGTCACCTGTTTCTTTTCAATACCGCTTCCTTTCTGTGAACGAAGCATATTGGCAGCGGCTTCCCTGCGTGGAAAAGGTTAGAAGAAGAGGGCTCATTATTTTAAGTCACTTATTGGCTTGAACTCTGGATCACAGGGGGTATCTTCTTGTGCTCCATAAATGAAGCAGATGTGATAGAAGCTGGTAGGAAGCAGCAGCACAGGCAGTCCTACTCATTCCTTCAGAGAATAGGTTCTCCAGAATTACTGTTATCCAAAGACCCACTGTACCAGGAAGTTGCAAAATTTGACCTTTCCCTTGCAGTTTTGCAGGCAAGAAAATAGGCAGCTGGCTCCAAGTTACCTTCCTGTGAATTTTCACTGCTTACCAAAGTTGCTGGTGGTGAAATTCAGGGGGAGGGAAGCCGCTGCAGTGCCTGGAGAACAGGTGGGTTTATACCTGTGTGTTATTTCCTGAATAATCACATCGTCCCCGGCAGCGGGAAGGGCTGTGGGGCCAGGGTGTTCTCAAGGGCTGCCTCTCTCACATAATCATCAAAGCAACCCCTGGCAGAGTGTGATCTGTCTGTCATGGGAATTAGCACCTGTGTGGTAGGGACAGCAGCTGTGCTGCCCGGTGGTTTACCAGCGGTAGTTAGTTATGCTGCCTTTTGGAACCAGCCCTCCTTGTGGGTGCAGTGCTGTGCTCAAAGTATAAATACGTGGATTTCTGTGCAGGGTCTGTTAAGGTTTGCAGTAAGAGGAGTGAGATCAGAAGGCAACAAAATAAAATGTCACCAGTGTGAGAATGTGGTTTTTTTATCGGTTTGGTGTGTAGTGTTCTTGGTACCATCCCTTCTTGTACAACACACCCCAGTCTGCTCACTTGGTTCTCCTGCATGCTGTGGACAATCCCTTGTTAAGAGTTTGGTTAGCCAAGCATTTTGCAAATCTAGACCAAAATTTTACCCTATAGAATCATAGAATGGTTGGGGTTGAAAGGGACCTTTAAAGACCATCTACTCCACTCCCCTTGCCCCAGGCACAGGCGTCATTCACTAGATCAGGTTGCTTAGAGCCTCATCCAACCTGACCTTGAATGACTCCAATGATGGGGCATCCACAGCTTTTCTGGGCAAATGGCTCCAATGTCTGTTATAAAAGTTTTCTTCCTTATGTCCAATCTGAACCTGCCCTCTTTCAGTTTAAAACCATCGTCCCTTGTCCTGTCACTACAGGCCCTGGTAAAAAGTCTCCCTGTCTCTCTTATAAGCCCCCTTTAAATATCGAAAGGCTGCAGTAAGGTCTCCCCAAAGCCTTCCCTCTCCAGGCTGAACAACCCCAACTCTCTCAGCCTTTCTTCGCGGCAGAGGGGCTCCAGCCCTCTGATCATTTTTGTGGCCTCCTCTGGCCCTGCTCCAACGGGTTCGTGTCTGTCTTGTGCCATGGGCCCCAGAGCTTGACACGGTGCTCCAGGCAAGGGACCATGAGAGCAGAGTAGAGGGGAAGAACCGCCTCCTTCCACCTGCTGGCCGTGTTTCTGTTGCTGCTGTCCAGGATACGGTTGGCTTTCTGGGCTGCAAGCACACATTGCCACCTCGTGTCCAATCTTTTGGTATCCCTGAGTCCGCTGCAGGGCTGCTCTCGATCCATTCACCACCATCCCCAGCTGCATTGATATTGGGGTTGCTCTGACCCAGGTGCAGGACCTTGCCCTTGCCCTTGCCCTTGTTGAATTTCATGGGGTTCATATGCACCCATTTCTGAAGCCTGTCATGGTCCTTCTGCATGTCATTCTGTCCCTCCAGTGAATCAACTGCACCACACGGTTTGGTGCCATCTGCACACCTGCACTCAATCACTGATTTGCATCATTGATGACAGTATTATGGGTGCCAACAGGGACCCCTGAGGGACAACACTCATTGCCCCGGCAATTGTTTCTGCAGCTGTGGTGGTTGTTCCCATTGCACAGCCTCCCATGTCCCTGTTTTTTTCATCAGGGTCGTTGTGAGACTCTTCTGAACTGTGAAACTTAACCAAAATAGATGGTGATACCAGAAAGTATACCTGAGCTTGCAGGCAAAAATTGGGTGCTGTTCCCTTCCACATGGTGTCATTAGCGTTATTTGTATGTCAGTTTTAGCCACTTTAACAACTGAAGTATCTGCCTTGGTCTCCTGATGGGTCCAAATCTCAGCACCTTGCAACACTGCAGGCACTGGTTACAAACAGGTTTCTGTGTGCTAATCTGGAGCAGGGTGTCCACTGACCAGCTGTGCCCAGACGGGTAGCTCTTGGAGGGCAGCTGTAGAAGGCATGACGAGGTGTCTGGAAGTGGCAGGCCCTGGACTGGGAGAGCCTGTGTGGAAATCCTACACACCAGCCTACAAAGATGGAGTGAAAAGGAAGCGAGAGCAGGCAGAAAATGGGACAGACAACTCCAGTTCCTGCCTGGTGCCTAGTGGACAGCCATCGTGCTTCCCCACCAAGCACGGCACAGAGAAAGCGACGGCCCCGGTTGCCTGTTTGTACCGTGGGGCAGAGTCAGGTACACGGGCAGCTCCTGCAGAGCAGGTGACATGCTGGGAGCCCCGAGGGACCTCAGCCCCCTCCCGAGAGCGCTGCCCTTGCCCCGATGCAGCCCATTGTCTCGGGGGGACGGGGGCCTGTGCTGACCGAGCCGTCCCCCATCGCTCCCAGCCGTGCCCGGACACACCGCCTGACCGCGGAGGCGGCACTGGCGATCTGGAGGCACGGCCCGAGGTCTCGGGGGCGGTGCCGGTGCCGCTGCGGCGCCGCTAGGAGAGGCGGCGCTGGGCGGAGCGGGCCGGGGGAGGACCAGGCGGCCGTTCCGCCCCCCTCCCGGCGCTGCGGCCGGGGCTCGGCCCCGCTCCGTCCCGCGGCGCAGGGAGCCGGGCCGGTGCCAGGGCCGCCGCCCGGGCCGGGGCCGCAGTCCGGGCCGGCCCGCCGCCATGGCCCGTTTCTCGGCCTTCCTCAACCCCGTCCTGGTGCTCTTCAGCTGCGACCTCTGCCTCGTGCGAGCCAGTAAGTGCGGCCGGGACGGGGCGGGAGGGGACGGGGCCGAAACGCCGCGCGTCGCCCCGCTCTCTGCCGCGGGGCCCGTCCGCCCCGCGCCCCGGGAGCCCGCGCTGCCATCTGCGGCGGGGCCGGGCGCGGGGCTGTCGCTCCCTGGGCGGGGGGACCAGGCCGGGCGCCGTGCGGGGAACCGCTGTCCCTGGCCGTGCCCCGGCCCCGCTGAGCGCTGGGGCCTCTCGCCAGAGCCCCCTGCCGACCTCCCCGGTCCCCGGCTCGGCCTCTGTCGCGACCCCGCTGGGGCTGCGCCCGGCTCCGGGGCGCCCCGGCCTCCCGGCCAGCTGTGCCTCCGGCCGTGTCGCCTCCCTTCCCCGCGGGTCGGGTGCGGGCGTGTGGCCGTGTGGCCGTGCTGCGCTCCCGGGAGGCCACCGGGCTCCTCCGCGGGCACCTGGAGTCGCCGCCCGCGGCTGTGGCTCCCGGAACCCAGCGCCGCCGGGCCGGCCGGCGGGGACGCGCGGGCGCTCCTTGTGCCCCCGCGGAGGTCGCTCCCCGTGTCCCGTCCGTGCCCCCTCCGGAGCCCCGGGGGCGTTGATGCCCCTCGGCCGGGAGGCTCCGGCGCTGCGGGCCGCGCTGGGCTGCTCCCTGGCCGACAGCCCTTCCAGCCGTGTCACCCAGGTCTGTCGGCACCCGGGGTACTCCTGTCCCTTCCTTCCTCGATGCTCTGAGTGCCCCCATGTCGGTGACAGCCTTCTGCTGTTTGCCCGTCGTCAGGCTACTGATGTAACTAATTGAATTGCGGGTACCAGACATGTTCTGATATGTTCTGCCATGTTTTCAGTCTCCTTGCAAAAGATGTACTCCAGTGCCTGACAGATTTAGGAAGAAATGCAGTCATGCAGTCAGGGTTGTTAAAAAGGGGCCACTTATTTTTAGATATGCAGTCTGATGCTTACCTCCTGCTGCAGGGATAAGTTGGGCAAACATCTAGGTGCCCTTGAGCAGCAGTCCCAAGGGCATGGGCTGAGGGGCAGGTGAGGTCCCCAGTCCTGAGTCACAGCAGAACGGGGAGGGCACCAGTGGGGCTGTGCCCCATCCCTCTGCCAACATCACTCTTGAGGGGTAGCTCTCTGGCCCCCTCTTTAGCCTCAAAGCCAGGTTGTGTGGCAGCCCAGTGCCCAGCTGCCCTGCGGGTCACCCTCCCAGCCGCCTGGCCCCAGGCTGGAGTCCTGCTGGCCCCAGCAGGCGGGACCAGCTCTTCTTCTTCAGCAGGCCTGGAGGGAACCCGCTGCTGCACTGACAGGACAAAAGAGTGCACCAGGCCTTAAGTAAGCGATTGCTCTTTCTGTGGTGGTGCCCATTCCTTATTATGCCTTTAATCAAAACTGAAGCTAGATAGCTTATAAGTGATGCAGAATCATTAGTTATTAATGCACTGGGCAGGGCTTCACTGTGGCATGCTTTTGCCAAAGAGCCAAGCAGAGTCTTGGAGCGTCTTGGCATTACAGAAATGTTATTAATAGTTGTCTTCAGAGAGTACATTTTTTGGACCCCTTGCTCTCACAGATCTTTATGGCAACAGCTCCGGCATAAAAATGCTCTAGCCTTAGCTGCAGAGCAGGCTGGAGATCGTTAGGCTTGATATGGGGATCATATGCAAAGCTTCCTATGGTGTGAGCTGTCATAGAATCATAGAATTGTCTGGGTTGGAAGCGACCTTTAAGATCATAGAGTCCAGCCATTAACCTAACACTGCCCCCCCATGTCCCTCAGCACCATGTCTACATGTCTTACGAACACCTCCAGGGATGGTAATGCAATCACTTCCCTTAGCAGCCTGTTCCAATGCTTGATAACCCTTTCTGTGAAGAAATTTTTCCTAATATCCATCCTAAACTTCTCTGCACAATTTGAGGCTGTTTCCTCTTGTCCTCTGGAGGTCTTGCCATAATAACTTTCAGTGAGTTCTCAGCTTGCATATCCTTGGGATTAAACATTGTCCCATGTTTCTAGAGTGAACTTCTTCAGTTTTGACTTCTGAAACTTCTTGTTCTATCTCTTCCTGCTGGACGTGCATATCTTACGTGCTCAGAAATGTCTTTTCTGCAGTTTGCTGAACTGCAAACTGACCACAGGACACTCATTTTTGCAATGAAGAGTTGCAGGCTGGACACCTTTGGGTCTCGCTGTCACACAGGTTCAGGTCTGCTTGCCCGGAGCCTGCACAAATTGTTTGTGATGCATGAGGTCTGAAGCACTGACCAGCCACGTGCACTGCAGCTCCATCGTTCCCACCATGAGCTCTTGCTCTCTCTCTATTTGGGACATTTAGGGATTGGCAATAGCAGATCACGCTGTCTTTGCAGTTTGATACCAGGATGGTGTCCCCTGGGATGCCGTTCTGCTGCTGGGGAGTGAAGGACCTGTGCAAACTCTGGCTGAGTGCAGTACAAGCGACACTGTCAGCCCTGTGTGGACCCAGCAGCGTGGCTCATGGGTCTGTGCAGCGTACTCGTTCTCAAATCATAGAGTGACTCAGCCCCAAGGCCACGTCTCAGCATCCCCAGCCTGAAAACCTGGGCTGGGCCAGGCTGGGCTCCCCGGGGAAGCCTAGAAAATTCTTATGCAGAGCTGGGAGCTTGCTACAAGCTCCGTCCACAAACTTCTGTGGTGCAGAAATGTCAGGCCTTGCCTTTAATTTCCTCGCATATATTTAAAGGTTGGGAAGTCCAACTTCCCAGTTCGAGCATGTTCAGACCTCTTCTCATTCTGTTAAAAGCTACCTAATTTATTACCGTAGATGTATCCGTTGAAGCACCAGGTCCTGTTCTTGTCCTGCGGCCAGCTGGCAGGGTCTGCTCACATCCATCACATTACTCTCGTGAGTTCCCAAGAGGGGAGCACATTGATGCTACCTACTAGGAATGGTTCATGGTTTGTGCTAAGTCCTGACCTGTGCCCAAGAGTGGTTTGGGCACATGCTGGATGGTTCAGACCAAAGCCTGGTTCCTGGGACTAGTCTCCATCACTGGATTACTGGGCTGTTCCTGACCTCATTACGTTTGCTAGCATAGTGGTAGCCTTGAACAACTGTTCTTATGCCTGAAGGTTAGCAGGAACGTTGCAGCCCCCTGAGACACACTCACACACCTCCCAGACTACATCTGTGGGGAGCTGAGCTCCTCTGCCCCAGTCAGTGGCCGGTTCTGGGGAATGCAGCTTTATTCGGCCTGGTTTGCTGTGAGCTTGTGGGAGAGCAGGATGTGCAGATAAGTCTCAGAGACTCCCTTTCACAGGTTGGAGTCATGAAACAGTCCCACTGGCAAAACTTTAAGGATGCACACTCTTCATCGAATAAGGAATATTTGAGTGTACCTTTGAATCCTTATCAGTTTTCCAGCTCTTGTTCTGGAAGAGAGGATGTAGCATCCTGTGATGTCTTCATTTGTGTTGTCTACAATGACTGTCTCCTTGTGATGCAGGATTCTGTTGGTGATACACTTAGCCCCTGTGCCTCTGAGAACATGTTTTCTGGGCTCTATGGGTCACCCTCCTGTCTGTCTCAGTCACCTGAGACCAACCACAAACCTAGAAACCTGCACTTCTCAGTGGGAATCACAGCCTTTTCCTGGTAGATCTGTCGTGGAACTGGGTATATTCAAATGTGAATGAATGGATTTAAATGGCTGACCTGCAGAAATGACCCTTCCTTGTCACTGTAACTGTGGTTGTCAGTGGTGTCTGTGGTTGTCTTTTTTCTTGTTCTCAGGTTTCCTCTGGGGCCTTTTTTCTATCTATATCTATACTGGTCTATACATCACAGCATTGAACTTGTGCTACACAAGCAGCTTGTAGAAGGACACTGCTTTCTGTACAGGAAGAGAGGATACTCAGACAGCAGCCTCACTGTCTTTATTCACGTGCTCCCGTGTCCAATTTCTGGACAAAATTTGGCTTTGTATGTGTACCAGTGTAAGATCCTGCCATGCTGTTAGTGCTTTGAAATCTCAGAATGGTGATGGTGCAGACCGTGGGTCAAGCAGACCAGCTTTCCAAAGGATAACAATGGCTGAGTGTTGCTGCCAGCTTTGCAGCCCATGGCGTTGCACTGCTGGGAAAGGCAGCTCTGCCTTCTGCATCGGGCTTTCCCTCCCACTCTAGAGCAGGGACCAATGCCAGGCGGATGAGATGGCCAGATTGAGTTGCATAGTGTTTTTATTCCAAGCTGCCCCATTTTTCTGTCACAGTTGATATATAAATACTGTGTCTGGGCTGCTGCCTACACAGTTCTGGATGGTGTGCCAGGCATTCGTGATGTGCACATCCGTGGGATGAGAGGAGTCTGATTTTACCATTGCAGTCTTGGTTGAAGGATTACACTAATGTAGGATTTGTTTGGACTTTCTGGACCCTACAGAAACACTGGACTTCCCTGCCAAGAGCCTACTCTGTGCCCAGGCTGAGCAGGAGCATGTCATGCCAGGCAGCCCTGCTTCTGCTCGTGCTGGAGCTGAAGGAAGTAAACTTTCCAACAGATGAACATCTGAGCAGCAGCGAAGGTACCTCAGATCTGCAAGCAGATGCCCTTGTGAAGAGCTGATGTCAATGTCATTCTCCTCTCCGATAGCAGGGTCTCTGCAGTGCTCTGAGACAGGCTGCAGGGATTTTTCATGTGATTTTTGAGCTGCAGGGACTGGTTAAATTGCCATGACAGTCTCTTAAACTCTGTAATTCTTTTTTGTTCAGGACAGGCCTTCATGCACTTCCCATTTCAATGTCTGCAAGGCGGAAGGAGCCTACTGGGGGCCCTTCGTGTCTTTAGCCAGGTTTGGCAGCCGGGGCGTGTGGTCAGCACTGCTAATCCCTTTTGGGTGGAACACGGGTGATGAGCTATGGGCTATGTCTGCCACTGCAAGTAAGCCCTTTAGAGAAGAGCCAGCCTCACGAGCTTGTCCATCTTCCCCGCTGTAGGACACTGCAGAGGGTAAGGTGTGCAGTGAGCACATTTCTCACCAGCAGCCAGGCTGGGGGGAGTCCTGGCCAGTGAGCCAAGGCTGCCAAATCCACTGGGTGTCACAGAGGGGTAGCTGCACAGGCAGGGAGCAGCTCGGTGCCTGCAGACTTTCCCGTCGTACAATGGGCAGCTGCTCACAAGCCCAGCAAGCACCATGCCCTGTGTGTGTGGCTGCTGGGGCTCAGCCTTCTGTGCCCACTGTACCACCCCTCTCCTGGGGACAGATTTGCCAGAGAAGCTGCTCCGTGTCGCCCTGGCCAACGTGCTGCCAGGGGCAGATGTTGGAGAGGCCACGCATGGTCGTGTGCAAGGCAGGTGCCTTTTCTGAGACATCTTCTTTTGTTTCTTTCCTGTGCCTTGCCTCCATCCGTCCTTGGCTTACCCAGACAGACCACCGTCCCCTGTCAACGTGACTGTGACGCAGCTGAAGGCAAACTCTGCCACAGTGTCCTGGGATGTCCCAGAAGGAGACGTGGTCATCGGCTATGCCATCTTACAGCAGGTATCCAGGCACTGTCCCCGGGGGCTGGGGATCTCTCTCATTGATTACCAGCATGCTCCTATGGCAGCCCTTGTGCCGCTGTTTGGGGCTCCTCTGGCATCTGCCTGAGGGCACATCTGCTGTTGAGCAGCCCTTGCCAGGGCAACCTGTCTGAGCCATCCATCCTGGTGGGAGGCAGCAGACCATGGGCTATGCTGGGGGCAGTTATCCCTCCAGTGGCTTCCCTGTGATTTCTCTGGTTAAATATAGTGCCTCAGCCATGACATAACCCTTCTTTGCTTGCCTTGCTCTGCCTCCACAGCCCCAGATAATGGTGGCTTCTCCAGGGAGGCACCTGGCTCTCTGGCCACGCAGGGATGCTGCGTGCCAGCCTGGCCCCCCCCAGGGGTGGGTGGTTGCCCGGGAAGGGAGGAGTAAGGGCAGTGTGCCTGCCACAGCCCTGCAGACAGGGACCTGTGCCCAGTGAGCTGGGAACAGCCTCCTGGGGATGACAGCTCTTCACTCCGGCAGCGGCAAGATGGGCAGATGCAGCGGTTCATCCGGGAGGTGAACACCACCAACCGCGCCTGCGTGCTGTGGGACCTGGCCGAGGACGCCGATTACATCATCCAGGTGCAGAGCATCGGCCTCTATGGGGAAAGCCAGGCCAGTAAGCGCGTGCACTTCCGAACCCTGAAGGAGACTGATCGCCTCCCTTCCAACAGCTCCAACCAAGGTGAGGCAGCTCCTTCCAGCTCGCCCAGGTGCTGCTGATGGGGCCACACCTGGAGGTCTCCACAGCCAGCAAGGAAGGTGCTGCCCTGAGCTGCAGGCTCCTTGAGGGACACAGGATCACAACCAGTAGCAAGGTTGTACAGGCTGCACTTGTGTCATGGCAATGTCCCCAAGCCCTGCATTACAGCCCTCCTATCCCAGGTTTTTGCACCCTGTTCAGCTAAGCAGAACAACTACTGTGGCCTGCCCAGCTGCTGCCTGTAGGAAGCAGACCATTGAAGGGGGCCTCCCAACCTGCAAGCTACCAAAGGACAAATGATAGAGCCCCACAGCCTCCTTTCTTACTTATATCCATGTTGTGCCTTCTTGCCTTGGGGTTGCCTGCATGCTGGTCCATGAGACATGATATAGAATTCTAAGAAAGATGATGCTTAGAGCATCCACTGGACTTGGGAGTCTGTCTCCAGCACTAGCCATAAGAGGGGAACTTGAGAAGAGTCCAGGGCAAGCAGATTGCTCAGAAATTTTGTGTTCAACTCACGGCCTTCCTAACCTGCCCTGGTCCCTACACAGGGAGTAAGCACTGAGATGCATTGTGCAGTCCATACTTGAACCCAGATAAGCTGCTAGAATTCCTGACTGCCTTTGGTAGGGAGGATGGTTTATTTGAGACAGGAAAGCCACAGGCTGCATGTCTTCTCCCCAGCCAAGATGTTATCCCACACCCCCCAAACAAGGATGGAGGTGGACCTCTCTCCTCTGGAGCTCCTTCTCAGGTCCTAGAGTGTTACTGGTCTTGGAGTAGGTTCCAGTGGGAGGGTGTCTGCTGCCAGTCCTGCCTGGGCTCTCTTCTCTGTAGGCGACATCACCATGGAAGGGCTGGACAAAGACAGGCACCTGCAGACGGGTGAGATTATCATCATTGTGGCTGTGCTGCTCATGTGGGCAGGTGAGTGCTGCAAGCAGCGTCCTAGCAGGCTGGGACAGAGGTGCAATCTAGGGTCCACAAAGAGAATGGGTCTCAAGAGAGTGCAGAGGTGTATTGGTATGGGTCTGGCATGCTTTTCAGTGAGTCCGTTAGAGCTTGAACCAGGACTTCTACCCAAAAGGAGCAGCCAGAGTCATTGCTCAGCAGTGATGGCCTGGAGCATGTGGGCCAGCTGGCCTGACTGCTGGGCTGGAAGACCAGGAGACAATGTGGGAGCCAAGTAAAACAGAATTACAGGTGGGACCATCCCAGCTGACGTTAACTATTATTTAAGTTTGGCCTTAGCTAGCTTATCTGAGATGGGATAACATTGCAGCACTGGCTGGTAGCGGCTGTGCCTCAGTCTACTGAAGCTGTAGGATGGGTGATGTGCTCCTGTAGAGCAGCTGATCAAAGACAGCGCTCCAGTGAAAACCAGGGTGCCCAGGGAGCAAGGAAGCCTAGGAGATAACAGTCAGCTCCTGACTGGTCACGTGCAGCTGCTGCAGATGGGAAATCATTTGTGCCCTACTCCCTTCTCAGTAAATGTGGATTGTCTAGTGGCTTCTTGCTGGAATCTCCCCTTGTCCTAGCCTTAAACACTTTTCTAATGCACTGGAAGAAAATACCAGATAGCTGCTGCTAGCTTACAGCTCATGCAGGTTGGTGTGTCAAGGAGAAATCAGGTCCAGTCTGCAGGTGGCCATGATCATGAACTGTGGTTTGAACAGGTCCAATACATCTAATGATGACAGTTCAAAGCATTGCCCCGGGATCTCCAGGTGTGGGATGTGTGCGCTGCATAAAATGGATGCTGTAAAACCATGACAGTCACCTACTCTGTGGTCAGTTTGCAGGACAGGACAAATCCAAGGGTTGGCTTTTTTGAGGGTCGCAAGTACTGGACCAGTGACTTCAGTGCCTTGCTGGAGGCACTCAGAAACCCACTCCGCTGCTCACTGACCTCAAGGGTTGTCCCTCTCTGAGTGCCTCGCCATCTGCCTCTGGCCTCAGAGCCCTAAGCTGTAGACACTGAGCACCTCACATGTGCCCAGATGGCTTTAGCCACATCCATGCCTCGTCTGTCTGAGGAGACTGGCTGGGCCATGCATGCAGAGGTGCTTGTGGTGGCCCAGGCTGACGCAGGTGTGGATGACCAGCAGCCCGGGGTGCCCTGCCCCAGTGCAGCTGGGATGCTGTGGGGAGGAGAGCAGGGAGCTGCTGATGTGAGGGAGTTCATCCTCTGTCTTTTGGCAGCGGTGATCGCCCTCTTCTGCAGACAGTATGACATCATCAAGGACAACGACTCCAACAACAACAAAGAGAAGACAAAGCCGTCCTCAGAGCATAGCACGCCAGAGCGACCAAGCGGAGGGCTGCTGCGGAGCAAGGTGAGCGGGTAGTGCTGGCAGGAGGGATGGCATATGACATGTGCTGTGGCTTGCTGCTGGGACAGGTTCTGGCTCTCTCCAGAAATTGAAACACCCCAGCTCGCACTCTTACCCTAAAAATTGAAGGATTTTGTGGTGCAGTGAGCCCTGGTCTCTCTGGGGCAGTGAGGGACGTGGCAGTGAGACATGCCTGGCACTCAGCAGCCCTCATCTGTCCCTCCATGCCAGTCATCCCATGCTTTGTGGATTCTCTGTCCCATGGCAGATGCCCTCCTAACCCCTCTCACCCTGCACCTGCCTCCAGTTGTAGCATGGCTACCACTAGGGACCAGGTGGAAGTCACCAGACACTCCAAGCCCTGGAGGCTGAAGAGTGTGGGGCAGGAGGGCTGGTTCACCCAGGGGTACTGGGGCACAGCAGAAGGCAGAAAGGCTTCCTGGGGAGGCGAGTGTGCAGGTGAAGGGACTTACCAGCTGAGCCACCTGAACCCTTCTGCCCGGAGAGCACATGGGTGCCAAAAGCTGTGGTTCCAGTGTTGGCTCCCTTGGTCCCCTGAGAGATGCTGAAGCCAGGGCTCTGCTGCAGCTCACCCACAGCTCAGCTCGGGGCAGAGGGCTCAGCTGTGGCTGGTAGCCCTATTGCAGAGGAGCTCTGCTGGTCTTGGTGCCTGCTGCGGGAGGCTGGGGTCTCTGCTGTGGGGTCTGCATCCCAGGGACTTAACACAGATTTTTCTCTCATAGAAGAAGTCTCCCTCAGTCAACATAATTGAGGTGTAAGTGCAGTACCACCTCTGCGTCTGGGGTCCTGGGTGTCCTGCCAGAGCCAAAGCAGGCCTTGGAAGAAGAGGCAGCGCCAGGTGCCTGGCCTGGAACTCTGCATGCGAAGATCCATGTATCAGAACTTATGCTTTCCCGAGGGCGCCTGTCCGGGGATGTGCATGGAGCCAGCTCCCAGCCATGCACACCGTGCATGGCCCTGCCTGTCCCGCATGCCTGGCCCCGCTCCCCTGCCGCTGTGGAGCGCGGAGCTGAGAACGGTCAGGGGGACATGCCACCAGCCATGGGGGAGAGAGGGGCCAGTGTGCTGCCTTGAGGGGAGGCCACGTCCCTGTGAGCTGGCTTGGCCAAAGGCCAGGTACCACCATGTGGCACCAGCCGCCTGCCCCGCAGGCCACCCGGAGCAGACCTTGCTTTCGGCTGCCGTGTCTGGGCTCAGAGGGCAGGGCTGCTCCCCTTTTGGCCCTGAGACCGAGGGGATGGGGCAGTGCAGGCACTCACTCCAGTGCTGCTGGAAGGTTGTGGCTCAGCAGCAGGAGGGTTTGTCTGTGAGGCTGGGCCCAGCGAGCAGAGCTGGCGAGGGGATCCCTGCTGGAGAACAGCGTTCCACCACACCCCGTCATTGCCGTGTAGGGGTTTCAGGGCCTCTCCCTTCTGCAGGGACACAAACGAGCACAGGGAGATAGTGCTGCTATGGCCACAGAGCATGCAGCCAGGCAAGGAGGGCTGGTAGGAGACGTTTTGTGGGGTGGTGGGAGCCCCAGAGAGCTGGGGGAGCAGGCAGTGCCAGGGCATGGCCTGCTCGTGCGGGGACAACGTGAGCCATCAACTGCCCTGGTGCTGTGAAGAAGTGATGTCCGGTCTGTGCTTGTTTGTTCCCCAGTGCCTGCGAGCAGAAGTCTGTCAGTGCGTATCTGCACTACTCTGTGGCCAAGGCCAGGCCCAGGTGTGCCCTCCTGCCAGCGGTGGGAGGGGATGGGGACACGAGGAGGCTCTCTGCTGCAGAGATGGCCGGTGGTGCCCTGTCTGCTGCTCTTCCTCCATGTTCTGCTCTGCAGACTGTCACTGAGCTGGGGTGCTGGCTCTGCAGCCCTGGACTCAAGCATCACAGGATCCAGCGTCTTCCAGGAATAAACCTCCCAGTAAAGCACTTTCAGGACTCTTCCTTCCAGGTGCTGCTCAGCTCCTGCTGCAGGACTAGGTGGGGAAGGGACAGCATAAGCGACTCCCTGTGGCAGGGTCTTTTCAATAAAAGCATCCTGGCTCGAAGGCACCATTGTCCGTGCAGGCTTGCGGGTCTCTGTGTGTGCACGTGTGGATGTGGACCAGCACTTCTGGAACTTTGGTGTATTGCCCCCAAAAGGAGGGAGTGCTGCTGGTGCACGCTAGGTTGTGTTCTGCTGCTGGACAAGCTGCAGTTCTAGACTGTCCCACTGAGGATGGATTTCTCTGGACAAACAAAACAGGCTGCAGAGAGCAAAGACACTCTTGTTTTTTAAGGAGGTACATTAAAAAAAATGGGGCTGTCAGGGAAATACCCTTTTAGTAAAAATTGGTGCTCTGTAAAATCTTATAAGGTGCTATCCTGGAGGGTCAGAGCAGACACATGCCTACTATCATGCAGAGTACATTCACCAGCACAGCCTAGACCAGCTGCCCCCAGATACCGCTGTCCGTGCTGGGCTGCACCCACACAGGGAATGGCTCCCTTAAAGTCAGCGGCTGAGGAAGATGTTGGAGCTCCAGCTCTGTGAGCTCAACACAGGCAAGCACAGCAGATACACGGTGCCTTGCACACAGGTGTTTAGCACCCCATCCAGCACTCAAACCCAAATGACAACAGTAAAAAACTTAAGTTTATTTCCCTATAAAGGCGGAGCTTTCCTCTAAAAACCAGCTCATTTCACTCATGAGAGGGTGGGGGGCGTGAATTGTGGGGCAAGGCCTTCCTCACTCACTCCTTCAGGCCAGGAGCTCCCTGAGGGGGACACAGGCCAAGCAAGTCCTCCATCTCCAGGGGCTGCTCAGCCTCAGCTGGTCCCCTGGCCACCAGGAAGAGGGATGCGGGAGGAACAAGCGAGGCAGGTCAGTCGGTGCAGTCCCGGGCGCCCTGCAAGGCTGGGAGCCCATGGAGCGGCTCTGCCCGCACAGGGAGCAGGGGTCCAGCCGCCCGCACCAGCAGCGGGGAGCGGTTCATGCAGGCAGAGCACGGGAGAGGGAGCGGGCGCCGCGGTGGCCGCGCCGAGGGCGGCGGTGCCAGCAGCCCCCATGGCGAGCGGGCAGTGCCAGGGCAGCGCAGGCACAGGGTGAGTCCTGAGTGGCTGGTCTGTGGCTGCAGGGATTTGGTTTAGCCCAGGGGAGGCTGGGGGGCAGCGGTTGCAGAGCCAAGTGTGGGGAGGGCTCCAGCCCCTGCCAGCCCCTTCCAGCCATCTGGGGGTTGCCCCAGGCAGTAGCACAGTAGCTGTGTAGTAGGAGAGCTCGCTCTGGGCACGAGAGGTGCTGACTCTGAAAAGCAAGAGGGAGGAAGACTCAGTCCATGAGGCATGACTTTGGGAACCCAGCAAATTTTCCCAGGTGAGCCATCAGCCTCTTCCCTCTGCAGAGGACATGCTGGGGGATGTGGCAAAGCATCACTGAAGGGAAGAACTCACCTGCTAGACTGTGGGCTCCCGTCCCCAGCTCCTCCATGCTGCTTTGGAAGAGAACAGAGCACCCGTCATACCCCAAGCAAGACCTGCCAAGGGCTGCAGCACGCTTGTGACCCCAGCAATGCAGTCCTAACGCAGCAGGACCCAGCACTGGGAGTGAAGGCGGCCCAGGCCCACTTGCTACCAAACCCATTCCCTGGGCCAGCCTGTCCTGAGACTGCAAAGCCACAGCTACTTCCCGTCAGAAGCCCCCATGTACAAAGAGCTGCCACGTGTATCTCCAGCCTGTGCATGCTCTGGTTCCCAGCTGACCCCGGCTTAGCCTGGGCTCGGCCCCATGGCACCAGCAGACCCCAGCCAGGGTCCAGTGGCCAGGCACAAGGACAACAGCCACAATGTTGGCACTTGTGCAAACACCTACAGGTTAATCCTCCACTGCTGGACTGGTACCATCAGCTACTCCAAAGCACAGGAGAGACACCAGCAAGCTCAGTCCCATGCAGAAGTCACTGTGACCAGGCCTCCATCCTGCCCCAAGCCCGAGAGGAATCATTGGGAGGAGAGGGACAACTCCAAGTCCCTCCTGAGGGGCCCCTCACTACAAGAAAGACATTGAGGTGCTGGAGTGCATCCAAAGAGCAATGAAGCTCTTGGTGAGGGGTCTGGAGCACAAGTCTGAGGAGTGGCTGAGGGAGCTGGGGTTGTAAAAAGAAGGCTGAGGAGAGACCTTCTCACTCGCTTCAACTCCCTGAAAGGAGGGTGTAGCCAGGGGGGGATGTGTCGGTCTCTTCTCCCAAGGAACAAGCAATAGGACAAGAAGAAATAGCCTCAAGTTGCACCGGGGGAGGTTTAGGATGGATATTGGGAAAAATTTCTTTACAGAAAGGGTTGTCAAACATTAGAACAGACTGCCCAGGGAAGTGGTAGAATCACCATCCCTGGAGGGATTTAAAAGACAAATAGATGTGGTGCCGAGGGACATGGGTTAGTGGTGGACTAGGCAGAGCTAGGTTGATGGTTGGATTCACAATTCTGATTCTACGCATGTCTGGGTAGGCTGGCCTCAGCAAAGAGTGGCAGAAACAGAACAAGTAACATCTTTGGGTACATCCTGAGGGTCAGTATCTGTCCCCCACAGTCCCACTGCAAAAGATGAACTACAAGGTGTGCCCCTCCACAGCTCAGCTCCCTGTTCACCTCTCAACTGATGAAAGCAGAGAAGGCAGCAGGATGCTCCCCCTTGCTCCCATGCAGATCACCTCCTTGCTCCCATGGTGCCCGTGGCCCCAGCAGCCCCCCTTGTATGGGATGCAGAGAAAGAAACAAGACAGAATTCACCAGAGAGATCCCTGAACACAAGCAGCAGTTCACCACCTACCCAGGTAAGGTGTCACCGATGTTATCATCTTCCTCCTCCTCTTCCTCCTCCTGGCAAACAAACAAAACAAGACAAAAAACCCCACCATGACACTTCACTGCCTGGGCAGGTGTCTGTCAGGAGTGAGCCAGGGCTTCTCGGAGCCTGATCTGGAGCAGCAAGGCAGTCCCTGGCCCCTTTACAAGACAGTCACCCAGCAGGCACAGCACGGACAAAGGGTGCCTGCAGGCAGTAGGGGGAAAGATGGAACCTGCTGAAAATCTCAGGGCTCAGGCACAGCCACACAAGGGGAGAGACAGACCACAGCTCTTCTCACATCCCCTCCAGCCAGCAGAACACCAAACATGGGCCGTGACAGGGAACAAGCCACCAAGCTGAGAGCTGCTGCCCTCAGCACAGCTGTGCCCAGAGACAGGAGTGGGTTGAGCACATCCTGCACCTAGAGGATCAGAGGACCACTGGAAATGGGCTGTAAGCAAGGATGACACCAAGCTCTGCCAGGCTGGGCCAGCATTAGGAGCACGAGGCTGAGGACCAAGTGACCAGAGGCTCCTGGGCAGGGACACAGTGAGACCTGCAATGCTCTCATCAGCCCTATACACACAGGAGACATAGTGCAGATGGGCAGGGCTGAGTCTTACCCCAGCCTGGCAAGATGATGACCAGACAAAGGCTCCTCTCCTTCAGAGACAATGTCCCACCCCTAGCCATGGCACCAAGCATGCAAAGCAGGTCCCAGCTCTCTGTCTGACAGAGCCAGCAGAGCAGAGCTGGGAGCTGCTGAGACGCTGGGCCTGACAGGAGAGTTCCTGCAGCAAAGACTGCCTGAGGAACCATGCTGCCGTGTGAGGCAGACAGAGCCCAGGGCGAGTGCCCTTCTTCATGTCAGGCCACCATGTGCGAGGGGGGCTGTGCACATACACACAGGGCCCTAGAAAGCCACGAGGAGGGAGGTACGTAAGAGTTTCTCTTTTCCTGCTCTTGTGTAAGACAGCCCTGGGACTTGCACATACTGTACCCCAAACTGGTGTCTGAAGGGAGGGCTCCCCGGGGGGGCTGGCTCAATTGGTCTGCCGGGCTCACTGCTCTCCAGGACACATGAAGGGTGAAGGGGCTGTTCCTGCCTAGAGCCTGGGACAGGGCAAAAGCAGCAGAGTTAGTGCCTGTAACCTGGAAAAGGCCCAGCAGGGGATGTGCAGGCAGGGCTGTGGGCAAGGGACAGATACCCCTGCAGTGCTCGGGGAGGGTGCAAACAAGGTCGGGGGGGAATTACTGCTCAGGGCAGGTACCAGAGAGCCCTGAGCTGTGCTACAGCTCAGCAATGCAGAAGAGTTCAGCATGGACAGAGTGGACACCACCACCCCAGCCAGAGACAGGGCAGGCTCCCCAGGTGGGGCAGTGACAGAGAACAAAACACCAGGGAAAAATTCTCCCTGTTTGGTGTGTTACACCAGCCAGGCAGTGAGCCATCTCTCCTCCACACAGCCCAAGACAGGGTCCCACAATGGAGACCCCGACCGCAGGGCTAGGCAGAGGGACATGTTTAAGAAATTCCTCCTACCTGCATGTGCTGCTTCCCAGAGATCCAGTGCCATCTGGAAAGCTTGGGCCACGGTCAGAGTCACGGCCTGGGCCTGTGTACAAGATAGAGGGGGAATGTCTGCTTCCACCTGGGCCCTCAGGCCAGGACAACCCCACTGCCATGAGATGCGAGAGCCCCCAGGTCTGCCTCTCCATCTTTGCCTACAGAGCTACAGTTCAATGCTGTGTCTGTACACCCACGCGGGCCATCCCCGAGAGGAGATCTCAGAGGAGCTGGGACAGAAGGATCTCCTTTCACTCCCCACACACCTCTGCAGTGTGTGAGCACACAGGCGCTGCCCTCGCTCTGTCTCCAGCTGTGGTGCGCAGAGGAAAGGGCCTTCTCTCTCTGACAGGGGAGAGGAAGGGACATGCTCCCACCCTTACCTTATGGAGCCAAAAGCAGAAGGGCAGTGCTTACAATCTTCTTCTTGGGCGAGAGGAAGGCATGGCACTCCAGTGCCCCACTCTCCTGGCTCTGGGCAACGTAAGCAAATACTTTGTTCTGCAGCTTGTCTGTTGTGCAGTAGGAGATCCTGCAGGCAGAGAGGAGCTGCTCAGGGCAAAAGGGGACCCCAGCGCAGGTCTTCTGCTGTGCTTCCAGCACACCAACCAGCAATGCTGAGGTTTCCTCTGCCCCAGGTGATCAGGCAGCCAAATGCCCCAGCAAGGGCCAGAGGCTGCCTGGCACCTACAGCTGGAAAGAGGTCACTGCATTCACAGGCATTCCTTCCATGCTGCCTCAGTGTGCTCCTTCGGTCCTCTGGTGCCCAGTTCAACCCAAGCACCGAGACAAAGGGAGCACAGAAGCGTGGGTGAATGCCTCCAAGGACACAGTTTGAAGCCAAGCGGTAGGTCTGCCTTGGAACATCAGCTCTGGTGCTGAAACCCAAATTTTTTACCAAGGAGATGTTCTTCTCTGCTTCCCACCTGGCCAACACCTTGCAGCCATGCTCCCCTCACACCCACCACCCACAGACACGCAACCCAGCCAGAGCATAGCTGGCAGCAGTAAAAAAAAACCCACATCAGCTCTCCCAGCAACTGCCTTTAGCCAGCCCAAGTCAGCTGCGGTCCATGGCACCCTCATCCCACTGCAGCCAGAAGGGCGGTCCCATGTCAGTGGGGAGGGCCAGACATGCAGTGCTGCCCTAGCTGTGGGGTCTTGCCAGCCATCAGCCTCCGTGTCCTGCTTGAATGCCAGAAGAGGCAAGCAGGGCCCAGGGAAAAGACAGATGGACTGACCCAGAACTTGAGGCTACCCAGGACCCTGCTGGCATTCAGCCCCATGCAGTGCTGTGGGGCACAGCAGGGAGAGGGCACAGGCCTCAGGGAGGCAAGGGAAGACCAAAGCTTGAAGGTACCACAAGCAGAAGTCCCAGCCCTTCCTGGCTGCTCAAGATCCCATAATTCTCCAGCTGGCTGCTTGGAACAGTCCAGTTAACCCGCACGCCATGCCCACCTGTAGATGGAGATGTTCTCGACCATCTCCTTGGTGTCTGCATCCTGCAGCGAGATGCCCCTCGGAGACACCGTCAGAATCACCTTCTGGAACTTGCGAGCTCCCACCCGTGCCTGGCAGGAGGGAGACACCAGACATCTCTGCACATCTGGCAAGGGTCTTCACCCCCGCCTCACTGGCAGGAGTCCCCCAGACTCTGTATGGAGAGCCACCCACTTGGGCCCCTGCTGCAAAGGCTGCTGCAGTTGAGACAGGAAAGCAGCGCCTGGAGATCAGGTATGCCCTGCACAGAACAACCCTGGGACCCATTCACGCTACTGTCATGCACATGGGAAAGGACAGATCCCACCGTCCCCGGCACCTCGCCCTCCTCTGCACGCTGTGACAGGCACAGCTCTGCTCCTGGCCGTGCTCCCAGTGCAGGAGAGGGCGGCAGTGGCTGTCCTGCAGGAAGGCAGTTTTCCCCACAGCGCAGGGGCAGAGACCAGCCTCATGTGCGCCTCCCTCCTCCTGGGAACAGTCTGGTCCCCATCTGGGCTTCAGGGATGGGACGTGGACACTTCCCAGAGTCCAGGGACTCCAAATTGGCTCTTCTCCACCCCAGCACAGCAGGACCCCAGGGCCAGCTCTCACCGTGGCCACGATTCGGTGGATGGCAGCAGCAGCCATGTCTTCTCCTTTGGGTTTTTCTACCAGTGTCATGCCGAGATACTTGAGCGTGAAGCACATCCCTTCAAGCAGCGGCTCCTGCATATCAGCCCAGCTCTCAGGAAGCTCTGCAGAGACAAAATCCCTCAGCAGCATAAGCCACCTGCCAGCAGCCCCATGGCCACCCCCAGCAGCATTGGGGCACCTTGCTGCAGCTGCCCCGCTCTGAGCAGCAGTGCCGCTACCTACACGCAGCAGGGCACTCTCCTGGCTCCATGAGGTTCTTCGAAGAGGAAGAGGAAGAGAATGAAAGCACAGTTCACTCTCAAAGCTTTTAGTCCCCCGTTCCTGGAGGTACAGGTTGTCAGCACAGATAGTAAGCTCCTCCATATCTGCACAGGGCCTCAGACGCTGCAGTGTTCAGTGCCATCTGCAAAAACCTTACATTCCTGGGTCTCATCTATTTCACTACAAGCAGGATGTGCTCTGGACTGCATTCATCCCACCCACCTAAGTTGCTAGCACACCTCAGAACAGCAGCATTTGCTGCCATGCTTGGTCAGATCCAAATCCCCAACTTGTCCCCGTGTAACCGAAGCCAGACCCTCTAGCAGCTATCCCCTGCAGCAGCAGCTCCACGGAATAGGCAGCTCCTCCAGCACACAGAGTCCAAGTTGAGTGACTGGGAAGCAGCTGCATTACAAAAATTCTGTGCTAAGGAAGAGCTTGAACTGGTATTTCAAGGATGCAAACTAGCTTCCAGGAAAACACATTTTATGGATGAACTCCAATGCATAGAGGGAGAAGGATCATCAGTTGGACTGGATGACCTTAAAGGTCTTTTCCAAACTAAATGATTCTATGAGAGCTCCCATATGTATTGCTTTGCAGGTCACAGAATTAAAGGGGCACTGGCTTCTGTTTCCTGTGTCCTCTTTTCAAACCCCATTGCCGCAGTCAATAAAAATAATAATAACTATAAAAAACCCAATGGGCAGAGTGTCTCTTCACTCAAGAAAGATTCCCTAGGGACAGTCCTCAGCATCTCCAGCTTCCTCCAGAACCGAGTCTGTTTCAGCAGCACATTGTGCTGCACAGTCAGTGCTGACACCACCACCACTGGCAGAGAACACACAAAGCAAGTGCTGTAGAAGCCTCCATTCAACCTCTGCTCCCACAAGACAACACCATTAACTTCAGCGAAGAGTTCACTCTCATCAAAGGGAAAAGCTCTAGTCATCAGACTAATGTGCTACACACAAAGGAACACTTCTCATGCCAAGTACTTCCTAGCGATGATTTCCAAGGAGAGCTGAAGCAGATGTTAGCACACATTTACTTTCCTTAAATCCCAAAGAGCATAAGGATGGTGAGAGAGGAGATATGCAGAAGGGCTAGGACACAGGGGGTCACAGTCTCTCTCCTTGGGGATTCATCCCACAGAGGAGTGAAGGAACAAGAACACAGAAGTTACATGCTCTGCTACTAACAGCAGGTTTGTACACTTCCCTGGGAATTGCCTAGGTATCTACCGTTCACATTAAGCTAATACTTTTCAGGGTTATTTTTCACCTCTTCCCTGGGATTAGCTCCCTGAACATCACTGGCACACTTGCAGAAGCTCTGACTCATAATTGGAATAACCTGAACCCACAGGGAAATCGGGAGACTTTATTTGCACAGCATACTCCTGCACAAATTGCAACTGCCAGGGAGCCCACTGGGTACCGCGCAGGCGCCAGGGGTCTCTCCCCAGGGCAGGACAGCACCTTCTCAATCCAAACCTGCCAGGGTTGCCAGCGTGACTCTGCCGCTCCCATAAACTCTCTGGGCAGACACGTCTGAGAAAGCCCAGGCTGTGGGGGGGTCTCAGGTCTGGCTGTGCCACCAAGGGCAGAGCAGTCACCCCGCAGAGAGCGACGTGCAGGCTGCCACGCTCGCCACACACACGTCCATGCCTGCGGAGGCCGGGGCACAGCGGCTCGTGGGGCCAAGGCTTGCGGAGGCCGGGAGGGTGCCTGCAGACGGGGTACAGCGTGGTCGGGCACCTGGTGCCTGTTGCAGCCACCCGAGGCCACCAGCCCCATGGCACGGGTGTCCCCGACTCTGAAGCGGGGCAGGAGGCCGGCAGCCACGGGAGCGCGGCGGGAAGGGCCAGGCAAGCGGCCCACGGTGCTGCTGCTCGCCTCGGCCTGCTGCCCCGCTGCCTGCCCCACAGACCCCCGCTGCTGCCAGCCCACCGCGGCCCGTCCCCGGCCGGCGGCCCCCCGCCGCTCCCCGCAGCATCACCAGCTCCTCTCGTCCCGCGGCACCGCCCGTCCCCCGAGCCCCGCAACGCTCCCCGCCGCGCCGCAACCGTGCCTCGCAACGCTCCCCGCAGCGGGCAGCGGCCGCCTCCCGCGCCCGGCCAGACCGAGATGCGGGTTCCCCGCACCACCTCCGGCGCACCGGACCCGGGGCAGCCCCGGAGCGAGCCCGGCCCCCGCCCGCCCCCGCGGCAACCGCGGCCCTGCACTCACTGCGCCGCCGGCGGAGCCCCAGGCCGTGCCGGGCGAGGCGCGGGCTCCGCAGCACGGCGCGGCCCGCCGCCCGCAGAGCCTCCATGGCCGAGCGAGCCCGATCACTGTCGGTACCGGGGCGGGGAGCACCGTCCGCTGCCAGGCTCGCGCGCTGACGTCAGCAACGGCGGAGGCGCTGGGGTTGCCGAGGCAACGCGGGGCGGGGCCAGGCGAGGCGGGCCCAGCGGCGGCGGTGCCGTCCGTCCCGGTCCCTCTCCCGTCCCGGCGCTCGGCGCGATGCAGCTGCGGCACGTGCGAACGCTGCTGGCCCCGCAGGTGCGGTGGGTCGGGCCGGGGGGGGGGCAGCGGGCCGGGGCGGGCCGGGGGCGGCGGTGCTGAGGCTGCGTGTGCCCCGCAGGACGGGACGGCGCGGGTGACCTGCATGGCCTGGTCGGCCAGCAGCGCCCGGTTCGCCGTCTGCACCGCCGACCGGGTGGTGCTGCTGTACGACGAGCAGGGCGAGCGGCGCGACAAGTTCTCCACCAAGCCCGCCGACGCCAAGGTGAGGGCCCGGGGCCCGGGCTGCTGCCGCCGGGGCTGCTCCGCGGGCAGGGCCGCGGCCTATGGGCCGGGGCCTGGGTCAGGGTCAGGGCAGCCTTCCCCTGCGGCCCACACCTCCCTCCTTTCCGCAGTACGGCCGGAAAAGCTACGTGGTCAAAGGCATGGCCTTCTCCCCGGACTCCACCAAAATCGCCATTGGCCAAACGGACAACATTGTCTATGTCTACAAGATTGGAGAGGAGTGGTGAGTCTGGTAGCGGAGGGCCCAGTGGCCGTGAGGAGGGGACGGCTCGCTCCTTCCTGCTGTACAGCATGCTCTGCAGGCACCACTGGCCTGGCCTGCTCCTCCACCCGGTGCACGCTGCGCGTTGTCTGACCCGCAGTGCATCACCCAGGCATTTCCCCGGTGAGCAGCAGATAGGATTTCCTCGAATCTTGTGTGACCATGCACCAGCTGAGCTTCTGTGAAGCTGGAGCTGTAAAGCCTGCACGGCTGTCCCCTGTTTGATAGCTGGGGAATTGTGGAACCAGCCTCACTTCAGCCTCATTTGCTGCTGTGTGGTGTGCTAAAGCTGCTCAGAAAGGCAGGTCACCAGCATTTCAGAAGCTCTGAAGTTGTGGGTTTTTTTAAAATTTTCTACCTAAAGTTGCCTTGTTATAGACAACCTAGGTACAAAAGTTAAATGGCCTGAGTTTGGCAATACTTAAACAGACTGAATGCAAACAGCAGGGTAACCAGAACGGGCAGTGTTGCTAGCTTCACTGATGGTCACTTTTGTCTACCTTTTTCTGCAGGGGTGACAAGAAGGTGATATGCAACAAGTTCATCCAAACGGTGAGACTCCTGTTTAACACCATTTTCTCCAGCATATGTAGAATAAAGACAATTAAATGTCTCGCTGCTCATACTCAGAGGTGTACTTGGCCAAACTGTCAGTGGTACTTGGTCTCCAAAAGTGCAGATCCTAAGATAATCTCTAAATTTTGAGGTTTGTATTACTCGCCAAGCTTCAGAGGCCTCATACTGACTGTATACAACATGGTAATTGCTGAATGAACAATGCAGTCACTTTCAAAACTTCAGGGACTATTTTAGGCATCAGAGGACAGAATGTTTTAAGGGAGTTGAAAGGGAAAAACAGGAGACTCTGAGCCCAACTGTTTTTCACAAGTTGGCAACTCTAAGCCCTAAGATTCCTTATTAACCAAAACGTAAAGTGTGCTGCACAGTTTCCCCATGTTCAAAGACCTCATGTCTTTGAACCTTCCATCCCGGTCCCTCTCCTGTCCCGGTGCTCGGCGCGATGCAGGTGTGGCACGTGCAGACGCTGCTGTCCCTGCAGGTGCAGTGGGTCGGGCCGGGGGGAGTGGGGTTTGGGTTGTAAGTTGGGATATTTCCTTGGCCACCTTTGTGCTCTGCTGCTCTGGCTCTGCCTGTGTGGTCAGAGAGCTCTCTACTCAGGAGGTCTCTGGCAAGGAATGTCCAGAGATTGATGTCAGTATCTGGAAAAGGTGTTATAAATTCCTTGCACAGAAAACCACCTGTATGAGGCAACACAATGCACTGACTAGTTGTTTCACCTTCAGGAGCCAATGTCCAGCAGCTGCCCAAGGCTTTCCAGCCAGTTGCCATCACACTATGACCCCCGCTTTCTCTGTGTCACTAGCGTTCTCTGCTATGTTCTCCTCCCCTGAAGGAGCTTGTACCAGTCAGAAGGAGTCATCCCCTTGGGCCAAATCCCCAGAAGACACGGGCAGCGCTGCTTCTGATGTAGTTGCTGGAGTTTCTGTGCCAGGTGTTCTCAAGCTGCTTTTCAGGTGAAGGACAGCCTGAGCCTCTGGGTTGAAAGGGCTGGGTCATGGCCCACCACTGCAGCTGCTCTGACAGTGGCTTAGGAGGGCTGTCAAGCCTCTCTCAACAGGGGCTCCTGGCTGCAGGAGGGGGACCCAGGTAGTTCTGTTGCCCTGGCAATAAGTGAAGGTGGCTGTTGTTCAGCCTTTGTTTCTCTGTGTTGGAGCTGCTACACTGAGTGATCCTGACACTGGGTAGACTGTCATGAGGGAAAGAGAGCACAAGGGGCTTGGTGTCCATTTGTCCCTTTCCCGGACATTGTGTTTAACCCAGGTGTGGATACCTGTAGCCTCACTGGAGAGTCCTTTACTTGTTTGCTGCTGCCTGCTGGCGGGACAAGCTCCTTGCCCCTCTGCCTCCCCATTGCTGTGGCACCTGGGTAACAGCCCCGTGGGAGCTGCTTGCCTCTCACAAGCTTAGGTGCTGTGCACAGGTTTTTTTTGTATTTTTAATGTAGTGGTTCGTTTCTCTTTTCTCTCATTCTCTTATTTTCCCCATGCCTTTTCTGCCACTCCTATCATAATAAATCCTGTATTTTTTGTAATGCTATATGTGTGGGTTTTTACTACTGTGTACAGTTTTTTCCTATAACTAAATATTGTTATTTACAAATTTTTGGTGTGTTCAGTAAACAGGAGAGATTAATTATTAAGCCCTTTCCCTCTCCAGCCATTGGCAAAATGTATTGGGCACTCTTATACATCTTGTGAATACAGCAATACTGTTCTGCTCGGCTGGCAAGCAAAGCATCCTGCTGGAGGGTCAGGATGAGTATGTGCAAGTTAACTTCTTTACACCAGTAGCTGAGCACGTTACCACTTTGTGAGGATTGTTTCTAAGCTACTGTGGGCTGCTTGTGGTTGCGGTTAGGCTGAAAATAAAAGTCTGGCAGATAATGAGGGAAAGGTACGGATGTCTCGGAAACAGGTGCAATAAAAATGTGTCTTCATCATTATTTGGACCTACAAATTATGAGCAGTTTAGGTATCCAGTGACATTTTGGTATCTGATTGTAGCTGTATTTGCTGATGTGAAGGTGACATAAATAAATGAGGGTGCAAATATGTCTAAAGCAGGCCTGGATGCTTAAAATGGAACAGATGAGCTAGTGAGGCAAGTGCTGGTGGCACAGTGCCAAACACCAGCCGCCTTATTGACTGAAATTCTTCAGTTTAAACGTGAAGCAGTTTCATTAACTCTCTTGACCCGCTCTTACAGTTGGGTTTTACGTTCAGCTTTATTCTTCCTGATCCCCACCTCAGATTTTGAGAATACCTTAGGTTTGGGTTTAACAAACCCGTTTCTACCTCACCTACTTTCTAGCATCTGATAACTGTCTTGCTTGTAAACAAAAAATATAAATAAAGACTATTTCTGATTCATCAAATGAAGATCCAATGTACAGATATTCTCATATCTGTTACAGAAGCTAGCAGAGTCATATTATTTTTACGTTTTATACTTGTTGCAAAAAAAATCTTCAAATAGCCATGAGTTTGTATATTCAACAATAGCATGGGGAAAACCCCACACATCTGATCAATCAGTAGTCCTCTCAGAAGAGCATCCATGCTAGTATAACACATCTGGTATAACTTTGATGCCCTGCTTTAGCCCTTCTGAGCTTGCTGCTTTACCCCAGCTCAGTATTATCTAGTTCAAGCTTCAACATGGAGGTCCTCAATCCTATTTTAAGGCCTGTCCAAATGCCACCATCTCTTGTCTTTCCTGGTCTGAGTCGTCTCAGTGTTCATGAGCTGTGTTACATAGCGGTGGGGCAGGAAGCTTTCTAGGTAGTGGAGTTCTTATCTCTTTTTTTACCTCCTCCTTGGCAGAGTGCCGTGACCTGCTTGTTGTGGCCAATGGAGAACGTCATTGTCTTTGGTCTTGCCGAAGGAAAGGTAGAGAAACTTGTTATTTGCCTCATTTTCTTTTCCATGCAGGGGCTACCAGCACCTGGGCTACTGTGTGCCACTGGGCACCAAATAGCAACTCAGGGTTTACACCACTGATTTGAATTTTCTGGTTCTGATTCCCTTGGAGGTAACCAGGTTCTAGTGCTTGGGGGTTCTCCTGGATCATTTGGTCCTTTTCCTGAGCCTCCAACTTTTTGACTTCTTCTCTAACCTACCAAAAAGCAATGAGCTTCCTGTTATTTCATGGACCAGGAAGCCTCTGGGGATGTTACACTGGGGGAAATCCACATTCTGCAGACAGAATCAACGTTGATCAGATTCTCTTTCTCAGGTTCGTTTAGCAAATACAAAGAACAACAAGTCTTCCACCATTTACGGGACAGATTCCTATGTGGTCTCGCTAACATCCAAGTGAGTATGGCATTGCATTAGCCTTCCCGCATTGGCTCAGTCTCCTATCCCGCTGTTGGCCCTGGCGTAACTGGTGTCAGTATGGGAGGTCACCAGAGTGTCTCTTTCTACTGTCAGTTCCTTGTCGAGATAATAAAGTACTGTGCTTTCCAGAAGGAATTCCAGCCTAAAATCTGATACCTGGATATACCACACTGGCCTCAAATACATTTCAGGATGCAAGTTCCTGTGGTATTACTCACATATATTGATTTATTTGAATCCAGGATTTTATAAAGATTAAATTTGTCAACTTAATCTTGCTAGTTACTAACATTAGTCAAGTTCAAGGGCTAAAAAACCCTAAAAATCTTCTGTCAGATAAAACCATGACAAGGCTATGATGAGAAAAATAGCCATAAAGCGCATTTTTAAATTAAGATTTAATTTTAAGTACTTCTGTATCATTTACCTAAAAATTTAAGATATGTCACGATCCTAGAAATGGGATTTTCACTACATGTTGACATTCTGGTTTTTGAGAGCTAAAAACATTTAAGAAACCTAAAGCTAGCCTAGGACTCTGACTTTCTACTGCTGAGAAATCCCTCCAAAGACTGTCTGCCTTTGCCTCTATTCCAGAGGGTTTCTATTTCCCCTCTCTCCCTCTCTTCATCCCCTCTTCTCCCACCTCTCTTCCCCGTTTGCTCCCCTCTCCCCAAATCCTTCCCCCAGCTCTCTCCCCCTCTTCTTTTATTTGTAAGCACAGCTCATGCTGTTACTGCTATAGTGTCAATGACAGACCTGGGGTTGCAGTCACAGAAGACACATGTATGATTCCTGGATTGTTCCAGCGTTCACAGAATTTGTATTCTGTACTTGAATCATCATTAAAAAGTGTTCTTTCTGGGTACACTAGGTTATGCCTGTTTCCTCTTCCTTGCCCTCTTCTCCTTGCTTGTGTCAAGATTCACACAAGACATGAATGCTACAAATGATGGACTTAGACCTGGAGTGTTTGTCCAGATTTTTTTTTTTTGTTTTAATTGTATTGCTTTTAGGGATTCCTGTCATCACCATATTCAGCCTTATTTTTGGAATAGTTGCAATCCAAGGGTTGTTTGATACACCTTGTTATGAAAAATTATGTGCATAGTCATTATTCCACTTAAGGTTACTTAGCCTCCCTGTGTTTTAGTGGTACAGAAAGTTGGTTATTGTGATTTTACATGATGAAGATGCTTATCTGGCCGCTCTCCCTTATGCTCGCCATACTTCTTTCTGCTTTGTTTTTACAGACACCGATACAGGTTCTAGGTATTCTTGTGTTTATCTTGTGTCTTTGGTGATGAGGAACATCAACGATGACCCTGGGACTGGCTCCTCTGGGCAAGGATATGAAAATAAAGGTGCAAGTCTTACTGCAGTAATGCATCATCCTGTCTGTGTTTCTTTGCAGTGTGTCGGGGAAGGGAATCCTGTCTGGCCATGCAGATGGAACCATAGTACGCTTCTTCTTTGATGATGAGGGCTCAGGTGAATCACAGGTATCAAGATTCTTCTTCAATGAGCAAATTCCTGTTTGCACAGCCAAAGAACGCTTTGGCTCAAGAGCTCTGGTAAGGGATCAGGCCATGGAGGGAGAGCAAGTCTGGAGAGGAGCTGTGGTCTGTGCTTGCTAGCGTTGGTTTCATGGAGCACTGATGAAGGCAGGCCAGGGACTAGTTGCTTTGAAATACACTGACTGCAGTGTTAAGAGCAGAAGTTACATTTTTGTGTATGAGACATGAGTCTTTTCAGGTGTCTGGAAAGATCTGATGTTGGAGTCTCCAGGAAAACAATGCTTGAATAGGTAGGGTTCTAGGGAATAGCTATTGTCGTCTTCTCAGAAAGCAATGTATAGTTGCCTCAGTTAAACCCGAATGCCAGGATCACGCTGCCTGGGGACAGAATACTTGGCACCCAGCATTTCTCCCGAGCCTCCTGCACCTCCCCAGAAGGAGAAGTCTCTGTGCTTCAGGCTGTGGTGAAGGGAATGCTATTGTTACTCAGATATTTTCTCTCCAGCTGAAGCAGTTTGAGCATGTTTGCTCTCTAGAATGATATGCTGAAAGCCTATGTATACTCTGGTATGTTAGGGGTTTATCCCAGTCTAGTTAATGGTACTGGTCTTCTTACTGGCACCAGGAATCTTCTTTCCCAGTTAAACTCGTGGAATAGTTGAAACGTCTCTCTGGTTCTGGTTTCTACTTTCCTACAGAGGGGCAGGCAGACAAAGTCCCATGAGCTGGACTTTACAGAAGGGCCTCAGACTGGTCTTGCTGTGACAGCTGAATACAGAGGCCAGCTGGAGCTGGAATGGCTGGAGCCATTCATGTTTTCAGATGTTCTTTCTTGTCTAATGTAGGGTAAGTTGGTGGTGCATCCCTGTCCTCCTTATGCCCTCGCCTGGGCTTCCAACAGCATCGTGGCTGCAGGCTGCGATAAGAAGATTGTAGTTTATGGGAAGGAAGGAAATGTGGTTCAAACCTTTGACTACAGCCGGGACTCGTCAGAGAAGGAATTCACCACAGCAGCTGCCAGTCCTGGCAGCCAGTCTGTGGTCATTGGCAGCTATGATAGGTATGGTGCCTGATGGTAAAGTCTCCCCTTTGTAGCACTTTCTTCTTCATCCATAGACAGTTCTTCATGTCTCTGCTGTCTCATCTATTCTCACAGGTTAAGGGTTTTGAACTGGAGCCCACGCCGCAGTGCCTGGGAGGAAGGCAAACCCAAAGAAATAGCTCACCTCTACACTATCACAGCTTTAGCGTGGAAGAGGGATGGATCACGGATCTGTGTGGTTTGTATCATCAGTCAGCAACTGTGAGCCCATGGGTCACACACCAGGGACAGTCTTACGCATGCCCCTGAGAACAAAGTGATGTGACACAGAGAGTGAGAGTGGTCACACCATCACCAAGGTGTGCAATGCAGGTGCTTGGGCTGAGACCTTTGCAAGGGACTCTCCTGCAGTCAGTTGCACAGAGTATGAAGCTGGAAATATGGCTAATGTGTAATGGCTCACGGGCAGCAGCAGCCCTCCTTTTTTCACAGAAGCGTAGTAATGTCAGCATAGCATAGCGTAGCTTCTCTAGATTAGTCTCATGAGCGTTCTTTCCTCCAGACACCTGTGAGAAGCGGTGTAAGACCTGATCTTATACCCTATGTTTACATGCTATGTTTTCGGTTCAGAGGTGTCTTTCTTCTACTTTTGGCTATTGGGCCTTGATCTGCCTTTCTCTATTAAGTTAAGTAATTCCTTAAAGCTCTTTAAATCAATATTTCTACAAATCTTTCTGAATTAACCCCTCCTCTTCCTCTGCTATGCACGTAGCAGTATTTGGTAAGCTCTGTTTCTCTGAGAATTTCTCAATCTTTCTGTTCTCTCACGAAAGTCAAGATAGGACTGGTCCTCGTGCATCTGGGGCTTGAGCCTTGTTCCCCAGAGCAGCCAGGACCTGGGGATTTCTGTCTCACCTCTGATCCTTTTCATGAAAATAGGGTCTGGAATACCTTTTTGTAAGAAAATTCACTGACTACATGCAATACGTTTGTTTCCCCAGGGCACTCTCTGTGGAGGAGTTGAACAATTTGACTGCTGCCTTCGCAGAAGTATTTACAAAAATAAGTTTGAAATGACATATGTGGGACCAAGCCAGGTAAGAGAATAACCAATGAGGTAATGTCTGTTGATTAAAATGGGATGCTTACTAAAACTAGACATGTTTGGAGTTCTTGGTGCCATCAGCTTCTTTGCAGTCTATCATCTGCCTCCAGTCCTTGGCCCAATCACTCACAAAATCATAGAATCATACAATGGTTTGGGTTGGAAGGGTCATCTAATTGGTCACCTAGTCCACCCCCCTGCCATGGGCAGGGATATCTTCAACTAGATCAGGTTGCTCAGAGCCCCATCCAACCTGACTTGGAATGTTTCCAGGGATGGGGCATCTCTGCCCAGAGAGCTGTGATTAATGGGGTAAAATCTTGAAATCTCATGAGGTTCACATGGGCCCACTTTTCCAGCCTGTCCAAGTCCCTCTGGATGGCATCCTGTCCCTCACGCCTGTCACCACACCACTCAGCTTGGTGTCATCTGCTTACTGAGGTTACACTCAATTCCACTGTCTGTGTCATCCATGGAGACATTAAATGGTACTGGTCCCAATATGGACCCCTGAGGGACAACACGGACCCCCGAGGGACAGATTCCTTGTATTCAGCTGAGGGAACTCACAATAGTTACCTTCAGCCCCATTAAAACTACACTAGAAAGAGATGGAAGTGATGGTGATTTCTCCGAGTCCATTTACCTTATTCTTTCCTCTCTTTAAAGCAGTTACAATGTCTTGAAAAATATGCACCAAACTTGGCACAGCAAATTATCAAAGCATTTTAGGTACACATCTGCACCTGCAGCTTTTTCATAGCAACTTGTCGGGAAAGGCAGAGGGAATATTCCAGGGACAGTGTCAAGGCTGGGTGGAAATTGGCTAGGAGCAAAAACCATGGAGTTTATTTCCTTGTCTTTGAATTTGTGTGGAGTACCTCCGTGCCAAATCCAGGCTCCTTAAGTGGTTTAAATTCAGCCAAAGTTAGCTTTTTCAAAATCAGGTAGTAGGGGTGAGGTAGCAGTCTGGGCACCCCTCTGTAGTCAGTGGAGAGAGCATAGGACTCTCAGAGGGTGACATCCTCAAGGGCCTGAGTAGTCCTCCAGTTAGGCTGGAAACTTCTAAATGGCAGCAGTGAGAACCCCACACTTTTACTACAGTTGTCATCCCATAGAAGAGGAATGGTAAGGTTTATTTAAAAAAGAAGAGTGAAATTATGTGACGGGACATCTAAATACCCAGATATCATCTGTTATATAATATTCCATAGGGCACAAAGTCTGTGTTCTTCCTCTGTGCCTGGAAACAGTGCCTCATATTGCTTTTTTCCACTTTCTCTAGGTCATTGTGAAGAACCTCTCAACAGGAACTCGTGTTGTGTTGAAATCCCAGTATGGTTATGAGATTGATGAGGTGAAGATCTTAGGGAAAGACAGATATCTGGTTGCCCATACCTCAGACACGTTACTGCTGGGTGACATCAGCTCCAACAAGCTCAGTGAGGTACTGGAAAACCTGACAGTTCCTGACTGTCCAATGCTTAACTTTGTAACTCAAAGGGTATGTTTTCTGCATGGGAACAATGCATCTATTTTCAAAGAATCATAGAATAATTTAGGTGCAAGGGACCTTGGGAGGTCTTTTACCAAACTTCCAACCCAAAGGAAGGTCACATTAAATTGAGATGTGGTTGCTCAGCGCTTTATCCAGGTTGGTCTTGAAAACCTTCAAAGATGGAGATGCCACAGTTTCTCTGGTCCCCTGTTCCAAGGCTTTACTGTCCTCATGGGGGAAAGATATTTTTTTTCAAGTCTTGTTGGAATCTCTTTCAGCAACATATGCTGTGGAGATTCTGAGGAGAAGATTTCTTGAGGGAAAGGGACTGTTGGGTGTGCTTTTTATAATGAAGTTAGTCTAGAGGAAGGTGGGAAAGTACCTGTGAGAGAACAGACTGGGGGGAGTACGACGGTCACATAAAAGCCTCTTGTCCAGATAGCAGTAAGATACCAAATGAAAAGGCGTCTGAAGCATAGGTTAAAAAAAGGGAGAGGGAAGTAAGGAACTTGCAAGCTGGGAATGGCTGAAGAACACTATTGACAGCTGAAGTGCTGGAACGCGATCTCTTGTGGAGTGCAATTCTTGCTGTCTGTGGGAGCTGAGCTGGACAGTAGATGGCAATGCCTGCAGCCTGGTCTCCTGCGGGAGCTGTTGGCCTGGTGTTTGCTCACTCCATGCCCTTCTATTGTAGGTAGCCTGGCAAGGGTCTGGAGGGAATGAGAAGTTCTTCTTCGACAATGAGAATGTAAGTTGGATGGGACAGGATGATACCCATGAGTGGTGAGTAAAGCCATATGTGCACTGGCATTAAAAGTGTCAACTGCACTTCTGGAAAATCCTAGTTCTCAGCAGTTTGCTGGACTTATCATCCTCTCCATGCAGATCCCAATCTGCTTCCTCTGCATGCTTGCCCTTTCCATGTGGCAGGTACAGAACACACTGTGTGTGGAGTAGCAGTGTTAGAGGTCCAGGGTACAGAATGCAGCTGTCAGGGTGGACAGTTTGGCTCCTACAGCAGGTTACAGATAGGCCCAGGACTAAACTCCCCATCTCTGAGGGAAAGCTGTCAGTCACAACAGGAAGCCAAGGACAATTCCTTACTCATCCCAGAGAGTCTGAATTTAGACATGTGTGCAGCAGAGTTCTTTTCTGCACACCTCACTGGCAGGCTTGTGTGTTTACCTGGGTTTTCTGTAAGAGTGTATTCCCCTCTCACCTCCAGGTCTGCATGATCTTTAATGCTGGAGAGCTGACACTGGTGGAATATGGAAGCAATGACATCCTGGGGTCTGTCCGCACAGAGTTCATGAACCCTCATCTTGTCAGGTGAGTATCACACCTGCCTGTGTGGCCAGTACTTCATTTCAAGAGACTGACCTCGGATATATACACTTGGAAATGTCCCACTCTGCAGAACGCAGGCCCCAGACACCAGGACCAGAGTAGTCTGCTCTTGACAGTGACCAATGGTCATAGAATCACAGAATGGTTTGGGTTGGAAGGGACCTTAAAAATCATCCAGTACCATCCCCTGCCCTGGGCAGGGACACCTCCAGGTGTCCAGGCTGCTCAAAGCCTCATCCAGCCTGGCCTTGAACCCCTCCAGGGATGGGAGTCAAATGCTTTGCACAAGTCCAGGTAGATGACAGCTGCTTTTCTCTTGTCCACCAACACTGAAGCGCCGTCATAGAAGGCCACCAGATTTGTCAAGCACAATTGGTCCTTAGTGAAACCATGTTGGCTGTCACTATTCACTTCCTTATTTTCCATGTGCCTTAATGGTGGGGTTTAATTGCTTGGCTACCCTTAATGGTTGCAAAGTTTTAGAAGCACAGGAGCCCATTTTTCTCTGGTACATGCTTATTGAAGCCTGACTTGGGTATTGCTGAAGAGGGATTTCCTGTGCATGTACTCATGCAGCTGTGCATCTCGCCGGTCATAGTACAGCATTGTCAGGGACTCTAGATGCCAATGGGACCTCCTCTGTGGCTCTGAAATACCATACTCCATTTTCTGATCTGAGAGAAGGGAGGATCATGGGCTGCTCAGGGGTGGAAGCAGCGTAACTGATTAACTACTGGGGACCCTGGCTCCAGAGGGGCAGCTTCCAGGGCAAAGCCATGAATTGGAAGGGTTTGTTCTCATTTGAGGCAGCCACAGATACTGTGCAAGAGTCACAGGTCAGAGAGCTGCAAGAGGCTCTGTGCACTTGGGCAAACTGCAGGGAAGTCTGGGGGGCACTATGTGATTCAGTCCTTTGAATTTAGAGACTAGTGAAGGTAACTGTCATCATTCCCTTCAAATAATAGTGTCCGCATCAATGAGAGATGGCAGAGAGGCGCTGAGGAGAACAAGAGGCTGGCTTACCTGATAGACATCAAGACTATAGCAACAGGTGAATGTAAACCTCCTTCTCCTGTGTTTTACCATCCTTCCTGAATCCTTTGTATTTTCTGTGCCTGGCAGCATATCCCCGAAGGACCCTGGAGAGCATTCGCTCTGCCTGGCAGAGACCAGGCTCCCTGGCTTTTGGCTGCCTGATGGGGACACAGCTATGGGGTGGCTCTGACTCTGTCCTGGACCTGAGATTCTGTGCTGTTCAGCAGATGGTATTGCTGCCTGCAGGGCCTGTGTCTGTGCACTCTCACAAAGGGCTGGAGGGAGTTGCTGCTGTTGATAAGGCATCAAGATAAAATGTCACTGCAGTCTGCTTTTCATGTCACAGCAGGTCCTGCCCTAATTAGGTCCCAGGCACCCGATCCCCATGGGAAAGCACTGGATATTCAGCACTATGGGGCATGTTAGGTACTTAACACTGTTTCCTTTCTTTCTTTCCCAAGTGGACCTCGTTGGTGGCTACAACGCTGGCACTATCAGCCACGACACCAAGATTGATTGGCTGGAGCTGAATGAAACAGGCCACAAGCTGCTCTTCAGGGACAAGAAGATGAGGGTGAGGCAGGCGCATCTGGGGGAGTGTGACAAGATGGCATGGCTAGGGAGAGGTAAAGACAGATAGGCCCAAATGGAGGGAGGGAGGCAAGAACACATGTGACTTTTTTGACTGCTCCTTTGGGGAAGATAGACCATGTTCAGATTGCATGAGCTGGCGGCATTCCATGTTTGGTCTTGAGTCCTGGCAAATTCTGAAGTTAGTTACTAGACATCTTGCTTCATCTCAACAGCCCTGAAGATGAAGGTCATAGACTCTTCTGCTGTGAGATGGAGTGGGTTAATCTCAGGTTGAGGACCCTGATGTTGCACTTAAACATATATATTTAAAAGTGTTCTCTGCAACAGCTTGGCTTATATCTGTAAGATAAACTCTCTAATTCTCCAGAACAGTGTAGTCACAACCAGTTAGCTTGTTTGGTATGGCTCTTGGCTTGTGCTGATTCCTAGACTGTGACTGAATGTTGCCTGGGAGAACACCAGTAAGCCCAGGAGAAAACTGTGCTCAAAATTATGGTAATGGTTTCACAGTACAGATTATGATGTGCAGGTACTCATGTTATGCACTAGACTTGTTTAGTTTAACTGCACAGATGGAGCTGAAGAAGCTCACTGCAGCAGGCCAGAAGGTGTGCTTATCAATTGTATTACAGTTCCACTCGGTTCAATATCACACCGCCTTCTCTCTTACGAACGTAAAGCTCCCTGACTGCTTGACTTCATTTGCTCTTCTTGTCACAAGAGTGTCCTGAGGAGATGATCCTCTTGACAATGGTGTAATTCACATCTAGAATTCCTGTGTGGGTGTTCCAGATGCTGTGGTGGACCCCAGCAATAGCACTGCAGCTCATCACAGGATGGTTTTAATTGCTCCAGAGTTCAGATCCCACTGGGGGCTGTCAGTCCGCAGTAGAATATTTCCCTGTTGGCTCTACCTCTCTCCTTAGTCCAGGGATGGGTGAAGTGTTATGTTCATAGATGCACCTGTGTTGAAATCCCTGAGAACTTTCTCAGCCTCATGTCAGAAGAAACTCTGAATTCACCCCTTACATTTCAGACAGGAACCCCAGGCTTTTTCACTGCCACTTTTGGCAGCTTGACCCATGAGGCTGCAACACAGATTGTAGAGGTTGCAACGATACCTGCTTGCTTGGGAATCACAGATCTCTGATTAATTACCTGCCTGCTGATTGATTGCTGTCCAACTGATCAGCTGACAACAAGAGCGCTCAGCTTTGCAGCCAAAGATTGCAGCACACACATCTGCTGCCTCACAAACTCTTTACCACAGACCTCTCACAAGAGTATGCTGCAGGTGGGCTTTCATGTGCAAAGACTGTAGTTCTGGTTCTGGGTCATCACAAAACAAGGACTCCTGCAGGCACTTTGTGATTCCAGAGAAGCAGAAGGAGAAGCCCAATATGGATTTGAAAAAAAGGCAATGCCTGCACCTGCGTTAGTGTGCTTCTCTAATCAAGATGCTCTTAACTCTCAGAAGGACTGTTCCATGTCTACAGCTCTTTGGACACTACTTTCACATATCTATAAAAGCATCAAGCAAGAAAGGCCTTTGCTACAAAGGAGACCAAATCACTGCCAGTAGCAAGGGCTTCTGTGTGGGCTCTGCTGCACTGTTACTCTTCAGAAAGGTTCTAACGGTGATTGCAGCCTGCATCAAGTGAAAGAGGCTTCTCTTTGTAAGTGATGCGTACATTTCCACAAGGCTGACTATGTGCTACCATGTGAGAAGAGAGAACTTTCACAGCAACATATATTTTTATATTTATTTCTGCAGTCTTGTTCAGTTTATATTTGGGTCCTCTAATTCACTGTCTCAGCAAGAGGCAGTGGCATCAAGGTTGCTGCAGCCTCTTCTGGCTCCTTTTCAGGCCTCTCTAGAGATAGCCAGCCCCTTCATTAAACGCTGACACTAGCCTAAATCAGACAGTATCATGATTCTCCTAAGCTATGTCTGTATGTATTTCTCCAACCAGTTTGGTACAGTCTGAAACAGGGATTTTCTTGTTCTCATTTGACTGATAAGTCATGAGATTAGCACAATCCCTTTTTTCCCCCCCCCCCCCTGTTTCATCTTTGCTAGGTGAGGACAGTTACGATGAGGAGCAGAGACAGCCTAGAACTTTTAAGTTCCGAGGCATCATATGTCTTTGTTAGGCCATGTGTCAGGTTACACCTTCCAAATTGTCAGGTTTGTTTCAGGGCAGTGTATTCTACAAACAAACACCCTCTCACCTTATTAGCAGCAGTTCTTGCAACAGGACTTTACCTGGGATGGACAGTTCAGCCCAGCACTGCAGAGGAGGGCCGTTCTTTGCCCCCCAGTTTGTTTGCATGCAGGACTTAAGAGACCATTCTCCTGTTCCAGCTCTGCAACTGAGAAGGAACTGAAGTAGCACAAAGCATTATCTGGTTTATATACTTATATATATAATATATACTTATTTATATATTTATATATAAATATATATATGATGCTCTAGGCATTCCTCCTTTAGCAGGGGAGTTGGACTAGATGATCTCTAGAGGTCGCTTCCAACTCTGACAATTCCATGATTATATGCCTACCAGTAAGTAAGGCAGGATCTGAGCATGCTGCTTAAAATACTGCAGGGGTTAAAAGCATCTTAAGTCTTGGATAGTAATGGGTGTAAATAACAGTGTAGAAGTTTGGGCTGTGTATCTTTGAAAAAGTCTGATTCCTGGTTGGTAATACCTGTTCACAAGATACTTGCTCAGGTGTTCCTGCCGCATTCATGTGAGCTAGCAGCCCAGCCGTGAGCCCAGCTGAGCCTTTTTCTCCTCTTTTCCCCCTCCAGCTGCAGCTCTATGACATTAAAAGCGGCACCAAGACCACCATTTTGAACTACTGCTCCTATGTGCAGTGGGTCCCGGGCAGTGACGTGGTGGTGGCTCAGAACAGAAACAGCCTCTGCATTTGGTATAACATTGATGCTCCAGAGCGAGTCACCACATTTCCTCTGAAGGTAAATCTCTGGAGACTTTGACCACCTCCAGCAGTTTCTGTTACTTCTTGCTCATGTGTTTGGGAATGGTCAGGGTACGTTGCAGAAGGGAGACAGAAGGGAATTGCTAGTTTTTCATGGACAAAATATGAACTCATCTTGTCAGCTTTGTGGCAGGCATTGCTGGCAGACCACGGACACAGTAAATACAGTAAGGAGCTGCTCAGTGGCTTTTTCCTTCCCCCCTGGTGAGATAAGGATGATGTCTGTGCAGTGTGAGCTCATTCGGCAGAACTTAAATCAGTAGAGCTGTCACAGTGCTGTCCTCACATCCCTGCTACCCCACAGGCTTTAGGAGAATATGGGGGTGTTAATAGATGGTACTCTTTCCAGGGGGACATTGTAAACTTGGAACGGAATGATGGAAAGACTGAAGTGATAGTATCTGAAGGGGTGAACACTGTGTCCTACACCCTGGATGAAGGCCTCATAGAGTTTGGAACCGCTGTTGATGACGGGGATTATCACAGGTAAGTGCTAGATACACCATGTAGTGGTGACAGGTACCCACTTCACATAACAGACATCTGAGATCCGGCAATCCATGAACTACAGCAGCACAGCTTTCCATACAGAGCTGAAGGCCAGCCTCTGAGCATGAGGTTGATGCCAGGGCTGGCTCTAATGCACAGCAGAGTCCCTCAAGGGTGAATATTTAGCTTTTTCATCCTCACAGCTCTGTGGTTTCAACTCTGTGGCACAGGAGACTGGCCAGTCTGGTCCCATTGACACTGACAGGAATTCACTGAAAGCAGCTTTCACTTAACTGCAGTGAATGAGTGTGTCTTCTGTAGTAACCAGATGTGAAGTGTTACTCAAGCAGTTTTGCTGCTGCCACTCCAGGGATGCTGACCGTGTCATGGAAACATTCAGGAGCTGTGCAGAGTAAAAACTGACTGACTGAAGCAGTCATGGTAGCTACCTGGGTATGACTGACATTGTTATAAGGGAAGAAAATTTCATATTTTCATAGCACTGATACTACTTGAGAGACTTCTTTGCATCAGGGACTTACTTCAGACATGCTGTAGACTTTTCCCACACTGCTACAGCCTTCTGGTGACCATATGCCTCTAAGTACCTTAGCCCAGATAGGACTTCCATCCCTGATGCATTCCCTGATGTGTCAGGCCCTGTGTTATATAGTCCTCTTCAGAACTGGTCACACACAGCTTGCTTTGTTTCCAGTGCAACTCTTGTTAGGAAGCTCCTATCTCAGCCTAGGATTTTCCTCAGAGAGCTCTTTTATTCTGTTACTGAAAGTCTGCAAATCTCTCTGTCTCAAGGGCTACTGCATTTTTGGAGACACTGGAAATGTCCACAGAGACAGAAGCCATGTGGAAGACTCTCAGCAGACTGGCTTTGGAAGCTAGACAGCTGCACATTGCAGAGAGGTACAGGAAGAAGCTTTAACATATTTCTGGCTTAAACACTCCCTTTGCTGAATCCCTTGCAGAAACCAGGGTCTATCTAAAGATGTGGCTGCGTTGGAGAATAAAGTGTTCACTATTCCAGGCAATGACTGCCTTTTCACCCTAGGCAGTAATGCTAGAACTGGGGACAGGAAGGCATCGCTCTGTAGCACAAATTTTTGCTGATGGCAACCCAAAGCAGTGTATAGCAAGGCTTCAGGGAGCTGACAGATGTGGACAAGCTCAGTGCATCTCTGAAGCATGGGGAAGTGAAGTGTGAGGTTGCCCAGAGAAGCTGTGGCTGCCCCATCCCTGGAGGGGTTCAAGGCCAGGCTGAACAGGGCTTTGAGCAACCTGGCCTGGTGGGAGGTGTCGCTGCCCAGGGCAGGGGGTTGGAACAAGATGATCTTTAAGGTCCCTTCCAACCTGAACCATTCAATGATTCTGTGAGAGCTGGTCATATCCATGGCATCTCCCATGGAGTAGGGCTAGAGGACACCTCTTGGCAATATCCTTCTCTTGAAGCAGGGCAAGCCCACCTCTCCAGCTTGCAGAGCTGGGTCTGCTGCCCAGGTTCTGATTTTCTTTTAATGAACCAAAAGTGGGCAACAAAATCCATTTATTGAGTAACTGCTTTGTTCTTTCCAGGTGCTTTGCAGCTCTGGGCAACATGGCAAAGGCTCGATTTCTGCATGAAACCAATACCATTGCTGACCAGGCAGCTCAAGAGCATGTGAGTCAAACTTATTCTACTGTGCAGGGCAGCTGCTTTCCTATAAACACTTGTGTACACATTATGTTCTGTGCCCATGCTCACCAATATCCTGCTACAGACCAGGACCTGGTCATGCGGAAACTGCTGACATAGTCCTTCATGCATGCTTGCCAGGTCCTTCTTCTGGCTAGCTATTTCTTACTGCTCCTGTCTCATCACTTCTTTGTTTTTTATGTGTCTTCTTCAGTTTCTGTAATGGCACAGACCCCGCCTGCAGTCACCTCCCTTGTGCCATTCCAGAGCCTGTTCTTTCACTCTACAAACTGATGGAGCTAACTGATGTTGTCTGCAGGGTGGGGATGGTACAGACCATTATGTGGTGCGTGCCCGCATGGCCATGCTGGACAAGAACTACAAGCTGGCAGAGATGATCTTCCTGGAACAAGTGAGTAAAGGAACCAAAAGCAGAAAAGGTGCTATTTATTTATAAACAGGGGGATTTGTGTCCTGGTGTGAAGGAGAAAAGGAAGAGGTTGCTTATTCCTGGGAGAAGAGTTTTTGCCCTAAACCAGAAAGAGATATTTCTTGTTCCAAAGTGTAGGGTTGCCCTGAGGTGCATGAAGAGGGTGAGGGAGGAGGTATATCTGTGTAAAGGTAGTGCACCACTACCTTTTGTGCACTTTTTCAAGTGTTTTCTGCACATCTGACCCTGCCCACTGTGAGAGCTTAATGACAACATGTCTGCTAAATTGAGCCTTTAGGCTGACACTTTGCTCTCTGACACAGAACGCCACAGAGGAGGCCATGGACATGTACCAGGAGCTGCACATGTGGGATGAATGCATCGTGGTTGCCGAGGCCAAGGTACAGAATATAGCTGGACTGTGGGCTAGGCTTGCATGGTAACTCTTCTGGGTAGGAGCCCGTTCATGGTGTGGGTTCTCTTTATCTGCTCTGTCAGGACCTCACTTCTGCTTGGAGGGGCTCCAAGCCAAAGGGAAGGTTGCATTGATGTAATTACGGACCTGGGTGAACAGTGAGGGAGAAAAGCTACTGAAATTCATTTAGGAGTGTCTAGGGCTTCATGAAATTATGGATGATGCACAGTACTTGGGGCTGGCATTGTGGTTTCTGCTAACTGTAGTTGCTTAGTTTAACTGGGCAGCAAGATGTATGGTGCCCTGAGCTAGTTGTTCAGAGCCTGCAGGGTGAGTAGGACAACATCTTGCCTTGCCGAGGTCAGCTAAGGCTGTGTTTCTCAACAGGGACACCCCATGCTGGATAAGTTGCGTCGGGGTTACTACCAGTGGCTGCTGGACACTCAGCAGGAAGAGAAGGCTGGGGAGGTTCAAGAGGGACAGGGAGACTACCTGGCAGCTATCAGCTTGTATCTGCGGGCAGGGCTGCCAGCCAAAGCAGCACGGCTGGCCATGAGCAGGGATGAGCTCCTGACCAATGGGGATGTCATCAATAGGGTCTCCACGGCGCTGATTAGAGGGGAACTGTATGAACAGGTGAGTGGACCAGCCCATTGGGCTTTCTTAGTGGCATCAAAGCCCTTACCCTGTCTTCTGCAGATATAGGGAGACTGAGCTGGAGAGCAGCAGATGTAATTCTGTGTTCATAAATTTGCAGGTAATGTTTGGAAGGAAGTCCTAACTGCATCCATTATACACAAGTGTGGTCTAGAATTGCTCTTATTAGTCAGGAAAAAGATTGGCAACATGTCTCTGAAACATCAGCTGAGTTCAGTATAGTCAAGGATGCCCTTGGGAAGACAGGAACCAACAGGAAAGGAGTTGTGAATCAAACAGAAAACTTGATATCACTGTGAAAATGTACAGAGCTTCCTCATAGTAGAATGAAAAATGATGGTACAGCTTTCATATAAGGATAGTCTAATGGAAAAAGCTAAGGAAGTAAAACAAAGGAGGTTGTGAAGACAATCTGTAGAACTTTGTCTACAGATTTTTTCTGTCTATTAACACAAAAAATTGGTAGCTACTTATTAGGTGACAATTTTAAAACAAAAGGGTGGTTTTTACACAACACATAACCATGTTAGTGTAAGTCCCACTTGACTACTCACACCCAGAGCTCCTGTATGAGCATGTGCATAGCAGAGCTCCTGGGGGCTGGCGTTGCAGAAAAGGCTGTTGTTGCACCAGGCACAGAATAGCGGAGGGATGTTGCCTCAAAAACACTTACCTTCTTAGAAGGTGATGTTAGAAGATGATGCCCCAGAAAAACACTTGGGTATGTGCATTGACAGAGAGGAAAATGGTCTTGGCACGTGCAGTCTTTCCTAGAAATTCCCTTTATCCCCAAGCTCTTCTTTAGTGGGGAAGGCATAGCTGATGGAGAAGTCTGTGTGGTAGGACTGACAAGCTCTGTACACGGGACTGGTGGGGTACGTGATGGTGTGAGGAAGGTGAGGCTCTGGAAACTGGCGGCTTGTATTTGTCATTAGGCTGGAGACCTGTTTGAGAAGGTTGGGAACTCACGGAAGGCTCTGGAGTGCTATTGCCAGGGCAGTGCCTTCCTGAAAGGTATTGTGCTCCTCCCCCAGTATGTTCCTCCCCCCATCCATGCCTAGAAGGAGCCTGGGTACCCTGGCCTGGTGGCAATGGCAGCTTGAGCTATTGCCCTGGAGCCCAGAGATGCCTCGATGCTCTGAAGCTTCCATCTCCTTCAATGTATATGTTTTCACATAGTTGTACCTGCACACACAGTCCCAGAATAGCATCCTGTTCCCAAGGCCTTGATCATGCTGGTTGCACCAGCATGGATTTGGTCCAGGGTCCAGCTTGTTTGGTAGCCCATTGGAACTGGAATGGATTAGACAGTCATCATTCCCCTCCCTCTGCACCCCATCCAAGGCCCTTGTTCACCTCATGGTTCTGCTTCCTTGCTGGATTTGGTGTAACAGCTCCCATGTCCCCTTACAGCAGTGGAACTGGCTCGCCTGGCATTTCCTGCAGAAGTTGTGAAGCTGGAGGAGGCCTGGGGAGACCATCTGGTGCAGCAGAAACAGCTGGATGCTGCTATTAACCATTATATTGAAGCCAGGTGGGGGCAGGTGATGGCTGTATAACCAGCAGCACCATAATCTGGCAAACTATGAAGTTGATATGAAATTTGCTTAAATCAGTGGGGGGTTTTGCCTGAGTAAGCCTTCTTGACCCCACTTCCCAGTGCCCCCGGTGCTTATGTGCACTCTGCTGGTGCCCAGCCATGGGTGCTTTCCTCCATCTCTCCCAAGGTCTTTCAGCCCTGATTACTCTTCCCTGCTGTCCTTGTTTTTCGTTCTGTCCCCAGAGCTTTCCCAGTAATGTTTTTTGCTGCTCTAACCCAGGAAGAATCAAGCAGCAGACCACTTTGGTCTCCCTGCCTTAGCTGGAGGAGATGGCTGCTGACTGGCTATACAGAGTTATGTTTTTGATGCTAGGTGCTCAGTTAAGGCCATTGAGGCAGCCTTGGGAGCCCGACAGTGGAAAAAGGCCATCTACATTTTGGACTTGCAGGACAAACAGACAGCAGCCAAATATTATCCCAAGATTGCCCAGCACTATGCAGCTTTACAGGAGTATCAGGTGAGGCTGCAGAGCACCATCATTGCTGCTCTGTGTGTCCCTTGGGACTGCTGAGTATGGTCATTTCCCTACAGGTTGCAGAGGAACTGTACATCAAAGGAGACCAGACCAAGGATGCCATTGACATGTACACGCAGGCTGGGCTCTGGGAACAGGCTCACAAGGTAGAGTCAAAAGCCAAAGCTTCTGGGGACCTCACCCTGCTCAGTGAAATGTCTTTCATCAGGTGGTGGTGGTGCCTTGTGCACCAGCTCCTGATCAATGAGCTCTCTTCCCAAAGGATGCATGAGAGGCATCCAGCAGCCAGCCAGAAGTCACTCCCTGGTGTTCGCACCCCGTCTGTGCATGGGTGTGCCTGTTAACACAGATACCACTTTCCGAGGGGTGACAAATGGCTGCCCATTCTCTGCAGAGCATAGAGCATATACACATGTTCTTAATGGGAAGGAGATTGGGTTTCCCCTTCTTCACTACCACATATCAAGAAATTTCCGTGCAGTGTGCTGTATTTTCCCTCACATGTGTTCCTTTTGGCAGCTGGCAGTCAAGTGTATGAGTCAGGAAGATGTGTCCATGCTCTATGTAACCCAGGCCCAGGAGATGGAGAAGCGGGGCAAGTACAAAGAAGCAGAGAGGTGAGCATCTTTCTCGGTACTAGTCCAAGACTGAGCCCTGAAAAAAATGGCTGGAGTGAGGAGGAGACCTTTCCTGGGGGTGGAGGGAGTAGAGTTTGGGAGTAGGGTTTGGAAAGGTCAGAGGTACTCTCTCCACACCTACAGAGGAGACCTAGAGCTGATATTGCAGTGTTCATGGGAAGAGAGGTCACTGAGTTTTAATGTATTTTTGTCCATCAGCACAGAAAGGAGGTCTAGGTTTGGTGTGACTATCTCATCTAGCAGAGGAAATAAGGCAAGGCTTTTCCCCACTGCAGAGTGCTACATCTGATCCATCATGGTCGGCTGAGGATAACATATGGAAAGTGGGGTGTTTCCCATCCATGTTTCTAATGTTGTCAGTTCTAGATTAATAACAACATGACAGGGTTAGTAGGTACATGGACAAACACAGCCATGTGTCTGATGCTGTGGTGCCTGATCTCAAGGATGGCCGGTACATGAAAGAGTACAGCTGGTGAGAACACATTTGTTTAAACTTTCTGCTGGCCTGTATGAGTGAGTTGAGCTGACATTGTCATGTTACCATCCCAACAGGATCAAACAGATGGAGGCCAAGATGAGAACAGGTCACAGAAGCCCAGAGGCCCCCTCTAAGTCACAGTCAGGTTGAGAAGTGAGGATGGAGGGAATAGCTTTGCCCTGCTGCAGCTGATGGTGGCATAACAGAGAAGCTCTATCTAAGCAGTGTTCAGCCTTGCAGTCCACCTCACCAGTCATGCCCTTTGACAGTGTGCCTAAGGACCTGGTTCCGCCTGGGCAGGATGCAGAGGGGCTGCAGGGACTGGTCATATCCTTGACTGAGCTGTTTGAATGTGTTTGTGTTTCCAGGCTGTACATCACTGTGAATGAACCTGATTTGGCCATCACCATGTACAAGAAGTTTAAGATGTATGATGAGATGGTTCGCCTGGTGGCCAAGTATCACAAGGACTTACTCAGTGATACCCACCTGCATCTGGGCAAGGTGAGTGCATCTCACGGGAGGGGATCAACTAGGCCAAGCAGGGACACGAGTGTCACTAACTCATGGCCTCTAATTGCAGGAACTAGAGGCAGAGGGACGCTTGCAGGAGGCTGAGTACCACTACCTGGAAGCTAAGGACTGGAAGGCCACAGTAAACATGTACAGAGCGAATGACATGTGGGAGGAAGCTTACAGGGTATGAGTCACTTCTCAGCTGTGGGGTCAGGCTTTGACTGCAGGACCCTGGTAGGAACTGCTCTGTCTCTGTTCACTGCAAAATGTGAAGCCTTGGACCACACTGGCTAGCTTCAGCATGTGGCACAGTGCGGGAGGCCATTGTGCCTGCTGCTCTGCAGCATTGCACCCCAAAAGGAGGGCTTGACCCCCGGCCACTGTGCAACGCTGCCTTCCTGCAGGCTCCGCTCGGCTCCTAACCACCACAGCCACCCTGTAGCAGTCCCCCCCAGCAATGTTCCCATCCAGTGGGGACACAGGGTGCCAGGGGGTCACTCCTGCTGACCTAGCAGCAGTGCGAGGAGACAGCAGCCACTTCTCTGCTGTGCCATATGAGCCTTTGTCTCACTCTCTGCAGTCCAGTAGTGGCTACAGAAGGGTTCCTCAGGAGGGAACAGCTGGTTTTCGTGCTCCCTCATGGCATCATGTGGGAGGGGAGTCCTGGCCTGTGGAAGACAAAATGGATGCATTTGGGCTCTTCAGCTTTCTTTGCTTTGAATAGGTGGCCAAGGCACATGGGGGAGCAAACTCCTATAAGCACGTGGCTTATATGTGGGCAAAGAGCCTGGGTGGAGAGGCAGCTGTGAAACTCCTCAGTAAATTCGGACTTCTGGAGATGGCCATTGACCATGCAGCAGACAGTGGGTAAGCAGGTCCATCAGGCCAGCGCTTCTCTCCTGTCTGCCTGACCTAAGGAAAAAGGGGTGGCCCAAGATAACTGTATACACAATAGCTGCTGGTCCAGGATATGGCATGTCCTCCCATCCTACCCGTAGTTCTTCACACAGGCATTCCTCTCCCTTGGCACATCCTGTCCTCCTGTTAGTCTCTCAAATGCTAAGTCAGAGCTGGTCAGGTAAAAGGAGTTTGCCCTTTAGCCTTAGTAGGGCCTTTGTGAAAGCCTCTGAACATGGGAGGAGGTATTTCTCATGTCACCATGAATAGCTGCCTGCCAGAAGAGTTTTGGCCCCAATGCACCTGCCCGGCTGTCCCACTGTGCTGCCATTCCCTGCTGCTCTCCTCAGCTCTCCCACAACGGCAGGCTCGGGGGAGTCTTGTGACCCCCCTTTAGGGTTAAACCAAGGGCCTCTGGCATTAACAGTAAGTGTGAAGGAGCTGAATTTCCTTAGTGTGGGGGCTCTAAAAGCTCCTGTTCTCTGGTCAGGAGCAGGAGTGGGCAGTGCCCTTTCACTTGGGATCCTCTGTATTCCCCTCTCTTCTCTCACAGTGTCTTGTGCTTTACTTGATGTCTTGCTCTTGATGAAGGCATGACCTCGCAGAACATAGTCCTGCTCTCACCCTATTTTCTCTATTGTTGCAGGATCTTTGAATTTGCTTTTGAACTAGCCCGCCTCTCCATGAAGCAGAAGATACCAGAGATCCACTTAAAGTATGCCATGTTCCTAGAAGATGAGGTAATTTTACCCCCTGGAATAGGTGTGAGTTCCCTGGTCACTCAGGTAATTGGACAGTTGTCCTTAAGGGCTGCTGCAGGAGGGACTTTCATGGTTGCAGTCACTGTTCACCCACAAGGCTCCATGATTAAACCCCCAAGCTTCCACACAAATCTTTGTTTCATAAATCTTCTCTGCCTCATGGTCAGTAGAGGAGGTCATGCAATGGTATCAGGGCAGGAAGGCATGCAGGTAAATTCCTTCATCTCTCCTAGGGCAAATTTGAAGAGGCTGAAGCAGAATTTATTAAAGCTGGGAAACCCAAGGAGGCAGTGCTGATGTATGTATTCTTCCCCGTCCTAGCCTGCTGCATCTCCTCTCCCCACATGATGCCAGCCTGGTCCCTTCTCCAGCACTAGTCTGCTTCTTGCTGTCCCTCTTCGTTAATCTCATGCTGATTCCCCAGGTTTGTGCACAACCAGAACTGGGATGCTGCGCAGCGTGTGGCTGAGGCTCATGACCCAGACAGTGTGGCTGATGTGCTTGTGGGACAGGCACGTTTTGCCTTTGAGCAGAGAGAGTTCCAGAAAGCAGAGGCCTTCCTCCTGCGAGCACAGAGACCTGAGATGGCAATAAAGTACTACAAGGTGAGTGTAGTCTGTAGCAACACCATTGCCTTCCTCACTGGACAAGAACCTAGTTTGGATGGAGGAGGAGTGAAATCTGTCTCCCAGCTCTCCCTGTCAGCTTAGCAGACAAAGAGAAAGCATTTACTCAGGTGGTTCCTAACAGAACTTAAAAAACTGAACTGGTAGAGATTTCATAGCATAGCTGTTCTCTCTCACGTCTCTGGGAGGAAGTATCCTGCCAGAAGTAGCCTTCTTGCAGTCTTTCTGGTGATCCTCAGCGGTAGCATGAGCGGGTGCATTTGGAGACTGTGAGTGCCCATTCCACAGAGGTAGCTAGAAAGGATAAACACTTTCCCCTGAGGTAGCCTGGGTGAATGGGCAGACAGAGGTGCCATTTGGGGGGAGGAAAGGATTGGAAGGTGCTGCTGTGTTTTTTTCTTCCAGTGGGTCATCTGGCAAGATGACATGAGAGTCTAGGTGTGTTATGTGATGCCAGGAGTGTGGGGGATCCTGCTGAACTGGTGAAAATTTCTCCTCCCCTTTGGGCTTGTGCAGGAGGCTGGGATGTGGAGCGAGGCCCTGCGGATCTGCAAGGAGTATGTGCCTAGTCGGCTAGAAGAGTTACAGGAGGAGTGTGGTAGGGAGGCTGCCAAGAAGGGCACCAGGTAAGGAATGCTGTGGTCTGGCTGCAGGGAACAGACAGGCAGCTCTTCCCCTAGGCCATTGTGCTGATACCTTACAGAGGCAGCCTGACCCTGGACTTCTTCCTGCATGGGTTTCCTAACATGCTTCCTCCCTGCTCTGGGTGACTCCAGGCTCTTGCCATCCAAGGTCTCCCAGATGCCTTCTTGCCACCTACCTCCCAGTCTCCTGTACAACCAGTGCATTTCCCCAGGCTCCTTTATCAGCTCTCTCCTCAGCACTGGCTGTGTGCATTCCCTGTCACATGCTCTGAGGTCCTGGCTTACCTCTGCTGTGCACCTCCCTGCCCATGCCCTACACACTGTCTGCAGGATCTCTGGCATCGTCCCAGTCCTGCTCACAGCCTGCATTCCTCCCAACAGAGGAGTGGAAGGGCTGCTGGAGCAGGCACGGGAGTGGGAGCAGGCTGGAGAGTACGCCAGAGCAGTGGACTGCTATCTGAAGGTGCGGGATCCCAGCAACAGCGTCCTGATGGAGAAGTGCTTGCTGAAGGTACAGTCAGGGTCTATGAATCCCTTCGGCTGCTCCACTGTCTAGGAGCTCTCCCACAACCTGCTGTGCATCCCAGAGATGCCTCGGTCACTGCGGGGCACAAGAGAGAATCTGCAGGGTCTGAAAGCCTTCATGGGCCATTCTCTTGAGCCACGATGGGCTGTGTGCTTACCCTGCATTGCACTGACATCCCTGCTCTGGCACCACTTCCAGCAGCATGCTGGTGGTGTTGTGACCCTATCTCCATGCATGGAAGAGCTGGACTTTATGACTTAGACCTTGGCTAGATGAGTGCCCTTTCTTCTTTTTGTGGTCTATGTCCACCAGCCTTTGGGTTGTGTTCTTGTTCCTACTTTTCGCTTTTACCTGTCCCCTTGTACCAACTTCAACAATTATGTCCTTGTCTGATCTTCTCCCACGTGTGAAAGTAGCGGGGCTTTGCTTCTCTGAATTGCTGAAGCAGGCTGTCATTTCTTCTCTTGTCCCATAGTTCAAACACTCCTGGCTCGGTAGTTTAGCTAAGACTGAGCTTTTTCCTCTCTTGAACAGCTCATCACTCATGCTGCTGGTAATTTCTCTTCACAGGCTGCTGAGCTGGCCATTAAATTCTTGGGTCAGTCACAGAGCATGGAGGTGACACGGACTGTAGCTCCTCAGCTGGTGGCCATGAAGAAATACAGTGCGGTGAGGGCTGGCTCCTGCCCCCAGACTACTGAAGAAGCAGTGACGTAGGAAGGGAGAGCTCTATCCAAGGGAGGGAGGCGAAGTCACATCCTGGGGTGACGGGTGGGTGGCCCTATCCAGAGTTAGCCACAGCATGGCCCTCAAGGAGGAAGGAGGGGAAGGGATAAGGTCCTGGAATAGTGTCAGAGAGCCAGGCCTTGGAGGAGGCAGGAAGCAGAGAAGGGGGGTTATCTTTTGGGGAGAGACTTTCTGTTGTTGCTGTGTGCAGGTTGCTTCTGACAGCACCAGCTCCAGTCTGGGCTGCAGGGTGCCTTTGGGCTTTCATCTCCCATGGGACTGTCTCTGGCCCTGCAGGCAGCTGAACTCTACCTCAATTTGGACCTCATCCAAGAAGCTATCGATGCCTTCATTGAAGGGGAGGAATGGAGCAAAGCCAAGCGTGTCGCTAAGGAGTTGGACCCCAGGTATGCCCTGAGTTTCTCAAACTCTACTCTTCCTGCTCCCTCTCCCAGCCCCAGATGATTCCTTGTCCTGTCCTTCTGCCCCCAGGTTCCCTAGGTTCTCCCCACAGTGGCCTTCCCAGGCTCGACAGGGCACATTCTCCACAGCTGCCCTTCCTGAGCCATTTATTGTCCTGACAGTTCTATTGCCACACATCCCATAGAAATTGTTATCCCTTTAGTCCCATTCCCATCTCCTCTTCCCTTGTCAGAATCCTGTACGTGCACTTCCTTCTGAAAGTCCTGTGTTCCCACACTCTCCTCACGCTATATTGGAAAGAACTGTCTAGAACCTTTCTTTCCCCTTCCATCCCTGCACCCAGCAGTAGGCCAGAAAGACATGTCACAGCTGTAGGTCCTCTTTTTCCCAAAGCAGACAGTTGAATCCAGCGTCTGCACTGACACAAGACACTATTAGTCTTGCTGCCTGTTAAGATGATTTCTGCCCAGCAGGTCAGAGGAGTATGTGGACCAGCGTTACAAAGAGTATTTAAAAAACCAAGGAAAGGTAGAATCGGTAAGTATTCGGCGCATCCCTTGGGGCCTTTCTCATGGGGCTTTTGCCTGAGCATGCCCCCACGTGAGGAGTCTGTGTGTGCCTGTGAGTCACGTACCAGAGGGGTCACACCGGCTCTGGGCTTCTATGCCTTGGAGGTTGAGGGACTGTGTGTACTGGGTGGGCTGATACCTACCTTGATGCTGGTAGAAAACCCTGTCTGCACAGTAAATTTATGGTGGTTTCCGTCCCCAGCTGGTGGGAATAGATGTCATGGCTGCTTTGGATATGTACGCGGAGCAGGAGCAGTGGGAGAAGTGCCTGGAGGTTGCAGCTAAGCAGGTGAGTGCCTGTGAGAGCCCCCGGGGGACAGGCACAGGTCCCACCTCACTGAAGCAGGGCCAGCAGGAATGAGTGGGAAGGGAGAAGCACAGGGCTCACTGTAGCAGCTCAAAAAACACCTCTCCACTGCCCCCATCTCACCCCATCAGGCTTAGTAGGGAAGCATTAGAACCCAGAAGCATATTGGATTTAAATTTTGAGATTGGGAGCATTGGGAAAAGCTAAAAGAGTTGTTTGGGCTGGAAGTAATTGGTACCATGGAAACAGAGAGATTTGTAAAAGAAAGCTGCCTTTCTTTAGAAGCTGCCTGTTCTTTAGAGGCCTGGTGTTGGTAGAAATGAGACATGCTTGTCATGAAAGCAAATTTGACATTTTTTTTTCATTTTTACTGACCAAAAACTAACAGAATTACCTCATCAGACTAACAAAAGTGGAGAAAAGCAAAATGAGACTTTTACAGTGCTATTCCAGTGTAGTAACAGGAGGAGGAAGCTCTAGATTACCAGGTTCTACTTAAAGTGTTTTTGACGGCCATTTATTGGTTATTGGTTATTGATTCAATAGTTATTGACAAAGGAGCTAAATAAGGGGGCAGGTGCCAATTCTTTGAAGTGAGGTATTGCTTTAGCCGGAGCAGTGGTGCAGCCCTGGCAATGCAGCCTGTGGTTAGTGGAGACACCACGGCCACTCGGGCAAACACTGGTGACTTGGATGAGCACTGGTGATGTGTTCTGCTTTTTTATGACTGTTTCTAATGCAGTAACCAGTAACCCGAGTTTGGCCTTTACACAGCAAACAATTTCTTTTTGACTCAGGCTTCTCTGGTGATACAAATGGGCTTTGCTGTAGTAGTTTTTATCTTGGAGACTTCTGTGCTGATGTTCTGATTGTCAGGAGACACCAGTCTTGATCCTCTTCCATAAAGAGTAACTTAATGTTCAATTTAATGGTAAAGGCTTAATCAGTTTTAATGTGAGCCAGGCATAACACTACTTCATTCAGTCCAAGAAGATGTTAGTTTGGTTGTGCCTCTAAGAGAGCACAACCTTGCTCCATGACCAGGGCAGAATTTCATGACTTTTGACTCAGCTGTTCCACATTGATTACACAGGAAAAAATGTTATATTTATCAAAACAGGTCACATACCAGACATAATCTTTATCCCAAACTGTCCTGCCACAAGTGTTTCACCAGCATTCACATCTGAGTGTCGAAGTTCTAGACATATCGTTGGGGCACTGTGATTAATTCTTTTGAAAAACAGCTTTATTTGCATGTGTGAAGGACCAGCACAGCATCAGCTCGCCAGGCTTAGAGATGTCCAGTGGGGTCCAGGTGCAGTCTGTCTCTGAGTAGCTTGTCTGGCCCTTTGGGACTCAGGTGTATGGGTGTGTGTCCCTGCCTCTGGAATGGTCCCTACTGAGTGACAAGTGCTTAGGTCATGAATTTCATGCTACTGCTTTCTGTGTGTCTTCTCCAGAACTACAAAGTCTTACACAAGTATGTAGCTCTGTATGCGACCCACCTCATCCGGGAAGGAAGCTGGGACAAAGCCCTGAGCCTGTATGTCCACCATGGAGCACCGGCCAACCCACAGGTAACGAAGACAGCGTGACATCCCAGTGTGAGTTGCCAGGGTGTGCTATGATCTGCTACATGAACCCGGCTTCCAGTCCAGAACTGGGATTGCCAGGCATTCAATACGTTTAAAGCCCATCATACCGCAGATCCTTCCAGAGGCTCCTCAGCTAGAGAACTGACAGCAACCTCCTTCCACAGGGAAAGAGCAGGGGGAGCTGAGTAGCTGTGTTTTGGTTTGAACACCTTAACCACCAAGAGCAGAATAAAAAGAACTGCATTTGCCTCTCTGAGAGCACTGGCTGCAGGAAGCTTCTTCCCCTTTTCCCTGCCATGTCCTGCAGCCCCCCTTACCCCAGCAGCAGGTCTGCTCCAGGAGTCTGCCTGCAGGACAGCCATTCCCTTGGGGTTTTCTTGACAGCAGGAGAGCTCCAGACTTTTGTTGACTTCCCATCTGCCTCCCTGCAGATTTCTCTCCATTTTGTTGCAGAATTTCAATATTTACAAGCGTCTCTTTGTGGAGATGGTGAATGCATCTGGCATGAATTGTGCTGAGGCCTACTCCAGCTGGGCTGAACTGCGTGAGGTTCTCTTCCATCTGGTGAGTGTGGGCCATGGCTACCGCTGCCTGTCGGACTCCAACAGCCTGCTGACTCCTAGCAGGGGAGAAAGAACAACCAGTCTCTAGCCAGGAGACATGGGGAGTATTTGTAAAACACAAGCTGAGGGAAAATGAGGAAATGTCCACAATGCAGACAGTAGAACAGCAGGATCCTATGAAGTGGATGTGGCTGGGCAAGAAAAGACAGGGAAGATGACCCTGCACTCAAGGACAAATCCTAAAAGTGGGTCTGGACACTGGCACTTGCAGAGCTCACTGTGTCGTTGTTGCATGGGAGCCTCTTATAACATGCCCGCTTTTCATCCTTTTCATTCAGCAGCCTGGGTGGGGCAAGTTCTGTGCTTGGAGAACACACAGAACTGCAGACCCTGGAAAATTAGAGTCCTCCATGCTCCCCTGAGATGCTTAGAGCTTTCTGCTCCTTCTTCCCTGTCGCAGATTACCCCACCAGAGCCCATGGTTGTCTCTTCACTTGAGGAGTGCCCCTGTGCTCTCAAGTTCTCATTTACTCTCCCTTTTTGCAGTGTGAAAACTTAGTGAAGTCAAGCGAGGCAAACACTCCAGCGCATGAGGAGTTTGAAACGATGCTGCTGATCTCTCACTACTATGCCACCCGCTCCGCTGCTCAGGGTGTCAAACAACTGGTAAGGTTTTTGATGTTCCTTTCACGGGTCACATTCTCAGAGTGTAGAGCTCTGTGAGGACATGTAGGTTCGGGCCTATCCACAGTTCACTGTTCTACTCCATGGGTCACAGTAAATTTTTTCTTGGATTCCATCATGTAAGAATTTTGGAGCAGGGCTGAAGAATTCAAGGGAGATGTAGGTTCTGTGCTTGCGAGATAGTCTCATCACACCAGAACAGGTTTAATGGAGAGGGTGGAGAGTCTCCATCCTTTGAGGTAGTCCAAATCTGACACGTTCAGACATGCTCCTGCACGATCTGCTGTAGCTGACTCTGTTTTGAATGGGATAGGGGAGGATGGATGAGGCAATCCCCCAAGATCCTTTCCCACTTCAGCTGTTCCGTGACTCAAATGGTGGGAGTTTGGGTGTGGCTTCTAGTCAAAATAAAAAGAGCAAGGTTTATCTTCTCCATCTTCTGGTGACAGTCTTCCTGTGTGTGCACATAGTGAGGGCGCTTACAGTCAGGAATGAAGGTTGTGACCTTCATTTGTTACATGTTGGGAGTATGTGGTGCAGCATCGCTGCCGTGAGTCTGGGGCAGGACAAGCTCATCAGATCCTTTCTGACACAATTTTTCTGTGCTGATTGTTGTGGGTCTACTGTCCCCTGTATCTGCAGGACACCGTGGCTGCCAAGCTGTCCATTTCCCTGCTGCGCCACACCGAGCTCCTGCCTGCAGACAAGGCTTTCTATGAAGCTGGGATAGCTGCCAAGGTAAGAGCTGTCTGCCGTCAGACCTGCACTGGTGGACCCATAGCTCAGGCAGGGCAGTTGTGGCTTTGCAGATAAGCTGTCTGGTCTCACCTGGGGTTTCTCTCTGTTCTAGGCAGTCAACTGGGAGAACATGGCCTTCATCTTCCTGAACCGCTTCCTGGACCTCTCAGATGTGCGTATGGTCTGCTGGAGGGAGGGCTCTTACAGGGAACACCACCGCTGGCTGTGGGCCGGGGCACTCCTGAGGTTCCCGTGTGGTGCTGATGGAGAACCCTGCACCTCGCTGGGTATAACCAGTGTGCAGCACTCGCTGTGGAGGGATTTGCCACGTGGGGCACCTGAGTGGCCCTCCCCATGTCACCATGCGTGTGCCAGTGCCACCCTGCACATGAGCTGCAGCAAACATGGAGCTGGCCTGGCAGTCCAGGGCTGTTACAGCTTCCTCAGTGATCTCATCTGAGTTCTTCCAAGGGAAGGAAAATTTCCTGAGAGGTGGAGGGCATGGCCCAGAGCTTTAGCCACCGTGGTACAAGACTCAGGAGCCCCCTAATACCAGTCAATGCCTTCCTTGGTCCCCAGATAACACCACAGCCCAGGAAGCTGGCAGACAGTACAGTGCCAGTCTTACGGGTGCTGTCAGCAGCTGCTGGGGAAAAAAGCCCCCCATTCCCTCCCTTGAGGCCACCTGACAGGTTTGAGCAGTGCAGTGTTTCAGAGGCACACGTCCTCTTGACACTGCAGAGGCCATAAATGCCACCTCCCAGGAGGGCTCAGTCACCCCCAGCACTAATATATCTATATAGATGGGGTGTCAGTAATGCCAGCTGACACAAATGCTGTCAGCTCCGAGGAGGGGTTGCCTAGTGATCCACTGCTTCTCCCTCCTCAGGCCATTGAAGAAGGGAACCTGGATTCTCTGGACCACTCTGATTTCCAGGGCACGGACATTCCCTTTGAGGTGCCGCTTCCAGCCCAACAGCACGTGCCTGTGAGTGTCACCTGTCTTCTCCAGCTCCCGTGACCAGTGGTGCTGCTTCAGGGCCAGGGAGGGGGACGGGGTGGGACAGCAAAAGACGGAAATGTGCTCAACATTGGCCCCTGCCCTGTATCCCCCCTCCCCACACGGAGCCCCAGTGCACACACACGTGCACTCTCCCATATTCCCCTCCCCATACACGTGTGTGTGCTTGTGCACACACACAACCACGCCTCTCCCCAGACCGGGGCACGTGTGTGCACATCCTGTGTGCTTACACACGTCCTGCCCTCCCGTGTCCCTCCTCACGCTGCAGAGCAGCAGCTGGGCTGTGACACAGGTGGTGTCCTCTGCCCTGCAGGAGGAGAAGCGGGAGGAGGTGCGGGACTGGGTGCTCACCATGTCCATGGACCAGCGGCTGGAGCAGGTGCTGCCCCAGGATGAGCGGGACACCTACGAGGCCTCGCTGGTGGCAGCAAACACAGGGGTGCACTCCCTGCCCTGTGTGCTCACAGGTGAGCTCCGTCGGCTCGCACGGTGCCGTGCGGGGAGGGGGAATGTGCACAGGGAGGGTCTGGGAGGGAGTTCAGGCTGCGCTGAAAGAGGAGCAGGGAGACTCTGGCTATTTTCCTCCTCTACTGGGGGAAAAATGCATTTTTTACTGTGAGGTTGGCTGAGCACTGGAAGAGGTTACACAGCAGTTGTGGCATCTCCATACTTGGAGACAGTCAAAAGCCATCTGGACGTGGTCCTGGGCAACTGGCTGTGGCCCTGCTTGAGCCAGGGCTGGGGGGGAAAGGGAGGGGACTTTGGACCATCTTGACCCCAGAGTCCCCTTCCAGCCTCCACCATTCTGTCATTCTGTGATGGCCGGCCACCACTGACAGACATGGTACCTGTCCCTGCTTTGCCCCCACTTTACAAAATCTGTCTCTTCTGGCAAGTCCTGTCCCGTCCCATCCCCCCACCCCCGGCTCCACACGCTTCAGAGAGGGAGCTTGCGCTGCAGAACTTGTTGGGGAGAGAAAGAAGGAGCAGGGGTGGGCCATGAGCAGCAGGGCTCTGGCTCCAAAGATCGGGAGTGGGATGCTCTCCTATGACATCATTGGGTGCCCTGGCCAGAGGGACAGGCCTCTATCTTGCTTTGGTCCCACCACTTTGGGCACCCCCCCCTCCTCACTCTGGTTTTCAGAGGCAGCATTGCCCCCCAGGAGCAGTCATTGCCACGGCACAAGGTAGGGGCCTGCTGTGAGTCTCAGCTTGTTTCTGAGGTTGTCACTGTGTGCCCAGGGTACCCTGTGCTAAGGAACAAGATAGAGTTCAAGCGGCCAGGCCGAGAAGCCAACAAGGACACGTGGAACAAGTTCCTCATGGCTGTCAAGGTGAGACAGGCTCCCCGGGGGGCAGGGAGACAGGCTGTGGGTGTCAACCCCTCACACTGACAATAAAATGTCCTGTGGGGTGGAGATGCACTGAATCAGAGCAGGTTTCGTGTCCCCTCCCCAAGTGCTGCTGTGCAGGGGTTACCCTCCTCCACGGAGCCGGGGCAGACCCAGCCCAGCTCCCTCTACCCCAGGGTGTCCCTGGGGGGAGGGGGGTGGCACCATCCCCTTGCCACTGCCACGGCCTGTCTTGTTCCGCAGACGTCCCACAGCCCTGCATGCCAAGATGTGCTCAAGTTCCTCAGCCAGTGGTGTGGGGGCCTCCCAAGCACCAGCTTCTCTTTCCAGTGAGCTGGACCGTGGCAGCTTTCAGTCCTGTCCTTCAACACCACCAATAAACGTGTCCGTTAAGCCTGCTGTGCTCCTCCTTACCAAGGGATGCTGAGTCCAGCAACACACGTAGCTCCCAGAGCCCTACTCCTGTGCAGGCCTCTCTTGGCCCTGCTGGGTGACCGTCACACTGGGACCGTGTGTCTGTCTCCATCCCTGTGCCAGGGAAGGGTCTGGCAGGGAGCGAGCATGGAATTGTCTCACCCTCCAGCTGCACTCTCAGCCCATCAGTGGGCCCAGCTCCCGGCCAGAGTCTGCCCTGGAGAGCCACTTACAGCAGCCAGTGTGAAAAAAATGAAAGGTTTATTTACCCAGTGAAACATCAGGGGCTCACAACAAAGGGGTTCTTCGCTTTCCATTTTTTGGGCCCAGGCACGGCAGCCTGATCCTGCAGCAGAGCCACCAGGGTCCAGCTCCAATCCGGCCACTGCCCCAGCAACTCTGCCTGCCCCCCCCACGTGTAAAACACCCACGGAGCCTTTGGTGGGGCAGGAAGAGCCGTGGGTGGAGAAGGGAAGAGCAGCTGGGGCCCGTGGCACCTGCTTCCTGGTGACCCCAGGAGAGTCTGGAATCTGCAGGGCTTGTCCCAGGTGGGGTGGTGCGGCTGGAGGGACGATGATGGGGCAACCCATCGCCCTGTAGCCCATCTGACCCACACCTGCCCTGGGGCTGGAGCACAGTGCAGGTACAATGTCCCCTGGCTGATGGCAGCACCACCTGGAGTGAAAGAGACCGGGTGAGAGCAGGACGGTGCTGCAGGGCCAGGCACACGCTGACACCCGTGGCCAGTAATTGTGCTCGGAAAGAGCCGTTTCAGGGCCTGGTTGTGGGCAGGGTCCCATGTGCCATCAGTCTGCACCGTCCTGTCCCCCGGGCACAGTCCACCCACTGCACTCACCTCTCCAGCTCTAGGTACAAGTCTCAGCCAGGAGCTGCTGCATCTCACGGGGTGGCCCCTCCTTCAGCACACTTGGCCCAGCCATCTAGAGAGAAAGCAGAGCTGGAGGGGTCCCAGGGACGTGTGAAGGGCTGGGTCAGGTTGGGGAGGTGGCGCTTGCTCAGGGTGGCCAGGACAGACCAGGTTTGGCTATCGGAAGGATGAGGAGAAGGGGGCCCCTCTGCAGCTCCCCAAGATGAAGGGGGTGCCGGTCTGTCACCAGTGCTGGCCAGGAAAGGGGTTCAGACATGACATAGCCCCTTCCCCCTGCATCCTCCCTCCCATTGCTGCACAGCCTGCTTGTGTGGCACTGAGGGCCCAGCAGAACCCAGCGCCTTCATGGCAGCAATGGTGGGCCAGGCACGGGGAGACCCGTCCAGAGCGAGGGGACACACCTGCTCGTTGCCGTATCTCTGTGCACAGGGCCCGATGCCCCGGAAGATCAGGGCCACCAAACAACTCCTGCCTGACATCACAGCTTCTGCAGCCGCCAGCAGCATGGAGGGGATCCAGAGCGCCAGGGCTGTGTCCTGCAGAGCAGAGGGTCAGAGGCCCGTCAGGGAGGGGGGCTGGTGGCACCCAGCCTGCCCAGGGGGGCTGAGCAGGGGCTGGGCAAGCAGCAGGGGGTGAGAGAGAAAAAGTGTGTGGGGGGGGGCTGGAGGGAGAGCGAGAGTGGGCAAAAGAGAGAGGGAGCAAGAAAGAAGGAAAAAAGAGAGGAAGCAGAGACAAAAAGAGGAAGAGCAGGAGGTGTGCTGGCCCCGCAGACTCACGTAGATGCGTGTGGTGTTGAAAGGACAGTCGTTGGTCGCGATGGCTGCCCGGGCATCCGCCGGCAGCGCGGAGCTGTCACAGCCCCTGACGAGGTGCGTGCCCCGGCTGTGCACGGTGAGGGCGATGGCCAGGGCCAGGCCCACGCTGCAGGCTGCGGACAGGAGGCAGCTCAACAGGGACACGCTCAGCAGGGCCCAGTGCTGCGGGCAGCAAGAACACATGAGAGCGGGGCCGGCCAGAGCTGGGGGAATGGGGGGGGGGGGGGGGGGGGATGAAGGAGGTGACGGACCCCGACTCACCACACACCCACTCTGCGGGGAAAGAGGGGTGCTGTGAACCCCGCAGGCATTGGCACCCTCCTGCCCCCTCCAGCACGGCTCAGCCCTACGCCCGGGTGCGGTTTTACACCTTTCGCATCCCGCACAGCTCTGGTGAGCCCGCAGCAACCGTGCCCTTATCCCACCGGCTTCTGCGCCCGGGGAACCCCAGCCCAGGCCCAGCTCCCCACCCGCAACCCCGCCGGCTTCGGGCCCGCCCTCTGCGACCCGCGAAGGGGCGCCTGACCCCGGCTGCAGCGTGCCCTGGCTGCCGCCCGCCCGCCCTCCTTCCCGGCGGGGCTCCCGGGCGACACCCGCAGCCCCGCCAGCGGCCGAGGCGGAAGGAGCCGCCGGGGACAAGGTCCAGGGGAGCGGCGGCGGCGGCTGGCGGGGGCTGGGCGGCGGCGACGCCCCCCCCCCCCTCCCGCTCCGCTGCCGCCCCCCGGCCCCGCACTCACCAGCGCTGCCCGAGACAGGTTGTGCGACACCAGGATGGCCACGATGCCCGCGGCGATGCTCTGCGGGGAGAGACCCGCGCTCAGCCCGCGCCGGGGGCCGGGCCGGCGCCCCCCCACCCCCCCCCCCGGCGCAGCCCCGCTCTCACCAGCAGCCCGGAGCCCACCGACACCACGTTGGCCGCCGCGTACTCGGGGGTGACGGCGCGACCGGCGCCGGCCACGTGCCGCAGGACGGAGCCGTGGACGATGGCGCCCAGCACCAGGCTGCCGTGGCCCAGCACGATCAGCCCCAGCCCGCCCCGCATCAGCCGCTGCGGCTCCGCCAGCGCCCCCGGCGCCCACCGCCCCCCGCGCCCGCCGGCCATGGCCGCCGCTGCCGCCTCCGCCCCTGCGGCGCCGCCCCGGGGCCGGGCAGCCCCGTCCCGCCCCCCGCCCGCCCCGGAAAGAGACAGCACTCGCGTATTTACAAAACAGTTTATTAAAAATAGGAAATGATAGAAATGAGATGCAGGAGCGGCGCCGGGCCCATCCCCGCACCCCGGGACGGGTGGGAGCCGCGGGGGCGAGTCCCAGCGCTCCGCCGGGAGCGGGGCGGCCCCACAGCCCCCCCCCCTCCCCCCGGGGCACCGGGAGCGGGGCGGGGGCTCCGGGGGACAGCCCGGTGTCCGCACAGGCTGCAGCCCAGCGACGGGCCGGCGGCTGTGCAAAACCAGTAAACAAAGTGCGGCCGGGGGAGCGGGAGCAGCGGGGAACGGGGCTGGGGGCCCAGGCCCCGCCCCGGCTCGGGAGGAGGGAAGGAGGGGGGTGAGGGGCGCCAGAGGCTGCTGTAAAGTCGGGGGCAGAGAGGGGCAGGGCTTCAGGGCTCCCCCCTGCTTACCTTTAAATTAAAAAAAAAAAAAAGAAAAAAAAAAGAAAAACGAGAACCAAAAATTCTGTGCTGTGCAAAAGACACTTTGTACAATTCAAACAGAACAAACTCCATGCACATGAACGGGGCTGAACAACACCCCCGGCCAGGACCCGGCTCCCCGGCACCGCCTGGCAAAATCCCAACAGAAACAGGGCTGGAAATAATACTGATGCGCAAAGTCCCCTTTAATAGGCGGGCAGGGAGGATTGTCGCAGCCCAGCCACGGCACATGCAGGACGAGCTTCCAAGCGCTGCAGCCGGGGTCTCGCTGATGCCCTACAGCGAGGGACAGACACACGGGGGGGCTCAGGCCATGAAGCTGTGCTGGCCGCCCGGGAGCCGGGGGGGGGGCTAAGATGACACAGTCACTGCCGTCAGGGCCCCGTTCCGGGTATAGTAGAACTTGCTGAACGCCTCTTCAAGTAAACAGGTAAGTCTGCTCTGGTCAGCCTGGGAAGAACGAGCTGCAGTGAGGGGCAGGCCCTGCCCCTGCAAGGCAGAGCTGGGCTGAAGCCTGCCAGGGCACAGGGACACCTCTTACTCTTCTCCTGCCCTCCCAGCTAGAGGAGGAGCGACGAGGCAGAAAACACTTGAGTTTGAGAAAGGAAAGCAGATCTATATCCCTACCTGAGCCCCAGGACTCTTACCTCGCTGATGAAGCCAAGCTGGACCAGTTCAGCTGCCAGCTCCTGGATGTTGTCATCTGCAACACAGGGAGGGGTGTAGGTTGCAGGTCTGAGCGCGCTGCCAGCCCCAGCTCACCCCAACGTGGGAGGAAAGGTACTTACTGGGCTGCAGGTCACAGCTCAAGTGTCGATTCAACTTGTCTTCCAGTTTCAGCAGCAGCGTTAACTGCAGGGATGGAAGTTCTTGTGAGGGACTGCATGGTGGCCACAGAGACAGGAGCATCCCCAGAGACCCCCATCAGGGTAGGAACCATCCCCCCGGAGTCCCACAGAACAACCACAGCCAGCAGCACCGTCCCGCAGGGAGCGGGCTGGAAACATTCCTGCGGGCCAGGAGGGGCAGGGGCACGGGGCTGGGCCCCAGAGATGGCAGCAGAGGGTGGCAGCGGGTACCAGCCACACATTGGCAGCTGGAGCCACATGCTCTCACCGCTGCCCTCGTGTACCCTGGCACATGCTCAGCCAGAGGATGGGAACGTACATGGTGTTTCACCCCCTCCTCCACGGACTCGATGTTGCACTGCATCAGCACCACCTGAAAGAGGAACAGAGAGGCCCCGTGAGCGGCTGCGGCTGCGGCTGCAGAGATCGGCTGGGGAGGGGGGACGGGGTCCCCATCGCTCACCTTGCGGGTCTCCACCTCGGCAGGCTCTGGAGTCGGGGTCTTCACTGATGGAGGAGCAATGGGGGATTTCACCACCACCTGCTGGGGCTGCTGGGGCCGTGGCATCCCAAAGGCTGTCAGTGGGTAGATACCGTTCCTACAAGGAAGGAGCAGCAACTGAGGTTATGTCTCTCTGAATTGTTTCCAATCTCACACACACTTAAAGTTACCCTTAAAAAAGAAAACCTCTTACCTTACATCCTCCAGGAACTTGTCCAGCTCCAATGCTGGAGACTGTGAGAAGCTGGGGAAAAAGAAAAAAAAAAAAAAGTACTGAGGTGAGAATTCATCTAATAGAAGAACACACTGAAGTCTCTTGGGTGCAGTTTCAAGTGCCCATGTCCTAAGCAGCCACGCCAGCGGGCAGGAGGGGTACAGACAGCCACGGTTCCGAGAAGCTAAGGATGAGGGGACTTGAAGGGCAGAGCCCCAGACAGATCCCTCGGTGCCCACCCCAGTGCCCACCCCAGTGCCCCACGTGCGGCCCCTCCAAGTACACCGTGGGAACTCACATCATCTTGACTCCTTCCCTGTCCGCATGGTTAATCTCTGCCAACACTGCATTCATGTCAAGGTTCTTGGTCATCTCTTCTAAAGCATTTTCAGGAATCATATCTATTTAAAAAAAAAAAAAAAAAGTTAGAACAACTGCAATTCCTTTCCAACCTAAGAAAAGCAATAAAACCCCCAGAGGCTGCTGATCTCCTGTGCTGCCTCGAGCAGGCAGGCCACTGCAGATGAAGGTTCCAGAGTGCCAGCAGCACTGACAACTCTGGGGAGCTTTGCAGAAGGTGAGGTGTGGCACCTGGGGGCCCATACTCACGCTGGTGCCCAACGATACAGTGTGCAGCGAGCAGCTTGAGTGATGGCACCTCAAACAACGCCTGGTGGAAGAGGAGCTCCCGGGCAGTAGGACGCTTGCCAGGGTCCTGTTCTAGACACTTCTGAATGAACTCCTGGAAGACAAAAACGGTATGAGACCACGTGCAATGCCAACATGTCTGCAGGGTGCTGACCCCCCCCTCGCTCACCCTCTGCAGGGGGTCCTCCAGCAGCTGTATGGCACTGTTGATGGCCTCCTGGGGCACGTAAGAGGACTCGCCGTTACCCTGTATTTCCAGCACCGCCATCTGCAAACACAAAGCAGCACATCAGACCCCACTGAGCAGAGCTGGAGGAGACCACTGCTGAGCACAGGATCGCAACAACCAAGTTGTTTGGTGTTATTTAAGGTCACAGTTTGTGAGGCAGAGAGAGAATGAGTGCCTCATTACAATAGCTCATTTCCAGCGCCCTAACAGATTGCCAGGGAAATCTGAAAACCATGGCAGCGTCACCTCAGACAGCATCTCCATTCTGAACCTCATGATCCATTGGCCTGTACTTCTGCTTGATAACTCTCATCCTCTAATGAAGCAGTAACTGGATCACTGCCTGAGTCTGACACTTCCCCCCAGCTGCATGAATAGCCCCGTACTGTGGGCAGAACAACATGCACACAATGCCATCCAGAACTGGCCCCAGCCAACACAAATTCCCAGCTAGGAAAGGCTGGCAAGAAGATTCCAGAGACCATCTTAAGATTTGACTCAAGTTTTGCTTCCTAAAAGTTGTGTGTTTCTTCCTGCTTCACTTATGAGACATGCAGCAGAAGTTCAGAATTCCTTGTGTTGTCTCATTCTGGCAATTCTTCCCAGAAATTACTCCTGCCAACAACACCTGTTTCCTAGACTTGAGCCTGCTGATTGCAAGGACAGAGGAATCACTGAGCTGTTGAGGTCAGGCACATCAGACTCGTGCCTGACTGTGAGCAGCACATGTGTCAGCTGGGGAGAGGCTGGCCTGGAAGGGTATGGACAACTGTCCCCTCCTCCAGACACCCCAAGAGGAACAGATCCTCCCCAGAAGGGGGGGTCTGTTCTCCAGGTACATGAAGCACCATTGGTAGCACTGACTGTTCCCACCAGCCAGTGGGTCACACCTGAGAACTGGCCAAGACCCACAGAGTAATGAATTACACATTATTGAATTTCAGAAAGAACTACACATTACTGAGTATTTACTTCCCAGTAAGGCACCTGGGGAAGCCTTATCAGGGATCCCTCCAAGGCAAAGTGCATTTGGCTCAAGGGTCTGTTCCCAAGCTAACCCACCCCTACCCACAGCATCTCCACAGAGCCATCTTGTTCCCTCAGATTCATCCCCTGTCCCCCAGCTGATGCGCTCCACACTCACCTCCAGTGCACACATCCCAAAGGAGTAGATGTCCACAGCGGTGGTGACATTGGCAACTTCTGTAAGACAGAAATAACACTGTTATCAGTCCCTGTTTGCATTCAGCGGGACCAGCAGGACCACCTCTCCATCAGGCTACCATAATCCTGTAGCCTTCTCCCCCTCCCCTGCTATCAAAAGACAGAGGAGTCAAAGCATTTAAGCAAGGAAATGACTCAAAACTGTTAATGTGACATCTCTCGGGAGTCTGTAGTTGAAAACAAGACACAGAACAGCTCGGAAGCATTAGTAAGGCCAACAAATAACCACACCATACCTCCATATTCTGGGGCAAAGAAGTGCAGGTTCTTCTGCTCCTCACGACAGGTCTTCACATGGTTGTTAATTGTGTCCGGTGCCACTAGAAGAAAGTCATGAACACTTAGGATACAGGAAACTGTATCTTATCCCTAAGTCCCAGGGAACACATGCAGCTCCTGGGCCCTCTGGTGCCCAAAGGGGCAGCAGGGTGGAGGTAAGCTGACCCTTCATCAGCCCCTCATCTCAGGTTACCTGCCCTGGTACACTTCTCCATCATGTCCTTGGCTGCAGATGGACTAAGGCAGCTCAACATCACTCTCTAAGAGCAAACCTGGAGGCCAGAGCTTCTCCCGAATGGGAAGAAAACCTGAGCAGGACTCCCTGTTGGAGTGTAAGCCCTGAAAGCCCCTACCTTACACCAGATCTATGGTGCTTGTCACAAGCAACTCAACTACAACAGAAGCCCTAGGAGCAGCCAGAGCTGCCAAGATCACTGCAATCAGTCACTGGCTCAGGGCTCTAGGAGAGGGACAGAAGTACAAGGCACCTCTTCCACGTATCAGCAGGGCACCACTGCTAACGTGCCTCAAGACAAAAGTTAAGCAAAGCTGCTGACTGGGGAGAGACGACCACCCTGAGAGCAGAGGCCTCCCAGCAGCCAGCACCTCCACAGCAACCAGGAACCACTCAGGGCTACAGGGAGGGAAGGGCTCCCAGGCCCAGGAAAAAGGAGCAGAACACAAGTATGGGCTCTCTGAGAAAGACAGGCTTTGAGGACAGCCACTTCTGGACAGACTGCAAACAGCTCTCCCAAACCAAGCAGTGGGCTCCAGCAGGGAGACACACTGAGGTAGGCAGGGACCACGGATGATTCCCATCCCATCTGAAGCTCCACTTCCATGCTTGAACGCACCCAGCCCCACAGCCTCAGGCCCACCTCCCAGACAATCACAAGAGGTCCTGGTCTGTTCTGCTACAACGTGGACTTACATAGGATGTACCAAAGTGCCTGTATTTTTCCAGGATTGGGGCAGGACACACCAAAGCGGATTCCCAGCTGAATGCGACCGAACTAGTCCCAGCCTCAGAGGAGAGATGTTCTTTGGGCTCTAGTCAGACAAGGAGGATCTTCCTTGGTAACTCAGCTCAACCTTCATGTGTGGCACCTAACCAAATCATACTATCTTACCTGAGCATTGGAAACCGAGCCTGCTCCACTGACTCCCAACCAACCATTCATGAGTAGTTTACTGCTTTATGCTAGCTTTTACCCTGGGAGTCAAGTAAGATTACTTCATTCCCAGTGCTTACCTGTTTACACACACCACTGGGTCCTCTTGCTACACAGTTTGTCTTCCTCTGAAGACCTGCTCTGTGTTTTCCCAGTGACACTGACTGCTTTAGACAAGCTCTGGCCAGAGCAATGTGCAATCACACCAGTTCTCCCTACTGGGGGCTCTGCCCCAACGGATCTTAAAGTTGCCTATGAGGCATGTGGGTCACGTTCCTCCCTTAAATGGCTAGTGGCCCCCTCAGTCCATGAATGATGAGCTCTAGACTTCTGTGCAGCTTTGCATGTTGCAGTACTGAGCAAGTCACAACTGGAAATAATCCAGTCCTCTAATGTCTGCCTGTGCTTCTGAAGGATAACCCCATCTGTTGGTGGCTCCTGAGAGAGGAGAGGCTGCGCTAGGTCCTTTCCCACAGCAGGATTTCCTCGCCATTCCTGCCCTTTCCCATCCATTTCTGGAGATGTTTCGGCCAAGGAATCAAGATCAGGTTTAACAATACTGGTCCCTCCCCACTGAGTAATTTGTTGTTTTCTACTCAAAAGAACAACCCAGCACTGTAAACCCAGACAGTTCAATACTGTCAAATGAGGTCTGCCTTCTTAAAACAAAACAAAACAAAAAAACACCAAATGCCCCGCCAGCCAGCCACCCCCACCCCACCCCCCCACTGCTGCAGACCTGCAAACTACAGATAATTCTGCCTAAATCTACCATGCCCCACGGGTGGGCGTGAAGGCTGGAGACAGGGATGGCTACAGCAAACACCAATACTGTGAAGTTTTTGATCAGAAATAAGTTTTTCCTCAGAGTGACCAACAGCACTGAGATTTTGGCATTCCCCTGAGGCCTAGGCTGTAACAGTCATTGGATCTCCCTGATCCCAAACGTGATTGTCCCTGCAAGAACTATTCCTTTGTCACAGTTTTTGCAGACCTGGGCATTTAAGGCTTCAGAAACCCTTCTGCTCTGAAGTCTGAATTTAATTTCATTAATGGAATACTGCCTGTCTTTGTGCAGCACACGGCATACATGAGCTATCAAACCCATGTTGTGAACCCTGCCAAACCCAACATTTATCACATGCGTGGTGGCCTCTGACTACCAGAGCTAGCCAGACATCTGAGGGTATAAAATAAGACTTATTTTAGAATCACAGAATTGCCTGGGCTGGAAGGGACCTTTAAGATCATCAGACTATCAACCTAACACTGACAAAAACCATCACTAAGTCGTATCTCTGAGCACCACGTCTACCCATCTTTTAAATCCTTTCAGGGATGGTGATTCCACCACTGCCCTGGGCAGCCTGTTCCAAGGCTTGACAGCCCTTTTGGCGAAGAAACTGTTCCTAATATCCATCCTGAACCTCCCCTGGTGACACTTGAGGCATTTCCTCTTGTCCCATCGCCTGTTCCTTGGGAGGAGAGACTGACCCCCCCTGTCCTTTGCTCCCATTTAAGATCAGGGAAGAGGCACTGATCAATCACAAAAAGGCATTATCAACAGAAACCGCAGCCAGCGATGCAAGTAAGGCACTCTCATACCAGAAAGGAGAGTACAAGGGAATCCTGCCCCAACCTCCATCTGTAATGGCTGTCTGCACCTCGTTAGGGACTTGGTAATCAGCTTTTCCATGTCCAGGTCCTACAGACATCCTGCAGTGGCACCAATGTTTCTGGAAAGAGCTGGGCTTGCTCCATCTGCAGGAGCTTCCAACTCAGACACACAGAAAGGCAGTTTGGAATTTGCTGTTGTGGGTCATCCAGGGATCTGCCTGCTCTGACATTCTGGTCCCTATGTCTCCAAACTTGTGGAGTCCCACTGGAACTCCTCAGCTTGTCTCTCTGTTGCAGAGACTGGCTACACGGCTGGGTTTGATTAGCCACACTTGGACAGCCTTTCTCCTGTTCTAGCAGTTTATATCACATCTCATGTGCAACTTGGCTGGCAGTCCCATAAAAACCTTGCTCTGTTATTGCAAAGCAGAGGGTGGCGTGAGACTCTACCAGGTTCCTCCCCGGGTGCTTTCCAGCTGAGCAGAGATGGCCTGGCCAGACACAAATCTCTTCTATTCATCACTGCCACAGCAACAACCCACTACTGAAGTCAGCTCTGGAAAACACTGTTGGCATGTTAAACCAGGCAGAGAGAAGCGCTGCTACACCTTGTGAGGGTATTTTAGAGGCTGGGGCAAGAAACTTTGGGTTTGGGCTGGTCTAGTCACTATTGTAGGTCCATTAGCACAGGCAGAGGCCTGAGAGGAGCTTCTCTTGAACACGCATTTTAAACCAAACTGTTAACCGTATGAGATGAGGACACACACTTTAAGGCACCTCTGACACAAGCTCTTCTGACCAATGCCCACATGGTTGCTACCTGCTGTCCACTACCACATTTAGTGATGACACTTAATTTTGTGAATGATCAGAGGGATGAATGCTAAGGACAGTTATGTTGAGCAAGACAAAAAATGGAGGTCAAAAAGGGAAGCCAGATCACCAACATTAACAAGTCTTTCTCAGCCACAGAGAAGACGTCTGCAAGGAGCAGACCACAGGACACAGCACCACATGACTGATCAGCATGGTAGGGAATTAGCAAAGCAAAGATGAACTTTGGAAAAGGCTTCAGCCAAATATGGTGTCCGTGCGGAGCAGGCAATAGGAAGAGATGTGATGTGCAGTAGAAGGTAGGACAAGCAACTTGCCTTCAGCAAGGTGGACTCAATCTGACAATGAAAGCATGAAGAGAAATAACCCGTGTTACTACAGGAAAGGAATACACGGAGCCCACTGGACTTCCTCAGCCCTCGAGGCTGTGCCAGAGCAGAGCCCTCACCAGAGGCTTACCCTCACCAGGGTCAGCTCCTCAGAGCGCCCAGAGGCAACAGGTATGTTGGCCAAGAAGTCACTTGGTGGCTTTACTTCCCAGCTGTCACCAGTGGCAGGTTTGAGCAGAGACACCCCCTCACACAGCATCTTGCCCTTTTAAACACTACATGATGCAGGAGAAATGTTCCTTTTGTCCAGTGTCCAAGTCACAGCCACCTTTGTTTTGCATCCAGCACTTCCTCCTCCAAGCAGGAGAGTCTGCCCAATGGCTCTCCCTTTCCTCCTGGAGCAGCCGCCCAATCACTCCATCTTTCCACCCTGCCTATGCTGCACGATAGCAGCACCACGGGGACCCCAAAGTGAGTGTGAGTGTGAGACTGTCTGTTTGCAGCTACTGAGGGACAGCCACAGGGCCAGGGTAGGTTCGAGGCCACATCATTATCCCTGCACTCATACACTTAAAGACATTTCCACTACTGCAAAAGGGTGTAAGACTGCACAAACACAAGGCATTTCACGGTTCATTTAATTCACACACTAAGATGACAAATGTTTTTTTATTAGGAAGGGCAAAGCCTAGAAAATAAGCAACTAGGAAGCTACTGGGAACAAGAAGAGGCATAGACCCATTAAACGCAGAGTCAAACAGGAAAAGCAGGGGCAGATTTCAGCTGATCACAGAACACAAGCATCATCCTCCAGCACTGCAGATCTCCATCAGCGATCATAAACAGTGTCGGCAAAGATACTTGCGACACTGAGACACCAGAAGCCAGATGATTTTATTTTTTAAACAGCTGAATATCTAATGAGGTGAAGAGCAGTGACATTCAGTATGAGAAGTTCACTACATACAGTTACCAGTGCCAGACAACAGCCCCCAGCTGCTTATATCCATCTTCATTCTTGCCCCGTCCATTGACGTTGCTGCTGAGTGGCGTAACTGATCTCTGCCTAAAACATTGCCCACGTCTGTCTCCTGAGAAAATACTGCTGAGGCAGAACCCGTGGCACTTGCAACAGAGAGCTGGTTCTGTACAAAAATTGGTGTCCTATGAGAGAGGTATCCTCCACAGAAAGTAATACAGAATCATAAAATCATGGGATGGTTCAGGGTGGAAGGGATGTCTGGATGTCACCTTGTCCAACCCCCTGCTCCAGCAGGACACCCAGAGCTAGGTGCCAGGACCATGTCCAGACAGCTCTTGAACAGCTCCAAGGATGGAGGCTCCATCACCTCCCTGGGCAACCTGTGCCTGTGTCCCCCTCACACCGGAAAAGTGTTTCCTCATGTTCAGAAAGAACCTCCTGTGGTCCAGTTTTGGTCCTGGCACTGGGCACCACTGGAAGAGCCTGGCTCTGTCCTCCTGGCACCCTCCCTCTGGGTGTTTATACACATGGACTCAGTCCCTCTGAGACTTCTCTGCTGCAGGATGAGCAGCCCCAGCCCCCTCAGCCTTTCCCAAAGGAGGGATGCTCCGGTCCTTCAGTATCCTGGTGGTCCCTTGCCACATTCCTCTTGTGCTGGGGAGCCCAGAACTGGACTCAGCACTTCAGGGGTGGCCTCTCCAGTGCCGAGCAGAGGGGAAGGATCCCCTCCCTGGACCTGGTGGCAGTATTATGCCTAACACAGCTCAGGACATCGTTACCCACCTTTGTGGCAAGGGCACATTGTTTTGCACACAAATAAGCAATGGGAAGGGAAATGCTCATGCTGTGCCAGATTGCTTGAGAAGTGGTGGATGATATTTTTATGTTTAAGTAAAACAAATTTGACCACATTTATTACATGGAAGCAGAAAGTAGAAGTCAGCAGAGCAGGAAATGCAAGACTGTGGAACTAAGAAGAGGTAACGAGGACCCGTAAGATAAGAACTTGTCAATCCTGGCTGCATGCAGGCTCTTATGCAGGGACTTAGGAGCTTATTAGCACTTTATCTGGAAGAGTCCATGGTACAAACAACTTTATTTCAGACAAAGTGCGTAGGGAGATTTGAAATCTGCACTTAAAGTTGTTTTAAGTTCTAATTTCTAGACCAGAGGAATGAAGGTCCTATGGACCAGGCAAACTTCTGCTTGGGCTGCATCATCTGACTGCAACGCAGTAATTAGATCAAAAAGATGCAGGGGCAGCAGGACTGCCATTCTTGCTCAGTTCTTTAATAACTGAAATGGCATGGCACTAATTAACTGCAGGAACCTCACACCACAGCGCAAAAATTACATGCAATCAGAAAAACAAAAAAAGACATTCACTGCAATACTATGGACTGAGCTACTCTGGGGAGTCTTGTACTCCCAGACTAACACTGGAAAACAAAGTCCTCAGAAACAAGATTATGAAAATTATTTTATATTTTGAGCAGCTCTGCTTAACAGAAGTTTGGACTGAACCAGTAAAAATGCATATTCAATTAAAATGCAATTAGTTTGAGAATTTCAAGTTTCATTTCCTTAAAATTCAGACTTCACATCTCTGTGATTACCATTGTTTCACAACACGCCAGTGAAGCTGCGCAAATGACCTTGGAAGACTTAATAAACAGAAAAGCTCACCCCCTGAAAGCAGAAGCCAGAGGGAAAACACCACTCAGCCCCTCAAGGCCTAAATCACAGAGTTGTCTGGGTTGGAAGGGACCTTTTGAGAACACAGCTCACCCCCTGCTCACGCAGGTCACCCAGGACAGTGTGCCGTTTGGTTTTAAGTATCTCCAGGGAGAAAGATTCCACAACTTCTCTGTGCAATCTCTTCCAGGGTTTGACTACCCTCAAAGTGCAAAAAGGTTATTCTTGTTTTAGATGGAACTTCACATATTTCAATTTGTGCCCATTGCATTGACCTGCCAGTGGGCACTACCAAGAAGAGCCTGGCTCCCTCCTCTTCATTCTCTCCCATCAGGTATTTATACAGGCTGACGTGGTTCCACTGAGCTTTCTCCTCCCAGGTTAAACAGCTTCAGCTCTCTCAGCCTTTCCTCCTATGGACAGATGCTCCAGTCCCTTAATTGTCTTCATAGCTCTGTTCAGGACTTCCTCCATTAAGTCCATATCTTTCTTGTACTGCACAGCTCAGACCCAGACACAGCACTCCAGATGTGTCAACAGTACCAAGGAGAGAAGAAGGATCACCTCCCTCAATCTGCCAGCAGTGCTCTTCCCAACACAGCCCAAGATATCATTGGCCACCTCTGTTGTCATGGTACATTGCTGGCTCCTGGTCAGCTTGCTGTCCCCTCCAGAACCCCAAGCTCCTTCTCTGCAAAGCTTGTTTCCAGAAGGTCAGTTCCCCATGCTGGTACACGGGGTTATTCCTGCCCAGCTGCAGGACTTCACATTTCTCTTTGATGAACCTCAAGAGATTCCTCTCTGCTTAATTCTCCAGGCCATCCAGGTCCCTGGAGATGGCAGCACACCCATCTGGTGTACCACCACTCCTCCCAGTTTGTATCATCTGTGAACTTGCTGAGGGTGCACACTGCTGATTGTCCAGGTCGTTAATACGATGTTAAACAGGACCGGCCCCAGTGTTTACCCCTGGGGTACACCACTGGTGATGTGCCTCCAACTAGACTTCGTGCTGCTGGTCACAGCCCTCTAGGCCTGGAAGTTAAACTGGTTTTCAACCCACTGCACTGTTCGCTGATTGAACCCATGCTCTGTCTGCTCATCTATGAGGTCAAGGCAAACAATACCCATTGCTGTCCCCCTGCCTACTGGGCCAGTCACCTCACTGCAGAGGGCTACTGGGTTTGCCAAAAACTCCTGACCACAGTTTTGTATTTGGAAATGGTTTCCAGAGTTAGTTACTCCATCAGCTTCCCAGGGACTGAGGTGAGGCTGACCAGCCTATGGTTCCCCAGACGTTTCTTGTTGAAGACAGGAATGACATTTGCTCTCCTTCAGTCTTCAGGAACATCTCCTGTTCTCCATGACCTTTCAAAGATAACAGACAGTGGCCTTAGAACAGCACGAGCCATTCCCCTCAGCATTTGTGTGTGCATCCCGTCATGCCCCATGGAACTAGGCATGTCCAATCTTTTTTTTAAAAGTTTCCTAACCTTATCCTCCTCCACCAAGGGTAAATCTTCATTGTTCCAGGCTTTCCGTCTGGTCTCATGGGCCCGGGATTCCTGAAGGGCAGCCTTAGCAGTAAAGATGGAGGCAAAAAAGGCAGTTAACACCTTGGCCTTTTTTGTGTCCTTTGTCACCTCCACACTATTGCTGTTTACTGTAGAACCCTCGCTGCTGCCCTTCACTGCCAGGTCCAAACAGTGGGCTTGGCTTTCCTAACCTAGCACATGACTGGACAGCATCTCTACAGTCCTCCTGCATCAACTGCCTCTGCTTCTACAAAAAAATATCACATAACTTTCCTAATAAAACTCTTCAGCAATTTGGGAGAACGCTAAGCATGTCATCCTGTCGGTGTAAAATACTTGCTAAGTTCAGATTGAAGTGATCTTTCAAGAACTGGCGTGAAGGAGCTTTCTAAAACATTCCACAAAAGGACCCCAAAAGAGGCAGACATATGCAACTGCCTTACTAATACTAAAATGGGTAGATGAAGACCTGGATGATTATAAGACATGCCCTGACCTATGCTAGAAATCCACAGAAAGGTAGAGAAAAAAGACCACCCAGCAAAGCTGAAGCAGCAGGTGCCTTCAATGCAACACCAAGAATAAACCTGACCACAGAAAAGGCAAGTTCTCAAACCTACAGCACTAAACTGGGAAAATTAAACCTTTTCAGATCCTCTGTAATTGAAAACAACAACCAATCTAGAAAGATAATTGTTTTCTGGGGTTTTCATTAATGAGAACTCACAGTACCACAGAGAAGGTAAAATGAGCAAGGAAGGCAAGCATATGAAGCAAGAGCCAGCTTTAAACCTTCTGCAAATTAAAAACAAGAGTTTTTTACCATCACAGCACAGAGGGGGTAAATCTGTGAAGTATGCGTTCTACCTGGTGACTTTGCAACAGAGCCAAGGACACCAATTCTTACCGCTAAATCTGACTTTAAAAAAAACCAACACCCTCCCCTGAAAAGCACAAGGTAAATTGTAACACACACACACACACACACACACAGCTGCAATTTCAGACACTAACCCTAGCAATTAGAAGCCCACTGATTGTCACTTACCTATGACTGCTCCTCCTGCCCCAAGGCATGTGCTTATACACAAAACCAAGGCAAGACTATGGTAACCAATTTTGCCACCCTAGGAATCATAACAGCAGCTGGATCATGAGATGTTTGTCAACTTATTACAATTAGCAATTAACCTCATACTATTCCACCCAGGTTGCTCAACACAGATTCTCAAGAACAATCCAAATATGAAGAATCTTCACTTTATGACTGGCTTTTACACCATTGGGTGTACAGACTCAAACACAGACCAAGGTGAGACAAAGCCTTGGGAAAAAAAAGAAAGTAATCCAAGATATCTCTAGTAATCCCTACCGCATTTCTACATCACCTACTAAGTGCCTCCAGGTGTCTGTTAAGGATGTGAAAAACAGCATGAGAAATCTCTACATATCAGGTAACAAAATCCAAGAGAGTGAAATAATGACTAAAATAAGATTAGTTACGAAAGCGTGTCACTCACAACCTCACTAGCTCAATGCTCAAGCGAAACAGGAGCCTTATGCCCTATATTTAGTGTTTGCAAACCCAAATCACTGCCCAAGATCTGAGGATTAAACAGTTTCCAGCTCTCATGAGCAGTACACAGTGATACGACAGTACTGTTAAAACCAGTTCTCAGGAGAGCAGCTGAGGGAGCTCACTATTTCAAGGCCATGGATGCTGTTCAGTACAAGCAGCAGCATCTTCTCCAGCCTGAAGACCACTGGCTGCAGCCATCCCCAGGAAGATCTGGCCTCCTAGCATTGTGAGCCCCAACTACATCAGCAACCCCCTCAGCTACATAAAATCCCCCAGATTCAGCTTTTTGAGAGAGCCCCTGCTCTGCTGGTGATGCAGACAGACACCGCCTCCTCCTCCTGCACACGGAGTAAGACAGAGCCCGTTCCACCACTTCAGCTGACAGCTGGTAGGTTCCCAACACAGTAGAAACAAACTCTAACCATTGAGGACAACCCTGATGGCAAAAAAATAAATAATTATTTTAAATGTAAATGCAGCGTTCTATTTAACAGGTTTACAAATTGCAGCATTCAAATTTTTCTCTAGCTCCCGACAGCCCAACTCCCTCTTCATATGCACAAGTTTCCCCAAAACCAGAGCTTTGGGGGAACAGAGAGTAAACCTTACTTTACAAGGAGGGACTTGTTTGGGCGGGATGTCTCTCTGGCCATCGGGAGCCAGACACATTCACTGAAACATTCATCTTGGAAACAAAACATCTAAGGAGTTAAAACTAGAAGCAAGCAATTGGGTAGCCAAGCACAAAGCAAAGGCTAGTCCGGGCTCGGTGCCCAGCCGAGTCTAGCAGAGCAGCAGCGGGACAGAGCCTAATGGACATGGAAAGTTCAGCTGGGAAGAGCTGGGAACAACGCATGGGCTTGGCGTGACATGCAGGAGCCAGCATGCACAGGGGCCCAGGGACCAGCAGGCTCTGGGAACGGGAGAGGAGGAGAACTAACAACCAGGAGACTTCACACACGGCAGTGCTCCCTCTCTGTAAGGCTTCGGCTGGGAGCAGCGGGAAGGGGCTGCGTCCCAGCACAAACACAGGGTCTCAAAGGAGGATGCACCAGAGCCAAACAGTTTTACATCCAGCCTTATAGCAAGGGAACACAGTATAAATAGATTAGAGTGTGTATGTTTGTGTGTGCTACAATTATAGATACACACACACATATATATATAAATATATATATACACACAAATAATGTACATTACATATATAGTGGTAGTCACATCACAGGAGCGGAGAAGTTTGCTCACCATTAGCAAAAATCCTATGAAAGACTGTTGGTAACAGAGCAGCCCGTAAGCGGGAAGTAAAACAAGATAGAAGTCAATGAGTTGATGAAACAGCAAGCACTTAACGTCGATAGAGACAGCTAGGTCAGAATCACGGCAAAACATAGACAAGACTGAGAATCTGGCCCTGCCTCCAGTCACCTTTTAAAATAAATTAACATAAGGAGCATTGGCATTTCTAATTGAGAACCAGACTGGGCAAGGGAGACAAGACACCTCCGAGCAAGTAGAAAATTCTGGCTGACTCTGAGGTTACACAGCTGCAAATTGTTTTTTCTGCATGTGCTCTGCAAGCCCTCAGCACCCCTTCAGCAGATGACCACCTTTCTCTACATCCCAGCAGCTTCTCCTGGGCATGGAGCTTGGCAGCGGAACCCACACTTGCATACCTGGCCACAGAATTTAATAGCAGAACTAATACCGAGTAAGACTCGGTCTCCTGGCACCTTGGCCTGAAACTGAAAAGAGACAGACTGCAATTAAATCCATAATGAGTGCTAAGGTCAGGCAGGTTGCAGACAGGAAAGCCCATGCACCAGCCAAGTGTCTGGAGGGACTGTTTGGAAATGCACTGACACACTTCCCCCTGTCTCTGCTGAGGCCTCTCTCAGCACACGCCGATACGTGGCCATGTCTCAAGGGGCACCAAAGACACTACAAGACACTCCAGTTTGAGGCCTCAGTTCTGTTGGGGCACTCCCAAGAGCTGCCCGAAAGGATTCTTAATTCAAAACCCATCATCTCTTTCCAGCTGGGAGTGGTTCTTACGCTCCCGATGGGAATTACAAGACACCTCCCAACACTGCGATGGTGGGGCAGCACCCAGCGCCCCGTCAACCTGCGACCACTCGCAGCCATCAACACGCTCCCTTCACAGGTCCACTCCTTACACAGTGCAGACGTGCACAGATCCACACGTGGACCCTGTGGATGGGCACACAGAAAACAGCCTGGGCCTCTCACAGGGAATGCTGTCTGATCACAACTCCAGAAAGCAGCCGGAATGCTCCGGTCTCTGGGATCACCACTTCAGGAACTGTCGGTGCCTCTCCTGTCCTGATCACCAGTTCCCCAAAGCTCCCCACTCATTGGACACTCTTCTTCCTTACATCTATTAACCCTGTACTTTATGGCACTGAAAAAAACCATTAGTAAATTAATGGATTATGGATGGCTTTTGCATTTAAGAAGTATGAGAAATCCTCCCCCGTTCCCACTCCCTCTTTCTTCCACAGATAACCCCCAGCACATAAAGGTTTCATACTTCTTCCCAAAACTCAGTGCAACAGTAACAGTAATACCCTACTACTAAATTAATCTATTTCCTTCCTGCAGTGCAAAAGTAGCTCTAAGGGGGGGAAAAAAAAAAAAAAAAAAAGAAAGAAAAAGAAAAAGAAAGAGTGATCCAGAATTACATGCAGAACAAGAAAAGCAGTGGTCAGTCCTGTTAGTGCATGTGCTTCTGGAACGTGAAGTGGCAGCAAGGAGTGATAGGCAAACGAGCTGCTCCCACACCTAAACCAGTGTTACAGGAACAAGTACTGGGCATTTCCAATGCCACACCGCTCACAGGCACCACTTTTCTCACCCAGCAGACAGGAGGATGCTTTTGCAGAATACACTAGCAGCTTCCTTTCCCTGGAGTTTTGCCCCAGTTCAAAAGAATTCTCTTTTGCTTGAAGTAGAGGGAAGAGGAGCTTTCAGGAGCACAGCCCAGAATGGCGCCAGGGACAGAGACAGCATCGCAGCTCAGATCATAGTGCCCTGAATCACTGTGCCCCTTAAACACATGAGAATTACTGCCTCACTTCTTTTAAGTAAATGCAAGAGCATTTTCAGGTATCAGCCAGCCGTAAGAAATAACTACACAGAGCAATTAGCACGGGCCTAACATCATCGGTGACCCCAGAGCAGCCGTCACTTGAGGGCCCAAACGTGAGAACGGCCCCTCTGGCTCCTGCGGAGTCAGCAGAACTGGAGAATCTTGAGCTCAATCACATCCAGCAGTTCTCATTACATAGTTTTCATGGTCCCAGTTGGGTGGGCACTACAGGAATAAGAATACATTCAGCAACATTGGCAGCTTTAATTCCAGCCTGTGCTGGAACCACGGCTTTCACATCGGGAGGACTCCTCTTCTGACCACAAGCGCCCTCGTGCTAACTTCCTTTTATATGTAAGAAAGGACCAGAATCTCCCAGAGACAGATCACTTCTGAACACAAGGTGAGCAAGGCAGTCTACAACTGTAGAATAGAAGAAAGTTTGGTCAGAAGCAACTGCAATTAAGAACACTCCCAGCGTGTGTCCTCTTCTGGCTGAGGATACCTTTGTGACAGCAGGCAGACTCCCACTTCTCTTGGGAAGAGCCCAGCAGTCTCATCACCTCTGTCACACCGTGCCTAACAGAAGCACAGCTCTGTGGAACTGGGGGGAGTGGGCAAAGGTGTACTGTTTGTAACCCACCCTCAAAGAGCCACCATTCTCCTAAAACGGTCTCTGAACGCTCTGGAGAACATCCCATCTGCTGATCTGCAGAACCTCCTTTGGTAAAAAGCTGTGGCTCTAGATACCAGCTTCAAGTTGTTTGTTTTTAAAAAGTAAGTGCTGGCTACCAGTCAGAAAGACTGCAGCTCTGTAACACCTTTAGACTAAACTAGAAAGACAGGGATCTCTTACATACTCAAGCCTACAACAGACTTCCCAGTAAGCAGCCTGAATGGCATACCAGAGAGCCAGTTCCAGTTGCCAGCACAAGGTATCAGATATACACAGCTCCTGGGAATTGCTCCACCCAGACTAAGTTCAGGAGAGATCATGAAGTGAACCCCATCAGCCTGTATGAAGAGCAAGATGTCACCAAGTTTACAGGCAGGTAGAGAACAGAGCGTTCCTTCTGCCATGACCCAGTCTCTTGGGTACAGGCACGTGTCAGAGGATTGCCAGGGAACAGAGACCCCGACTCTGGAACAAAGAGACAACACAAGAGCTCTCTGATGACAAGAAAGGCCACAGAGATCTGCGGTTTGAAGAGAGTCTATTCTGAGATGGCAGGCAAAGCAAAGCATTCTTCCCTGTCAACATCAAACCAAGTACTCACCCAGACAAAAGCCTAAGTAAGGGTGGCAAGAGTACACCCTTCAGAAGTTGGAGGACAGGTAGCAGAGCTGTCACCTGAAAGGGTACATCAAGGTACAACATTTCACACCCTGACTGCAAATGGGTTTTAAGAGACATAGGAATAGCAAAGGTTAAAAAAACAGAGTACACGAGGATGCACTCCACAACTATTTCAGCACAGGTGGCTGCCTGAACTGGGCATGTCTTTGCCAAACAAGCCCAAGGCAAGCTAGCACCCTGAAGCACAGGCCAAGGTGAGTGATGCTGGATGAGGACACCAAGACAAGCAGCTTGCTGCAGCTGAGTCTATAGCCTTGGTTGTAAGCATTGGCTGGTACGAGAATCGCTCCCGTGGCCTCAGTAGACACAGTTCTACAGACAGCTCCCAAAGCCCCACAACGCTGAACGAGAAGAGAACTCTGTGTGCATCAATGGGAAAAAGACTGCAGAGTGGATGAAACCAAGGATAACATGCACGCAAAACTTCAAAGCTTCAGCACCATTTCTTGGGTCAGTCCCCTGAGACCAAAAACTGAAGAAGGGGCTAACAAGGGAAAGAGTACCCAGCATTAGTCCTTCCTGTGTACCAGGTCCAAACAGAAGTAAACTCTGCTATCAATTGCTGGCACAACCGATGTGGTGGTGGAGGAACAAATGTACACACACGAGTATCATGCCAGATACCCCTGAAAGGATTAGATGCCTTTTTCTGTTTGAGCAGTCTGCCTCATAGGCAAAGGTCACCTCCAACGAGTCTTACCTGACCCGATTTTGATCAGTCCGTTATGCTGAATGAAGATGGTGTCGCAAGTCAGGTTTCCGTGGATGATGGGGGGATCACAGGAGTGGAGGTAGCTGGGGATGCAGAACAGAGCTCTGGTCAGGAGACAGCTAAGGCTGAGCCAGGAATCCCTGCCTCCATCCCTTCCCTGTCCCAAGCAGCACCAGAAGAGAATGAGAGGGCAATGGGCACATGCCAGGGATTTACAGTAGCAGGGGGGTGCAATTAAATGACTGTACGTCAGCCTCTAGGCTAGGAGAGTCACGAAAATTAAGCAATTGTCTCTAATGAACAACGTCCAGAATATGGGAAAAAAAAAAAAGAAAGCTTTCTCTGATCAGTTCCCAAGAAACTCAGGGTACCAGGGTTAAAGAAACCATTTCATCCATCCCAGCGCTGCCAGGTGGGTGCGGAAAGGGTTCTGGTTTTATACCGAAAAGATCAGAGGCTTATTCTGGCCCTGCTCACAGGGCACCAAAAAGGCACTCAGTGCTGTACCAACACGACTGGTCATGTTTTCCAGCAGGCACAAATAAAGCTGGTCAGTGCTTTGAGGCCACCTGGCTTTGTGCCTCACTCTGCTTGGTTTCACATTAGCAGCCTGCACAAATAAGGACTGTCAGCTCCCAAAAGCCTATTAGAACCCCAGCTATTTATCAACAGCTACATTTAGCCAAGCGCCACAGAATTTTCTCTATGGAGCAGGACTCTTGTTCTGACATCAGGGTTATTGTTTTTCCAAGGTTGTTATTAGCTACATACCAACTCTGGCTCAGGTAGAGGAGTCTTAAAATCAAACCCACATTCTACTCATCTGGATTGCGCTAAGATGGCTTCAGAAGATGTGCATCATCAAGAGATGTATAGAACCATGTACACTTTTAACAATGTCACACCAGGATAATTATGAAGCCACTGTATTGCTACCGAGCCACAGCCTGCCGAGACTAAGACAGGTTTCCTCACTCCTCTCACGCAGAATTTGATTTCTCTGAGACTACTTTGCAACATCCTCTTGGCCATGGTTATAAAGTTGGATACTCTGAAGAGCCCTATGATGCTCAGCTCCCATACTCACTATCAGTCACAGCTATTGGGATCTAAAACCTCCATTGCACATGGTTCTCTGTTCTAAAGCCTTCACTAGTGTCTAACTGAAGACCCCAGGATTCTTACAGAAGTGCAGCTGACACTCTGCAGGCCACAACTGGGAGAAGAATCAGGCTGGGTGGCTGAAAGCACTCTCCAGGCCCCATTCCGTGAAGCTTGTTACCATTTGGCAGCATGTACGTTTACAGCTTTTCATATTCTAGCACAAGAGAGGCTACACTTAAACAGATGGCCAGACCCCAAAATCCATAACTCACGTACCTGAGAGCAGAGAGGATCTGGGTACACCATCGCTTCCAGGCCTACAGACAGAGGAGCAAGAAGGATAAAAGTCATTCCAGGAAGAGGAACTACACCATAGTTCTGCAATTCACAGCCTGTTCATAGGAAGGAATATATGCCCCATTCTGTGGCATCTGCGCTTTTGTCCCGTACAGGTACAGAGGAAGCAAGAGCTTAGAAGATCAGTACTCTCATGCTAAATTTAGTTCCAACTTATTTGTATGGGTGAAGAAACAAACGTCCCCTCCTAAATCCTCTCATGCTTCTTCTTGTCTGCACACATGGAAAGGGATGTGCCTGTCACACCATACATACAAAGATGCAGAACTGCTGAAAACAAAGCAGACAGCAGAGAACTGCTGCCCAAGAGAACCTGCAACTGAACTAGTTTGCAGCAATGAAAAAGAGTTGCAGCCACACGTTATCACCAGGGTGCCTTCTCATCAGGACCCTCTGCCGAAGGAGCTCTGCAGGGGCTGATGGCACCATGCGAACACAACCAAAGAGTTACCTTTTCGTTCATCGTTTTGTGGTTTTTCTTTGTCTTCTTCAGGAACTGTTTCAAGCTCCCTGAAGACATATATTCCGTGATGAAGATCACCTGTAGGGGCAGTACAAGACATTAACCTCTGCTTCTCCACGTACCTACAGGACATACAGTGAGAAAACCCAACACTCAGCTTTACTTACCCTGGCCTTGTTCTCCTTCACATCAGCCCAGTACTTGTGAAACTTCACAATGTTCAGATGTTCCAGCTGAATCAAGTTGTCAAACACCGCTTTAACTTTTTCCTTAACATCAGAAAGACAAAGACAAGTTACATCAGAGATCACATCAGCGCACATCATCCTTTCTTCTCAGGTCTTGGTCCCCTTAATAACTTCAAGCTCCTGCGCAAAGGACAAACAGCATCTGCTTTCATCCTACACTGCACCTCAGCTGAGCGTGGTTTGATCACCAAAATCAACACAAGAGCCCACAGAAATAGCACAACAGCAGCTCACATTTTCTGCACAGACCAGACTTAAGCTGAATTTGCTCGTTTGAGCAGCACAGCACTCCAAATCCAGCCAGTAATCCACAGGAAAGGTCACCAGCATCTATAATCCCATCCTCACACATTGTATTGTTTCCCATGTGTTGTCAGGAAATGCATCAACTTACTTCCTGAAGCTTGAAGTTCTTCCGCTCGGAGAACTGAACCTCGTTCCACACAACTTCCACCCCCTCCTCGGTATCCATGGCCAGGTAGGCACTGTCGATGCCAGGGACATTGCGCTGGTTCACCTGTGCAGGGAGGATGGAGACAGGAGTGAGCTGTAAGGCAGCGAGATCAGATTATTACCATGCAGCCTTCACTTGAGGATTGAGAACTTTGCTCAATAACTTTTAATTAAATGAGCATTCCAGGGCAGGGTTGTGCACATGTATTTCAGGAATGGGACATACCCAACTGTGAAGACACTGTGGGGCACGTAAGCAGCAACGCCTGGGCACATTTGAGGGAAAAATTATTTTACACAAAGGATGTTTTGTGGTAAAAGGCTGCCTTTTGGCAACAATACACTGGATTTTTCTGTTTTATGATATCCTTAGTTAAATAACAAAAAAAACAAAACCCTCCAATCCCAACAAAAGGGATATGAAAAAGGTCTCAAAAACTCAGGCACAGCTTTCTGGAAGATTTTCTGAAGGTGATGAGACACAAAACTCCAGAGAGGGGAAAGTCATCCTGGTAGAGAGAAACAAAGGGAAAGCCACAAGTTGGGAATAGATGCAGGAATGGATTACACAACTGAAACTGCTGCAATCGTTTCTTTAGTTAATACAGGAGTACATCCACAGCTAACACTAAAGACATAGACGAGCACTGAGAAAGCAAGAAGGTGAGGGAAGGGGACCTGATGAAGCAAGAGTTTAAAGCCCAGCATGAAGATAGCGAGGGCTGTGGAAGAAGTCAGTGCTCAAAGACCTGCAGAGATCTAAGATGAACAACACTCCAAGCAGCAAAGTTTACCATAATACTGTTTTTCCTCAGATATACAGCAGCATCCAAAGATGTATATGGGTTCCTTCCTCCAACATCCAGAGCATCCTGCTGTTCTGCAATGCCTTTTACAGGCTATTTCACAGGCACACAGAAGTTACAGTCATGGTTAAGGTCCTTCTGCACTATCAGCATCCGTTTGCTGGAAGCTTCTCACCACAGACGAGGGCTTCCTCAGAAAGCCTTTCCCCTTGGCAGCCACTTTTAACATGATCAAATTTACTCAATGTTATGATAATGAGAACCGACCAAAATATTCTGCTATCCACAAAATTTAAATGAATTAAACACTACACTATAGGTAGCAATGAAGAATATAGGCCACAATTACATAAAGACAGCCTGAGTTACAGAAAATAACTACTGAAAACAATCACAAGAAAGGAGCATCTTAGCATGAACAGTCCCATTCCCTTCCCACTCCTCACCTCCTGCAGAACTGAAGGGTGAAAGGTCTGAGATTTGATATAAGGAGACATTCATCATATCTATCATAAGAACTTGATTTGATATACACATACACACTCACACACACATATGCTGTTACTGACATCTAAATACCAGGCCAGGCCTGTTGTGTTTCATCATTAAAGAAAGCTGAAAGAATGAAGATAACTAAGGACAGAACATTTACTCCTTGAGATTTTTAGTGTAAGAAATAGCTTAGAGATGACAGCAGTTTAAGAATGCCTAGCACAATTAAATAAAGCTGAATGCCAAAAGGCTTTAACTTTAAAAAAAAAGGTTAAACAAGCCCCAGCCAACAGAAAGGCAGGTCCGTGTCAGCACTGCAGGAGCAAGATGAAAGCCATGATTGCTGAGCCCCCGGTGCCCATCCTTCCCTCTGTGTTCTCTTCCTTCAGCATATCTGCTGCGTATTCAAAGACCTTCTGGCTTTACTAGACTAATTAAGTCCAAAAGAACTGACAATAACTCAAAGTCATACAGCCAGTGGATGTGGATTTATCATACCTGCTCCCACTTCTGGGCAAGTTTATCAAATGTAAGTAATTTCCATGACTCACAGGCAATATTCCAGGGCACCAGATATGACTCAAGACACCAAACCCATCTGACATCACTGACAGCAATTCTCATTTCAAGAGGAGTTTCAACAGCTTGAGCAGAAGAGTAAAAGGGGAAAAATGCAGACAGACAACTGGAAAGGTGGCAGCAAATTCCTCTTCTGTTCAGGTTGCTCAATCACTGTTCCAAACCCCTCCCCATGCTCAGCAAAGTGGGATCCTAAATCCCCACAAAAGCATGCTCTGGCCCTTGCCCTCTGCCTTCCCAAAGGCTGTGGCTGGCCATTGCCCCCAAGCAGCAACCTGTCAACGATGGATGGTTGCAAGCTTGGCTGCTCAGTTTAGGAGCAAAACCAGAGGTTGTTGTAGGAATATAAATTTCAAGTTCTCCGCAAACCTGACTGAGCAAGAGGAAATAAAAATGGCACGTTCAAAACACTGCCCTCCATGCCTTGCCCTGATGGACAAGGTGAGCAACCAGCAAGGTCCCACCAGGAAGGTCCCACATCTGGTACGGCCATGCCCTGAAGAGATGACAGAAATGCTGTTCTTGCTCCAAAGAGCACTCACAACCTGGGCATCAGCACAGGATGGAGATGACACAGGTCATCTCCTCGCTTTGCCCTAGCCTCCTGCAAGCTCTGTCAAGTAATTTAAGACTGACTGTTTTAACTTGATTAATTTTCAGTGGTCTTTTATAACCCAGACCCAAGACAAGAAGCTGCCCATGAACTATGCTGATGATGTCCGTGCTGGCCACACGGACAGGATACAACGGGCAGAGCACAGCTTGGACCCAGCTCCACCCTGGCAGCAAGAAAGAACGGCAACCCTTCTGTAGCAAAGCAGGGAGTTTTGAGTCACACCACCGTCACCAGGCTGTAGCCCAGCGGCCAGTGCAGCCTCTCCAGGAGCATTTTGACAGCTCTGGCCAAACAACATACTGAGGGACAAGCTTCACTAAAAACTCATGTCAGGTAACTCTTCAGTCGGTGGATTAGCAACTTTAGAAAACACAAAAGTATGACAAGAGTCAAGTTGCTCTCAACAGAAAAACCACTGCTCAATATCCTCCTGGGAGACATGTGTCATTCCAGTCCATTTAATGGATAACAGAAATGAATACTTCAGCTGTCTCCTGGGAGCCCAAAGGGACAAACACTTGGTTTCATTTGGTGCTTCCCCACAAACAAGTGATCCAACGAAGCCAAGGAGAGTTCAGTGTCACGGAGCTGAGCTACAGGAATAGGAAGAGGCGACAAATTCCCCATCCCTAAATCCCAAAGGGAAACAGAAACAGCACAGCAAAATAAGGGAGTGGGGAAAAAACCCCAATATCTACAAACAGAAATCATTCAGACAGAAGTCCAACAGGAGGGTTACAGTACCTCTGTATTTACTGCACTGTTATTACCCCTGTACCATTATTAGAACCCTCCCTCATCAAACACGCGACACCAAGGACGTAACTCAGATAGTTTGTATCGCACGGAACAATCAGAAATAGAGCTGACTGGGAAGTTCTGAAAGTTCTCGGCACTGAACCCAGGGATGGAGAGCTCAGATGAGTGCCAGTAATGCAAAACACCACAAAGAGAAGAAAAAACAGAGAGGATAAACTCCAGGTCAGCTATTTTCATTCTGTGCTAGCCCATCCTGGGGCTCTGTGACACTTCCACTTGGTAGAGAGATCTTCAAATCACTGCAGATAACTCTGAAAAACATCACTTCGTCTTCAGAGGTATTAAAAGATCAGTATTAGGAATTACAAGTAAAGGAATAGAAAATGCCACAAAAATTGGTATGCAAATCTGAAACAGGCTTGTAAAAGTCACCCATGGCACAGGATACAAATAGAGAGTAATTATTTCATGCTCCTGATAATACAAGAGAGAGAAAGCAGGCAATGAAGTGATTAAACATCATTATTTTAAGGAGAACAATGAGGAAGCACGTGATCCTTACGTGTGTCTATATATATATATATATATAAAAAATAAACTGTAAAGCTGCTACCACAGGATATATGTCAGAAGCAAAACCAGTTGCAAGTTGAGATTAAACTAACCATCTGAAACGGGTGATTTAACTACTAAATACAAGTCCAAATCAGTACCTGGCTCAAACTGCCTCAACTTCTGATCATTGCGAGAATGTGTCACACCAAACAGCGTAGTGATTTTTCCATTCTCTCCTGTTCACTTTCTTATTTGGTGGTTTAACAGCAGCAGCTCTGGCTCTGCAACCTGAACAGCTACAGCAGAATTCCACACACATAGCAGATACCGGTTTTCTATCCAGAAGGGTAGTATCATAATTACACATTTTGTCTTATTTCTCGCTGCTGTTGTAATCACAATTTTAAAAGCTGCATTTCTCCACCTTCTGCATCATAGCAGTTGTTCACTCAACTCCAGGCAGAGCTGCTCCCTGAATTCACAGGCCAAAACAGTTTCGTCAAACTGCTGTGGGAAGGTACCTGGGCAAGGGCTGTTCAGGGTAGAAGAACCACCTTAGCAATGGGAGGAACCACGCCAGGGCAGGGAACCCAGACAGCCCAACCCTGAGAGGTGAGACACTGCACCCGGGGCTCCCAAGGCCACAAAGGTGAGCAATTAAGACATGGTCCCAATTAGGACACGCCATCTAGGCAATTCAATGGGAGAAACTTCTTCAGCAATATTATGCAAGCCAAGTGGAGATGCTGTGTAAAGGAATACAGGACTTCTAATAGGATGTTGGGAACGGGCAACTTTGGGAATGAACAAGAATATTTATAGGCTGTTTGAGGGAAGGGCCAAAAGAAGGATCAAGGTGAGTCGCTAGCCAAGACCTGTGCCTGGTCTTTTTGTTAAATTATTTTTCAAACCATTTTCTGTGTAAGCATCTCCTGTGTATGTGCACACACAGCTGCTCATGAACTTCCAGCCAGAAAGCCTGCACAAAAGGTCTTGGGGTTGGATTTTGCAGAGACAGAGGGGCCTGGGAGATGGGATACTAGAGACACTTGTGACATGGGATCTTTCCCTGAGCACTGATCCTTGGGAACAGGGTACAGCTATTCACGTCCCCCGTGTTAACACAGGACGCTTGGAAAGGCACATGCTCCCATTGGTGCTCACCTATTTCTGGCTGGCCACGCTTTTGCAGTGTCCCTGTCTATCAGGATTTGCCACGCAGCCTCTCCATGGGCAGGACCTGCGGTCCGAGATGGCAAGCAGGCTCTCCCCTCTGCCAGCCTGGCAGTGAGCTCCTTGCCCAGCGTGAGCCCAGCTCTAATACCTGACCACCACCAAACAGGCAGCAGTAGCCACCACATCATGATCGCTTCCCCTGGGCCTCCCAACACGGGTCTAACGAGACAGCTCTGATGAGGGGACGGCTCTGGTGCTGCTGGTAAGCGATACAGATAAGTGTTATTTATAGCAAGAGCTCTGTAAAGAACACGGAGCAAACCCTGTCCTTCAGTCACAGGCACTGGAGGTGCTGGTCACGCTCCAGCTCACCCAGAAAAGCATCAGAGCTGCTCCCCAGCCCTCTGATACAGGAACAGGACGACAACCAGCCCAAGGCAAAGGCACAACCCTCTCTACAGCCTGCGATGCCCCTCATCTCCTTCAAGCACATCTCAAGGGCTCCAGATGAGCCCATGAAAACGTTAAAGGCTGCACACACTTCCTCTTTTGAGCACCTTCCCAATGGTCAAGCAAAATCATAAAAACTGCAGCACGGCAGGTTTTTTTTACCACCAGCTGGAAAAAAAACAGGTCCATTGCCAATGCCTGTCCAACATCTGGCAGCCCTCCTAGCACCAGTTTGCTTTGAGAATCTCTGCAACCAGTCCTTGTCCAGCAGCAGAACACAAAGCTCAGAGCATCTTGAATGCCTCACTTCCCCCACAGACAGAAACTCAGCTGTGTGATAAGAAACGGGTGAAGGACATAGACCCATTGGAACGGGTCCAGAGGAGGGCCACAAAGATGATCAGAGGGATGGAGCACCTCCCCTGTGAAGACAGGCTGAGAGAGCTGAGGTTGTTCAGCCTGGAGAAGAGAATGCTCTGGGGAGACCTTAGAGCAGCCTTCCAATATCTGAAGGGAGCTACAGGAGAGCTGGGGAGGGACTCTTTGTCAGGAAGT
>JAOTQQ010000039.1:146066-163097 GCA_026546715.1 Gallinago undulata | reverse complement strand
GCCCAGGGCAGGGGGGTTGGAACTGGATGATCTTTAAGGTCCCTTCCAACCCAAACCATTCTATGATTCTATGAAAAGGCAGACTGAGGCTTGTCTTTTCCTGCCTCAGCAAGTGTCTTTCCAGTCACAACAGCGGCTAAGGAACCAGACTCGAGCATCACAGAATCCAAAGATCCAGTCTATCGGCATTTTCTCTCCAAGAATCCTGCACTCCCTGAAGAAATGTAAATCCAGAGGTGCAAAAGTCATCAACCAGCTCCAGACGAAAAAATTATTCAAGAAACTAAGAGTCCCACTAGGAGTGAAAAAGACCACAAAGAGGTAAAATAAAGATGCGGTAGACCCAGCACTTCATTTAATGTATTTTTGGGGTCAGCTCCTCATAAACCACATAAACACTTGCCAGCAGGAGTGTGGATTGAGAGCATCTGTTGTCCAGCCAACAAGGGACCACCTACCCAAATAACTGCAAACTCTTTCAAAGAAAAAGAGAAGCAAACTAACAGCAGTGGGGCTGTCTGTGTTAATTTTCTGAACTTCCAGCAACAGTATACAAAGAAGAACAGCAAGACTGAACGCTGTACCAGGATGTACTCGCAGGCACAGCGTGTACTGCCTCAAATCCTTCTCTCAAGTCCTGCCACCTGACCTCGTACTCGGGTCCAGATGGAACTCCATCACCGTGCCTTCATCTGGACACCAGCAGACAGGAACCTAAGGAGGATTGCACCTCCCATCTAGTGTGCCTGACAGCAGAAACCACCAGCGACAGGAAAACAAGGATTAATCAACACGCCAACCGCTGTGTGCACAGACACACTTATATACAAGTGATTTTTCTCCAAAATGAACCCCTCCATCTCAGCAGCCTGTGAAGCAGGGGTGTGATGTGGAAAGTGCTCCAGCAGCTGAGCTTACGAAAACATTAGTAACACATCAAGCACAGAACAACAATCAGACAACAACAAGGTCACTTCTGTCTGAAGGAAGGTTGTTGATGGCTGACAAAAACTCAGACGTCACCTTTCAGCCACCCATAGGTTTTAGACTGGGTAGGACAGACGTACAACCCCTCCTGTGGCACCCACGCAGGACACAGCAAGTCAGCGCTCGGGTGTCTTTCCAGGCAAGGGGCTGAAGGGTGTGTGTGCCGGTGCCTGCCGTTATTCTCCGGGTGTGAACCGGCACACGTTCGGTTACATGGGCCGGTACAGCTCAGGCTGGGCTGCTGTAGCAGATACACCACCCCCCAACTCACAGCCCCACTCGCACGGCGGTGCTGAGACCCCCCCCGCCGCCACGTCGGAAACTCCGGTCGCACTGAGTGCACCCCGCCCGGTGCGCTGCTGCGAGCTCCGCGGGACCGGGCGGCTGCAGCGGGACAAAGGCGGGGAAAGGGCCGGAAGCCCCGGGCCGGGACCCGGTACCGGCGGAGCCGCCGCCGGCGCGAGGGCCTGGCTGGGCGTGACCAGGGCGGCCAGCAGCCTATGGGAGCGGGCGCTGGTGATGTAACGCTTATCACGCCCTGCCATTGGCTGGCGCAGCCGTCCTTCGGGGAGCCGCCCCGCCCCGCCCGGGGCCACCACGGGGCCGGAGCGCTCCCCCCGCGGCGGGGGAACGGGCCGGGAGGGGGGCTTCCCGGCGCCTCGGGGAAACAGCGGGACCCGCGCGGCCACCGCGGGCCGTTCCGAGCGCTGCGGGAGGCGGGGCCTGCTCGGGCGGCGAATTCCGCCCGAATCTGCTCATTTACCGCAAATCTGGAGCGCTTAACGCCCTTGCCCGGTGACACGGACCGTCTGCTCTCCGCACGGCCCCGCACTGGGCGACATCACCGCTGCTGGAAAGTTATTTTTGATAGCTGCAGAGTTTCTGTAACCGCCGGAAGCTTGGTGGAAGTGGTGGTTACAAAAAGTCTGCAGCTATCAAAAATAACAAAAAAAATGAAGAGATGCTGCACTCCGGAACGCCAGGATGCTCGGAAAGCAAAGCTGTTATTGCACAAGTAAACCATGCTGGAACACCGGCAGCGGGAGAGGTCACTCCCAGGAACAGACCAGGCCAGAAGCTGGAGAAGACACAAAGAGCGTGATGTCGTACAGTTAAAGCCAATTAATGCCACTCCACACGCCGGGGTCTAACCAAAGCCACACGTTCACATGCAAGATCAAGAGTGGAAGTGCATGATCACCAGAGGCCCGTGCTGTCCGTGCAGCTGTGGGACACAGGGCCCATGCGCGGTACCGAATCAGCACTCCCTGCAGGGAGGGGATGCAGCCTTGATGGGCGAGGGCTCCAGAATCGGAGGCTCCGAGTTTACTGCAGGACAGTCAACAACTCCTTTTGTTGGCCTTCAACAGCCACTCCTCTGTCTACGAGGTGGAATAAAGCTCACACGTCTAACACGCAGAGGTGGCTTGCCTTCAAACCAACCGCTCACCCTCATTCTCAAGCCAGAAGACAATAATTTACCCATGCCAAAACGTTAATGAACTTTTTGTGCTTGGGCCTCAATTTGTCTGCAGATAGAAAAACTGAAGTCTAAAGAAAATACTAGAGTGTATCGAATCTTGCATTTATACAGGAGAGTACAGAAAAGTCTGGAAGGAAATTTATCTTTCTATGTCAAAATTATCAGTATTGAGGAAAACATATTGAAAAGATTACACAAACCGAACATTAGCTTTGTTCCCCAATGTGTGCCAATTCAGCACAAATCACAGGAAAAAGCACTTCAGGTTATCGTCAGGAACACACTCTGGAGAATAAAATTAAAGCTTTATACTGACACCCTCCTCACTGCAACCCAAACCGTACAGTTTTGGTATGGTTTGAAAAGGCACATTCTCACTACCTCACGCAAGGATTTGGCTTATGTTAACAGCTTTCAAGCAAGCAAAGGTTAGGAACCCTGGGGAATCCTTGACCTTAGTTTGACCTCCAAATTTACATCAGAATGTAAATTACTCTGTCACCACCACCAGAGTTTGAACTACCCTGTGTCTACAATAACGGATAAAGCAGACAAACCTCTATGCTCAGCCCTGACTTGGCTGAGAAAAGCTACATCAGCACTTGTGCCACAGCGTTGGAGTTGACATTTGCTGTCTTTCAGCAACTACCACAGCTTATACAGCTTGCCCAGTCAGAGCAGGTTTCACTGGGCCAACGCAAAGCAGAAACCAGTTTTTGGAGATAGCCCCAATAAGATAAACAGAGCACAGCAAAGAGTAGAAAAAGGGAGAAGTCCAAAACAATAAGATCTAATCTGCTTGTGTCATCATACAGGAGAATTCTGATATACACCCTGAGAAGCGGATGCTAATCAGACAAGCCAAGAAACAAGTCTGCATGAACTGGCTATGCTTTATCCTAATGCAAGACTTCAAAGCAAAGCAAAACCAGGCCAAAATTCAAAAGGCAGATGAAACTGGATAATTGGCTGCTTCTGCAGCAGGTACCATTCCCTTCACACTCCCTAGCAAACACCAAGGACTATCTAATCATTGCTGTCCATTATTCCTAAAGGAAAAGACCTATGAAACAAGACACACCGAGGAGTGTGAGACACCCCCTGCTCAGCACAGCAGCACCTGGCCCTGACACCATCTGCACAGAGAAGTGGGCAGCACAACGGACACACAGGGAGAGCAGCAGGCCCCACTCCAGCCTCCGCACTGCCAAGCCCGAGAAAAGATGGCCTAGCAGCTGGTGAAGGGCCATCCATCTCCCTGCAGCCCCGGGAGCGTGATGGGCCCTCGGCACCGGGCCCGGGCTGACCCGGGACAGGTGGAAGGCAGGCAGCCGGCGGGGAGGACGAGTGTCCGCCCAGCCTGAGCTCCCCCCGCGACGCACCCGGCACTGACCTCCTCCCGCCGCTTCTGCCAGCGGCCGCACGGCGACTCCTCCAGGATCTCGGACTCGTCCTCGCTTTCCTCCTCCTCCTCCTCCTCCGGGGGCGCCGCGGAAGTCACGGGCGCAGACACTGAGGTCATCCCCGGCCCGGACGACGTCGACTCCGGCTTCGAGTCGGAGCCGCTGCTCGGCACCTGCTTGGACTCGCCCTCCGACATGCTGCGGTCGCACAACCTGCGGGCCAGAGGCGCGGCGGCTGTGAGGCCAGGCCAGGGCCGGACCGGGCCGCGCCCCGGGCCTGTCAGCGGGAGCCGCGGCCCGCGCCTGCTGGCAGCGCCCAGCCGCACTGGTTCCCGACTGAGGCGACGGACAGGAGAGGGAAGGGGGATGCGGGGGGGGATCGCGCGCTCACCGGGCTCACCCGGCACCTCCCGGTCCCCGAACGCGTCGCTGCTCTGCCGAAGGGCCGCCGCTGCCAACCGCCGCGCTGCGTAACGCGCCGTCCGGGGCGGGGCCTGCCGCGCGCCAGCCAGTCAGAGACGAGGAGCGTGCCGTCAGCCTCCACGAACGCGCCAGTGGGCGGAGCTCTAAGGTATAGCGCGCGATAGAGGGCGCCCGCGCGCGCGCTGCGCGAAGGGCCGTGCAGCGGAGCACGGGGGCGGGGCCACTCAGCTCAGTGCGCTAGCCAATGAGAGCACGTAGAGGTGCCATAAGCCTCCGCTGATTGGTGGGTGGGCGGGGCTGTTTATATAAGGAGTGGGGGTGCGCTAGACCGCGCAGCGTGTGAGGGGCGGGGTTAGTGTCTGCGGGTTTGGGGCCTCTGGGCATCCGCCGTGCGGCTACACCGGGCCGGCGGGTGAGCGCGGGGCCGCCTGCCACCACGGGCTAGGCGGTGGTACCGCCGGTCCCCAATCCCCTGTTCTCCCTCTCTGACACGTGATGAGTGTGCTCGAAGCGTGGCTCCCTCGAGCCGCCACCGCCTCCGACTCTCTAGGATGACAGGGCCAGCTGGCCCAGCTCCTGGAGCGCGGCCTGGGGAACCCGCGGCACTGGGAGGAGGGGAGATAAGGGCAGCGCTGGGGCGGTCTCGGGCACAGCTGACACGGGGATGAGGAGGCAGCGGCCGACCCCCGCGGGCTCGGGGCCGCCGGGCGGAGCACGCTCGCCGGTCCTGAGGCCGTGCTAGCCGCCGCCCGTCTCTATGGTAGGCGCTTCCGGCTCCCGTGCGGCGGCCACGCGGGCAGAGCGCCGTCCCACCGCGGCGACGCTCTAGCCCGCGCTTCCGGCCGCGCGACTTCCGCTGCGCGGCTCCTCGGTGGGAGGTTCCGCCGCCCTCGCCGCCTCGCCGGGCCGCTTCGGTCCCGCTCCGCGCCCAGCCGCTCCGCCGCCGCCCCTCCCGCCGCCGCTCCTCCGCCCAGCGCCGCCGCGCCGGGGGCCGGGTTCGCCGGCGGAGGCCGCCGCGGCGCCATGGGCGCCTACCTGTCGCAGCCCAACACGGTGAAGAGCTCGGGGGACGGGGCCGGGCTGGGGCCGCGCCCGCTCCACTTCGGCTTCAGCGCCATGCAGGGCTGGCGCGTCTCCATGGAGGTGAGCGGGGCACCGGGCGCGGGCTGCGAACCCGGCGGGGTGGCTCCCTTCTCCCCCAGCCCTTTCCCGCTGCCCTCGGCGGGCGGCCCCGCTGGAGCCCAGCGCAGGGCCGGGCGGGGCGGGCGGTCCCCGCCGAGGCCGCGCTGTCCCCGCCGTCGGTGCGGGAGGAGCCGCCTGCCCAAGTTGTGCCGTGGGCTGGCCGGTGTCCCGTAGGCCGCCGGCTGGCACGGTGACCCACCGGAGAGTTGCCCCTCCGGCAAAGGGGCACCGCGGTTCCTAGTCGGGGGCTCTCCCGGCACGCACAGCCCAGGAACCCCCGGCCGGGAGCGAGAGACTGGGGTTCAAAAGCGGCAGAAACGACAGTGTAGTGATTGGGATGAATGAAAGCAAATGAAGAATCCCCGGGCAAAATCCCCGCTTTTCTTTCTAGGCAGAAATGAAGCGTCAGTCTCTTTCTATTCTCTTTTCCCCTGTTCTTGGGTTTTTTTCTATGCACATTTTTTGGAGGAATTCTCATTGATGCTCGCAGTCTCCTCTAGCCAGGCCTGGCTTTACCATCCTATCAGCCAGACAAATGAATGGGGCAAATGAGATCATCAGATAAATAGCTGGGTGCAGGAGCCAGGTGGGGAATTCTGTTGGAGCTGCTGTGTAGGGGCTATGTGGAGCTGCTGGGATTACTCTCCCTGTCCAGCAGCTACTTCTTTGAATTTATCACCCTCTGTGAGCACTATTAATGTGCAGGTTTATTTTTCTTTCCAGGCAGCCAGCAAAGAGGGTAAGTTAGGTAAGGGTTAATACCAGTCTCTTCAGCCCCCTCAAGTACATCTTCTCTGCACAAGGTAGAGCAGCCTTCTCATTTGTAGCCCTTTGGCTAGTTTGGAGAGTCCCATTCAGACTGTCGGGAATGGAATGGAAATTTTTGCCAGTCTGGTTTGATAAGCCACATTCTCCAATACCGTATAGCAGCGTCAGTGGTGACAAAACAGCCACCAGGTGTTTCCTCCTTTCTGTGCACATCACAGCCTTGTGAAACCTTGGGTGCTTGTGTCCAGGGTAGAAGAGGCAGGAGAATTGTGCTTGTGCTCTTGAGAGAGACTCAAAGTGTGTAAGTGCTTACTGTGACTGAGAGTGTGTCAGCTGGTCCACCCTGGTGACCTCTGGAGGGGTGAAATGGTGGCACAGACATTGCAGGAACATTGAGGCAATGTGCAGTATAATCTCTCAAGGCGATTAGCTCACAAGTCAGAGGCTGATTGCGGGCAGTGTTCTGGCATCCTTGGTGCACAGAGGCTGGAAGCGTTTTAAGGAGACGGGCTGGGATGAGGAAGACCAGAGAGCTGCCCCTGTTTGTAATGCTGGTGGGCTAACGTAGCCCTCCCACAGGTGGGACAGTGGCTCATAATTTCATTTATTTGAGGTCTGTTCTTGCTGCTGTTGACCTTTGTGGAAATTGGATGAGGCCCAGATCTTGCAGCTGTGTTTTCTGCATGAGCTTATCTCCCCGTTGGCAGAAGCAACGCTGAGGCCATTGGTGTGGACATGGTTTAGCTGCGTTATCAACACAAATAAGAAGACAGCAGGGATGCTTGTGTTACAAGTTAAGTCTGCTGCAAATTTCTTCTAAGTCTGCGATGGGAGAGAAACGTGTTATCTGACACACAGCTGAGTAGAAGTTCTGCTGCATTCCCCGCTTGCGTGGAAAAGTGGTGTTTCCTAGGGCTCGGTGTCAGGGCCTGTTCTCTTTAATATCATTATCAACAACCTGGAGGAAGGAATGGAGTGCACTGTCAGTAAGTTTGCGGAGGACACCAGGTTGAGTGGGAGCGTTGATCTGCTGGAGGGTGGGAAAGCTCTATAGAGGGATCTGGACAGGCTGGATGGATGGGCCAAGGCCAACGGTGTGAGGTTCAACAAGGCCAAGTGCCAGGTCCTGCACTTGGGTCACACCAATCCCATGGATGCTCCAGGCTGGGGGCAGAGTGGCTGGAGCTGCCTGGGGGGAAAAGGACCTGGGGGTGTTGGTCACCTGTCGGCTGAACATGAGCCAGCAGTGTGCCCAGGTGGCCAAGAAAGCCACAAGCATCTTGGCCTGTATCAGGACCGGTGTAGCCAGCAGGACTCAGACAATTACTGTCCCCTTGGACTGGGCACTGGTGAGGCCCCACCTCCAGGGCTGGGTCCAGTTTTGGGCCCCTCACAACAGGAAAGACCTTGAGGTGCTGGAGCGTGTCCAGAGCAGGGCAATGGAGCTGGTGAGGGGTCTGGAGCACAAGGCTTGTGAGGAGCAGCTGAGGGAGCTGGGGGTGTTCAGTCTGGAGAAAAGGAGGCTGAGGGGAGACCTTCTGGCTCTCTCCAACTCCCTGAAAGGAGGGTGTAGCCGGGGGGGTCGGTCTCTTCTCCCAAGAAGCAGGCCATGGGACAAGAGAAAACAGCCTCAAGTGTCACCAGGGAAGGTTTAGGCTGGATATTGGGAATAATTTCTTCACTGAAAGGGTTGTGAAGCCTTTGGAAGAGGCTGCCCAGGGACATGGTGGAGTCTCCATCCCTGGAGGTATTTAAAAGCTGGGCAGATGTGGTGCTGAGGGACATGGGTTAGTGGTAATGTGTCAGTGCTGGGATAATAGTTGGACTTGATCTTAAATGTCTTTTCCAACCAAAATGATTGTATGATTCTGTTTTTGTGTATTCCGGTGCTCTGTGTGTGTCTTGTCTTGTCTTCTTACCTTTTCTTCGTGTTGAATTGTACTTTTGCTGTTCTGCAAGGCTTGGAGAAAGTTCTGAGCAAATGTTTAGGCTTAAGGCTTTAGCTATGTGTTACGTTAGTGAGGCCAGTCAGAGTGTGTACAAGTTGTCTGTTGCCTTTGACTTATGTTTTAGGAGCCCCCAAGTGAGATAGGTATACAGGGCCCTGAAGAAGTACGGTAATAAAAATCCATTCATGGTCCAGAGAGGCTGCATTGTGTATAAGGCAATGTTTTGGGCAAATGAGTGACTCAGAGGGTAAGGGTACCAAAAAACAGTGTGAGGTACGATGAGCAAATAAGAAAAGAGAAGAAGCTGAAGATGGCTTTGTGGTACAGAGAGGATGCTCTGGCATCCAGTGGAAGGTGCAGGAGGTATTTTGGAGGATGATGGTTGGGATCTCCAAGCTCTGTTGCTGTTCTGACTCTTTCTCCAAGACAAGACACCAAAGGCCTCTGTGCAGCTTCATTTCATCCTGGGGTCAGAAAAAAGCCCTTGCTTGGGTTGAGTTCAAAATACGGAGATTTGTCAAATTCAGTTTTAACTTGTTTGCCAATTTCAACCGAATTTAATGTTTGATGTTTCAAGTGTACTGTTTCTCAGTAACCACTGATGTGGCTGGGGGAGACCAAGAAAGGTGTCCCCTGGGAGGGGAAGGCGAGGCAGCAGAGAGGGTAGGGAGTGGGTTACTGGTATCCGGGCTGTGTGAGCTTTTGCTTGGTCTGAAGAGTGTGAGATCCTGGTTCCTCAGAGGACAACAGCTGCAGATGGCTCTGCAGCCCCTTCTGCTGGTGGTAAAAGGTGGTTTTGGTGGTTGGTCGGGGCTTTCTGGGCTGCTCTTGGTGTTGAAAGTGCCCGGGGCTGGTGTGCAGCACTGGAGCCCAGCATAGGGCAAGCCATCTCCTACCAGCACATGGTGGCCGTGCTGGTCTGCTCTCCCCGCTGCAGCCAGGACGAGCTGTGGTCACTGCTCTACCAATGCCCCAGAGACACTGTTTTGGCCGTCAATGTGGTGTTTCCTCCCCAGCAGCATTTGTGTTACTTGCTCTAATTAACTGCTGTTCAGTCACCTGGGACTTACCCCACTTACTTTGTTGTGGTTTTGCTGTCTCACTAGTTTCTGTAAATGCTCTGAAAAGTGAGCCTAAAAATGCTGATTTTTTGCTTATTTTTATTTTCATTCACCATCTCCAGTGAACTCTTTGGTTATATTTCCTACATTATTATTAAGAGTCCTTTTTTTTCCATTTTGAACTAAGTTTGTAATTGGCCTGTTCAGGTATCATTTTCATCACAGCGTCAGGAGTTTCATTGGACTAAGTACTGCATAAACCCAGAACCTGTCTTCTTCTGTCTTTGATAGAAATTGCAGGGGAATGAAGTTCTGTTCTCATAAGACTATGGGACTCCAGAGGGCAAAGAGCTCTTATCCAAGGAGTCCTACAGTAAAAAAGCAGAAGAGCTCAGCAGTTGCTTGGCTATTCAGCAAACGTGGCTCTGGCTGTATATAGAAGTTCTGGTGATGGCTGGCAAGATGGACACATCCAGATCTTTGAGCTGGCTGTCATGGAGTAAGCGCAGTGGTTTTGGGCAACTGTAACATATTTAATTTTAAGGTGATGAACCACAGCAAAGAGACTAGAACATGTTTTTTAAAGTATCATGTGATTGCTCTTGAACAAAAGTGTGTGGGGTGCGGTCAGGCTGTGAGTCGGTAGGACTGGGCTTTGACTTTAAGGGATGTTAGATTAGCTGAGGGGGGGTGTTCAGAGAAGGACTCAGCTCATCCACCAGTTCTCAGCTTTGCACTGGAGCAGCCAAGTTGGGTTTGGTGACCCATAGGGTGAAAGAGGCTGGGCACCTGGCTGTGCGATCCGGTGGTACCTTCTTCAAAGGCTTCCAAGAGAGGTCGTGGAGTCCCCTTCTCTGGAGATTTTCAAGATGCAGTTCGATGCAGTCCTGAGTAATGTGCTCTGGGCAACCCTGCTTTAGCAGAGGAGTTGGACTGGATGATCTCGAGAGGTCCCTTCCAACTCTGTCTAATCCATGAATCCGTGAAAGGCTGCTGTGAGACCTGGTGGAGAGAAAGGTTGCTCAGTGTATGTTGCTTATATGTTGTTGACCTTTGTAGTTTGGGAGCATGCACAGGGAAAGGCTGGAGGCAGTTTAGTATTTCAGCCCAAAATGCCCCAGGACAGACCTTACCTCCGGTTTGCCCGGTTTGACTCTCAGAGTTTCTGGACAGTCACCAGAACCAAGGCGTGTGTCTTACCTTAGGAAGTGGTACCTGGGTCTGCACTTCGGGCTTTGCATTCTTCGCTGACTAGTGGCTTGCTTGTCCATGGCCTCACTGCTTAAGAGGCCCTGGAGAGGCCAGGCTCTGAGCCTTGCTTGTCAGGTAGCTGTGCCTGATGCCAGCGGTGCATCCCACATGGTGAGAAGAGAAGGAAGGAGCCTTTGTCCCAAGAGAAGGTTGGTTGTTCTCACTGGATGTGGTGGTCCTGTGTCCTACAGGGCTGCCTCTCTTTGGGCTCTTAGGATAAAGAACTGCTGCTGTATGTGGCCGTATTCACCAGGGCAAGCAATGGCTGGGTGAAGGCAGGAGGTTCCATATTTGACCTTCTGGCTCCATCAGCGGCTTTTCAGTTTACTCTTGTTTGGCCAGAACTGGGGAAGAGAGCATGTGTGGGAACGACCGGACTCCATAGGTGACCCTCAGCTAGTTGCATTTCTGTGTTTGGGGTAAGTTGCCAGTGTATCGGTACCAGTATAACTTGTATTTCTGTAGTTACGCTTGGCTCAACAGTGCTCAGCCCAGGCACTGGTTTGTACAGTGCTGCACAGCTGCTGCCTCATGCTCATTAAGGAGCTACTACAGGAACGCGGCATTATGAGCAAGCAGAGGGCTTTGGCTCTGGCTTGAACTTGTACTGAGCATCTGAAGGGGTTTCCAGTACAACCTCACAGTGACAAAGCTGCTCCAGCACAGGGAGCACCATAGTGTGAAAGATCCTTGCCCCGTCTTTGAAGAACGGTGCTCTCTAGGTGAGCGTTTGAGAGTGAGAGGAGGCTTTCTGACTGTGTTTGCTCTCTCTCTTCAGGTTTGAGAATCCCCGTGTCTATGCTTCTGGCTGCCCTGTCCTTTTCTCCTACTTCTCTGCAATCCATGTCATTCCAGACTTCTGCTCTTTCTTTCAGGACGCGCACAACTGCATACCTGAGCTGGACAGTGAGACAGCCATGTTCTCGGTCTACGATGGACACGGAGGTAACACATCCACCGTTCTCTCCCGAGTCCTTGTGTGGCCCCTTGGGGTTGCTCGGCGGCTGCTGGGACAAGCATCTGCCATTAGAAACCTTACTGCTTGGGAAGCATTTTCTTTGATACATATCATTGATTAAGGTTCTGAAATTTTATTAGAATTTAGGTTTCTAGAGGGAAGGTCATGGGTTGATACAAAATCAAAATGACATTTGCATTCCATCTTCTAAAACTTTTAAGAATGCCTGTTTTTTTGGTGGGCAAGCTGGTCAGGATAGTCACTGAGGAGCTGGAGTAAGAAAAACCGCATGAGATGGGACCAAAGGTCTGACTCCAGTCAGCGTGTTCTGGTGGTTGCCAGCACTGGTTGCCCAGGGAAGGAGTGGAGAAAAGAGCAGAGGCAGATCCATTCCCCGACACCTTCGCGGCTGCTGTCCCTGCTTTTGGCCTCCCCGAGTGAGAGGTGGCAGCCATTCCATCTTACAGGCACGCTCGAGTCTTCCTGAGGGACTTCCTGAATCTGACTAATTGCAGTTTAAAACCAGGTTTAGATGTTTGGTGATTATTTGCATAGGATGTTTTCTTTTGAACTTAATTTATTCTTTGAAAAAAGGACTTTGATCAAAATGCAATGCCTGATAATCTCACTGCAATATCCCCAACACTTATGAGAAATCAGCGAATGGTCACTCCATTACCACTTTACACTTCCATCGATTTGGACTCTGTGTCCTTTCTTCCAGTAAGAAGAGTCCTAGATTGTCTCTGGTTGTACAGCTGGGTATGTACTAGGAAATAAGAGCAGGAGCTGTTTTCTGGCCCTGGGGTCAATTGGCACAGCCCGGTGTGAAGCTCTGAGCATTTGGTCTGTTAGTCCCTGCTTATCAGAGGGTGAAACAGAATGGTTTGGGTGGGAAGGGACCTTAAAACCCATCCCTGGGCAGGGACACCTCCCACCAGACCAGGTATCTTTTAGCTGTTTAGTAAGTGTCTTCATTGACACTCCCCCTTCTCAGAGGTCAGCTTTATCACAGTGAGATTTTCTTTTTGCTCCTTCCAGCACGTTTAATTTGAATACAGCAAGCCCTGATGTATTTTTTTACCAGTTTGTGTGTAGAGCAGCAGATCTCTCTTGCCCTGTTCTTGGTCATCTTGCTTTCTGATCCACCTTAGCATCCCGCCTTCCTGTCCTTGTCTCAGGCTGGGAGTTAATATTCTGGTTTTAAAATTTTTCTTTTCCTGTTTTGACATAGCATTCCCATCCTTAGGGATTCTGTGGTATCTGTTGTTAGCTAGTTTATTTGTTATTTGACTGTAAGCTTGCTTTATTTTGTATTCCAGTGGTGTGTATGTGTCTAAATAAAGATCAAACCTTTGAGTGGGATCTACTTTCAGCCTTCTGAGGATAAGACAGGATGGGACTCTGTATGTACGTGCACTGGGAAAGATTTGATCTGGGAACCTGTATCTCTGGAGGCCTTTTCCTTGCCTGGGTTTTGCCTTGAGGCTGCTGCTCGTTCTTGTCTTCACATGTCAGATCTCCTCTCTGGAGACAGGGAAATCGTACAGCAGTGAGATTCCAGCTGGATCCCAGGTACTCCGGAGCCAGCCCTGCCTGAAATGCTGGGGTAAATCGATCATCAGAATGTCACTCCTGCTGTTAAAGCTGAATCAGATGTAGGTTTTGGCAGTGGCATCTAGAAATGTGCTGAGACCTGGCCTTTCCCATGTCCGCTTCCACCTTTCTGCGTGGTCTTTCAGACATCCTGGAAACTCCACATGCTTTTCATAAACAAAAGCTATCTCTTCTTATAATTTTGTGGGAACATAAAAGTACAAGCTCTGGAGGATCCTCCAGATATTTTCTTTTTCACTTAATTCAATGCTACACGTTATGTATTTTACTTCAGCCTCCCAAAGACCTTCACACTACTGCATCTGTGTTGGTTCATGCAGGAAATGCAGCTGAGGCTGTGGCGTTACTTAGCTGGATGCTGCCCCTCCAGAAAACATTAATAAAATGATTCATGGAGAGTTTCACCGTGAGTTCCACGCTGGAGACGAGGGAGATGTCAGTGGGTCTGCGGTGCCAGCAGCCAGGCCTGAGGTCTGTGTGCCGGCCGAAAGCTGCCCCCTGGGTACCAGAGGGATGCACACCTACTGGACCCGAGGACTCGTTTTGATGGATCATTTTCCTCAGCCACAGGGCTTCCAAGGAGAACCTTGTTTTTCTGGATGTTTTGGTATATAACACTAAGTGAGTCCCTTGGTGTCCCCCGAGGAGGGAGACAGGCACAGCCACAGCCAGCTGTGCTCGCAGGGGGTTTGAGGGTGAGCGGCGGCCCGTGAAGAGGGGTCAAGGAGTCTGACCAAGGGTCCCCTGTCACACCCCTTCAGTCTGCAGCAGAAATGTCTGTTGGGACATCTGTGCTGGAGCCACACGGCAAGTGGCAAAGGTTTCTTGTCTTCTGTGGCACCTACAGATTCTCTTAATTTCTCTTTGGATAGCTGCAGCCAGGCACGGTGGAGATTTCCAGGTCACTGTTTAATCTCAGTGTCCCTGTTCCAAAGAACTGGCTTGTTTAACTGCCAGATCTTTCCATATTGGGGCTGACTTCCTGCTCCTGTGGTGACAGAACGAGATCCTTCTCAGTGGTGGTGCTGGGGATGGCATCTTCCCGTGGGCCATGGCCCCAGCCCCGTGCCCTGCCTCTCACTGGGAGGCACTGGGGCCAGGGCTGTGAAGTTCTCGGTGGCTTCATGAGATCAAGCCGCTTGTTGCTGTGAAGGAGATCCCTTCGCAGGAGGAGTGTGACATTGGGTCATCCTTTCTGTCTGGCTGGTGATCGGGTGTCCACACTGGTATTATTAGACCCATCAGCTGCTTCCAGAGGGCACAGAGTGGCTGCCTCATCCACAGACCCCGCGGGCAGAGCCAGAGCCAGCCACTGCTCCCTGCTCCCCTCTGCTCTTGGCAGGTGGCTGCGGTTGGGGCCATTCTGCCACAGCAGTCACCGGTACAAGCGATGGAGGCTTCTACCCACCCTGTTCCTGCTCAGTGCCTCGAGGAAGTGTCTCTGCAGAGCCATGGTGCAGCATGGAGGTGACCCTCTTGTGTCCCTTCCTTACACAGATCCCTGCCTCCAGTTTTATATATGTTATATACCTTACCTAAATCTGTTACATCAGCATGCTTAGTTTTATTGGGCAAAATCACAGTATCCTTAAGAGCAGATGTTGAGTTGGATTGGCGAGATCTGCTCCCATAAGCCCGTGTCAATGGTCAGTAATTGTCAGAGCTCTTCATCTGAGATCCTGTAAGGACCAGCCAGTCTTTTGTGTCTGTGATTGTCAGGTCACCTTGGTATTCCCTTCCTAGTTCTCTTTAAAAAGCTGGGATCACTCCTATTCCTCTCTTACATCACTTATTTTTCTGTGATTTTCCTTTTGTTTTGTTTTTTCTCTCCCCTCTTCCCCCTGCTCTCCATTTCTGAGAGCACGGTCAGGGTAGAGCTCTGTCTCTTTGTTGTGTGGAGCCGCGGCATTGAACTTTTTGCAGCGCTCTTTTAACAGCAGCCGTTTTGCAAAGGTTTCTGTTCTTTGTCAATGGCCACTTGATCCCTTCTCTGCAGACAGGGTTGAAAAGTCCCCTGTCTGCTGTTTCTTTCTCTCAAATCTCACCACCTTTTCGCTTCCCACTGTGTTCCCTGTGCCTTTCCCATTGCTCAGCTGATGGATACCTGCTTCCCACCCCTTTCATGCTTTTCCCTGATTCCCCTCTCCTTGGCAGAGCTCTGCTGCTGTGTGTGTTACTGCTCATCTCGCCCAGATTCCCCCACAGCCTCCGCTCAGCTGAGGATCAGGACATGCCAGCCGGGAAGTCGAGAGCTGGGTGGCTGCTGTGGCTCCGTAGCTGGGAGGATGGAGCACCCCAGCCTCTCTTGCCTGTACGGATAGCCAGGAATGCTGGCAGTGTGTGGAGAGGCTCTCCAGCGTGATGCTCAGCCCTCTCATACTCCTCCTTCGCCCTGTGATAGAGAATGGCTCATCCAGCACAGTCACCTGCAGCTGGACCCCTCCACCTGCCTGCAGCCCCCCCTGCTCCCCTCTCTGCCTGACATTTACCTTGTCTCTCGGTTCCTAGCTCTGATTTTTCTTTCTGATGACCTGCAAGCCAGGTCCGTACGAGAGGTTCTTGGCCTCTCATTTAAATCCCTGAAATACAAGGTTGATCTCTCACAAGTCACACTGTTCTTTCTGGTGCTCCTTACCAACATGAACTACAGAAATTGACAATCATTCACTGTTTAATCTTCTTCCTCTCTTAATAGCACCTTCATGGCATAAAAAGCGTTTCCTGTGCTCTGTTGCATACTAGTATTAATTACTGAGCTGCTGGAGTGTTTCCAGCTTTTAAAAACCATTCAGCTGCTGCAGGAGCGGGCACTTGGTGTGTGTTGTTGGCTGTCGGTCCCAGTTATCCCTGTTGTGGAGAGGCAGCTGGCCAGGAGGTGGGGATCCCCAGTGCCCATCGCTGCCCAGCTTCTCCCTGTCTGGGGTAGTTCTGGTGGGTGCCACAGGAACTCGGCTGTCAAGAGCGCGTTTTGCTGCTGGGAGGACCAGCCTCTTTAAACGGTTTCTGCTCTCTTTCAGGAGAAGAAGTTGCCCTGTACTGTGCCAAGTATCTCCCTGAGATAATCAAAGACCAGAAGGCCTATAAGGAAGGCAAACTGCAAAAGGTAAGAGTCGAACAAGTAGGCACCAAGACAGCAGAAAGCCCTTCTTTAGGGCTTTGTGTGCCAAATGCTTATGTGCAGGATCCCGTCCCTCCAAGGTTGATTTGCCATGTCTTCCATTTTAATTTCCCTTCCTTGTTTCTAGGAGTGTACACCAGGTGTTGATTGTATTTTCAAAGATAAATACTCTGTTTTTCAGCTTTTTTTTTTTAATTTTCAGACCCGTTCCAGTCAAAAGTGTGGGTTCGTTCTTTAAGTGGTTTTGGTGGGTGGTCTTCTAGGGGGCAGGAGTAGCTTCTGTCAGAGGTGGGAGGTTGGTTCCTCCAAGCGATCCCCCTGTTGTAATCCCCCCTCGCAGTGCTAGTGCCTGGTGTGACACAGGGGGTCCCAGTTGGTGCTAGGGGTCCGTAGCAGTGTGGGTGAGGGGGAGGCAGTCCCTCCACAACTTCCATGAGCAACTGGATGAGGAGAGCCTGCAAAGCAAACTTCAGTCAGTTTTTGATTCTTGCTCTAGGCTGAAACACCCAAGTTTGTGGCTTTGCTGAGCCCACGCTGGCTGTGCTCACTGCCAGCCATCAGCCTGTCTGCTGAGCCAGCCCCATGGAATGCCACCCTGTCCCCAGCCCCACGCCGTCCAGCAGGGCTTTGACGGGGTGTCCCCTGGAGATGTTGTGGCAGCCCGGGCTGGGCAAGCACAGTGAGGTGCCCTGAGAACTGGCTGCATGGCCAGGCCCAGAGCAGGGAGATCACTGACACAACACCCAGTTGGAGGCCAGTGCACCCCAGGGTTCTATACTGGGCCCGGTCTCGTTTAACACCTTCATTAACGATGTGGAGGACGGGGCAGAG
>JAOTQQ010000039.1:117910-133354 GCA_026546715.1 Gallinago undulata | reverse complement strand
TCTTTTGAACACCTCCAGGGATGGTGCCTCCACCACTTCCCTGGGCAGCCCATTCCAGTGCCCGATAACCCTCTCTGGATATTGGGAAACATTTCTTCACAATCTAAACCCCCCCTGGTGTTGGGGACAGTGGTGAGCTCTGCGTGTCTGCCAGCTTCAGCGGGGAATGGGAGCATGGAGGGCTCCAGGGCCCCCTGCCAGTACCTTCCTACCCATGTAGATGGGGATCCCAATGGTAATGACGGGGACAGCGATGCCTGCAACGAGGGAGATCACCATGGGCGCCCCCAGCACCATGCCCAGCTGCCACAGGATCTTCCGGGTCCGTGACCAAGGCCTCTTCCCCCAGAAGGTGCAGCCGGAGGGGCTGTGGGAACAGAGCGGGGCTGGGCCCAGGGGACCAGCACAACCCACCCTCATCCCAGCCCTGAGCTCTGGCTGACACCAGGGACCCCCCCCATGGGGTGCTGAGGGCCAGCCTCAGCCCCCAGCTGAGCGATCCCTAGCAGCTCAGACCACTCCGCTCCCCCCGTGACCAGTCCTGAAGCCCAGCCAGCCCCAAACATCACTGCCCGTGGCCATGGCTCTCAGCAGGGCCTCTCTGCCCCACATCCCAGCCCCACAGCTCCTTGCTGGGTCCCCAGCCCTACCCGGCCCAGCATCACAGCACGCACACCTCAGCCCAGGGGCAGCTCTTCCATGCACCCCACGGCTCCCGCAGCCCCAGGTCCCCAGAGAACACCCCACAGTTCCCTGTGGCTCCCCAGAGCACACCCCACAGCCCCCAGCATACCCCAGAGCACACCCCACAGCCCCCAACGTTCCCCTAGCCCTGCACTGACCTCAGGAAGTGCACGTCAGAGATCTCCTGCAGGCAGAGCCAGCAGAAGAGGCAGCCGCAGACCGTGCAGTTCATGCGGTTGCAGCTCCCGTCATTGATCTTCATGATGAAGGCACTGCAGCGGGGACAGACTTTGATGTCCTCGGCCTCAGCTGGCGGGGGAAAGGAGATGAGACAGGATGGGGGGCGGCAGGACAGGGCAGTGCTGGTCCACCCCCACAGCCTGTCCTGGGATTGCAGCCCATCCCGTGGGCATGGGGGCAAGCCGGGCACAGCGAGGCCCTGCTCCACACCCGCACCTCGACTGGCATCCACGCAGAGGCAGCCACTGGGGACCAGTGGGGACCACTGGGTCCCGGCTCCAGCATCCCCGCAGGCATCCAACTGCCAAATCCCTGCCCCGCTTGCTCCCACCCCACCCCAGAGTCTCACCGTGGGCCGAGTCCTCGGGGTGGACTCGCTGTGCGGGGGAGTGGGCCAGGCTGGGGGCTGGCGCGCAGGGGCCATCGGGGTGCCAGGGCTGCCGGCAGTGGTAGCAGAACTCGGTGCCGCAGCCCTCGCGCCCGCAGGTGAGGCGGGGACACTCGGCGCAGCCGTAGGCGATGACAGCGTAACTGTGGGGAGAAGGTGGTCAGTGTTGGGGGGCCAACAGTGCCCACGGCCCTCCCTGCACCCCCGCACAGCCATTCCCCCTCCCTCCTGGCACTGCCAGGCCCCAGCTCTGCACCGAGCCTGAGCTGCAGCCCCTGCTCAGGAGAGACCCTGCGGCACCCACACAGACCCCCGGGGCCCCGTGCACTGTCCCGGCACAGCCGGGAGCCCCAACCCTGGCACGGACACGCAGCTGCCTGGGCTCTGCAGCGGGGACAGGGAGCGGGACATCTCTCTGGGCAGGCACAACACCACAGGGGACCAAGGCACAGGGACACTGAGCCTGGGAAAGGCTCACGGGACACAGGCTGGGGAAGCGTCTGCCGGCACAGGGAGGGTGGGCCCACCCCATCCCCCAGGCCGTCCCCCCACCCCATCCCCCAGGCCGTCCCCCCGCTCCCGGCTCCGCTCGAGGGGCCGGTGCGTCACCTGCAGTCGGGCGCGGGGCACCATCGGGTGCCAGGGTCGGCCACCAGCAGCCGCCGCAGGAGGAATTCCTCGTACTTGTCACGGAGGGCGGGCTCGGGCAGGAGGCGGTGGACGTCGTCGGGCTGCAGGGCGGTGGGACAGTGCGGGCAGGCCACCGGCACGCGGCTCTCGGCCACGGCGATGCGCAGGTACTGCTGCAGGCAGGCCTGGCAGGAGCGGTGGGCGCAGGAGGCCAGGCTGGGGAAGGCCTCGGGGGGCTGGGGCAGGAGGCAGAGGGGACACTCCTCCAGCTCCCCACCTTCGCCCAGGGGCAGCACCACCTGCATCTCCTCGGGTTCCTCCGGCCCCGGTTCTGGCGACTTCTCCCCCCCGACGGCCTGTGGCTTCCGCCCAAAGAAGCCCAGGAGGCGGAGGGGCCCAGGCACCCGTGTGGGTCGCTCCATGGTGGCCTGTCAGCAGCTGTCGGGCTACGGAGGGCAGCAGGGAGGTGTCAGTCCCAGCGCAGCCCCCATGGCCAGGCTCCTACCTGGGCCTCAGGGACAGCACCCTCCCCACAGGTGACAGCTGAACCATCTCCAGCCGCCGTTGGTGCCGCTCAGCCTGTGAAGGAACCACACGTGAGGGCGAGCTCAGGGTCCCCAACATGGGAACGGTGCCCCAGCCCCCAGGAGACCCCACTCCTGCCCTGCTGAAGGGCACCACTGCCCAGCCAGGCCCCGGGGCCACCCACGCACCACTGAAAACACCCTGGCAGCTCCAGGACAGCGTCCTCACTGCCCCCAGGCCAGCCTGGCCCCAGCCAGCAATGTGGGTCCTGGACGTGGGGCCAGCCCCATCAGCAATGCCCTGGCCCTGGCACAAGCCCCGCAGCACCAAGACCCCGGTCCCCTGCCCTGTTTCAGATCCTGCCTCCTCTGGTGGGTCACAGCCCAGGCCAGGGCCTTTGCCTCTCTCTGCTCCTGCATCCGCCACCTGCACAACACTGAGCTTGGGCAACGCACCCACAGCCCATCTCCAGCCACCACGTGCCAGGGGCCAGCTCTGTCCTGCCCTGTCCTCCCTCCTTCGGTCCAGGATAACCCCTGCCATCAGCAGAGCCAGCCCCTCCGCTGCTCTCCTTCCTCCTTCCACATCTACACCCAAGAAAGGGGCACCCTACACGCGGCACCGCTGCACCCCTCCACCTCCAACATCTCTGGGTGTTCCCATCGAGCACATCCAGGGCAGCAGCAATGCTGCCATGGGGAGAAGCAGGAGTGAGCCAGGGCTTGGCTAAGATCAAGGAGTCTGATCCCATCTGCTCAGCTGGGAAGGAGCACGGTGCGGCACCGCAGGCACCCCAGGTGACAAAGCACTTCCCAGGGAGTCGGTAACAGCAGCGCTCACAGAAACGGGGCTGAGACGGGATTTAAAGAGCTGCTAGAGAGCGGGAGGTACTGCGGGAGGAGAGTGGGAAGGAAGGTGCCCAAAGGCAGGGGAGGGCAGTGGGACCGCTGTTTGGGGTGACACCGCTGCCGTCACCGGGGACTCTGCCCAGCAGAACGGCAGGAGCCAGCTCCAGAGCAGCAGCACTGGCTGCGCTGACATTGCGGCCACCAGCCGTCCCACCGGCAGGGCCAGCCAGCGAGGAGACACCCCGCACCCTGCAGCCCCGGCACCGGGACGGCGGCACCTCCACCGAACCGCTCAGCACACGGCGAGAGGCACCAGCCAGGATCCCAGTGTCCCCGAGGTACCTGTCAGCGGGGAATCATCGCTGAGGACTCGGCACGGCCATGGCTCCCCTGGGACCGCCACAAAGCCCAGCACATCCAGCTCCCGCAGGGACCTGCAAATGAACGAAAACTGCCTGCAAGGAGGCTCAAGAGCAGCAGCAGCTCACGCACCCGGGGCCAGCGGGACACACCACACAGCTCATTAACGGAGCTACGGAGAAGGCAGGACAAGTCCTGTAGATGGGGACCACGGTGGGGACCAGGGCATTGGAGGGGACGAGCACAAGGCATGGCTGGGCCAGAGCAGGGGTGCTGCCCCCCCCATCTGCACATAGCCATCCCCAGAGATGGGTCCAGCAGGAGCCCTTCTCCCCAGGACACAAAGCCCTGGGTGTCCCCAGTCTGCACCACACTGGAACACCAGAGACCGAAGCTGCGGGTAACGAACCAAAGCGTTGGGAAACGCAAGAGCTGAACTCCCCTGGGAGCAGAGGTGTGACCAGGCTACATAAGAAGCCACCACAGTGTCCCCAGGGCCTGACGAGGTCACAGTGTGTCTGAACATCCTGGGGCCGATTTTCTGGGAAGAGGGGTTATGGACCACAGAGATGTGCCAGGTGAAATCGGGAGCTCCATCGCATGGGGACACATTGCCCACACACAACCCTGGGAGAACCAGACAACAGCTCTGTGGCCCTTGTGAGATCCGTGACCTTGGGGACAGGACTGGCAGAGGTAGTGCCCGCAGAGGAGCCAGAGCACGGCCACGGTGCCTCAACACTGGGGCGGCCCCTGGCCCCTTGTTCTGCAGCTGCCTCTCCTCCCACGCTTGGCTCCCTCTCCTCTGCAGCCACTTCCCAGGGGGTCACCGTGATCACACAACGGTTCAGGTGGAAAAGGACCTCGGGAGGTCTCCATCGTCCTGCCCAAATCAGGGTCAGTGCCCAACTGGGCCTTGAAAACCTCCAGGAGAGAGACCACACAACCTCTCTGGGCAACCCGAGCTGGAGTCCTCCCACCCCCAGCGCTGGGGAGCAGGGCCCCAGGGGACGTCTCCGAAGGATGGCTTCGGTTGCCTCTGGAGCCGAGGCCAGGGGCAGGACCGCACCCCCCTCTGCACAGCCACCGGCCCCAGCTCCCTCGGCCGGGACCCCCGCGCTGGGAGCACCGGGACGGTGAAAGCCCGGAGCCCTGCTCCCCCCGGCCACCGAGTGTCCCCTTCTCCGGCCTCGTCCCACCCCGCCCTTGCCCCAGGACACTGCGGGCTCTGGACCACCCAGCCCCGCTTCGCGGGACCCCCGGAGCCCCACGGCCCGGTTTGTGCCGCGCAGAGAAACCGTTCCAGCCCTCCGCTCCGGCCCCTACCGCTCCCCGACACCGGGCTCCTCCGGCCCCCTCCTTCACCCCAGGGCAGAGCGGCCAGCGGGGCTGCGGGCACCACCGCCGGTACCGGCACAGCACTCACCGAGCTCTCCCCTCGGCCCGGGGGCCCGACGAGGATTCCCGCGGCCCGCCGGGGCTGAGCCGCGCCCGCCGGGGCAGCGGGGGGATCGCCGTAGCCTCCCTGGGGGACACACACCGTTAATTCCCCCGGTGGTGTGCGTCTCCCGCTCCCCGTCCCCTACACCCGCCACCGGGGCCGCCGCCCGTCCCGCTCCCCCCGCCCCGGGAAGGGGCGGAGCCTCCGATGCTCCCGCCCCGGGACCCCGGTCCCGCAGGGCCCGCCCCCGCCCGGGACCCGCCCCCGCCCCGCCTGCCTCTCCCGCGGCAGTCCGGCCCCCCTCCGCATGCCGGGGCCGCCGGCGCGGTGCCGGGCGGGCAGGGGGCGGCGGCGGCGGACCCAGCGCACGCCTCCGGGCGCCCGGTCCACTTCCGGCGGCGGCGCGCCCGCTTCCGGCGCTGGCCCCGCCCCGCGGCGGCCGGAAGCGGAAGTGCCCGGTCGAGGCGGGGCGGCGGCGGCCGCCCCGGGCTGGCGGGGGCGGCTGGCGGGCCGCGGGCGGGAGGGCGGTGGGGCCGGGCCGGGGCCGGGGCCGGCCACGATGCCCCGGCGGAAGCAGAGCCACCCGCAGCCGGTGAAGGGTGAGTGCGCGGCGGGGCCGGGGGGCGGCGGCGGCGGCGGCCCGGCCGTGACCAGCGGCGCTCGGTGTGTTGCAGCGGACGCCGAGGACGGCCCCGAGGAGACGGCGGGACCGGCGCTGGTGCTGCCCGGCGACTTGCTGCCGGGCCGCGGCCTGGCCTTCGAGAAGGGACCGCCAGGTGCGTGCCGCCGTGCGGGCCCGGCACCGGCGCCCCGCGGGGATGGCCGCCCTGGGCGCACCCGCAGCGGCGGCGCGGCGCCGCCCGGCCCGGCCCTGCCGGTACCGGCCCCGCGCTGGGCCCCATCCGGCAGCCGCCCGCCCCGGCAGCGGGCCCGCCCCGTGGCTGCTCCGTCCTCGGGCGCGTTTCCCCCCCGCATCGCCCCCTCGCTGGGCGAGGCCGCGGCCCCGGACAAGGCCCCGCGCCGGTGATCTCTGCCCACCCCGCACCGATCCCCGGCGCCGTCCCCCCGTTAGGGCCTCCCAGGCACTTCGTGTCGTCACGGTTGGTGTGGGGCTGGGGGACACCGGGGCTGGTTGCCCCACAGCAGCCACCACCGGGCTCATCCCTGCCCTCACCGCTCTGCCCAGGAGCCCCCTGGTCCCCGAGCCACCAGGGCACGGCTTGCCACCCTCCTGGGGGCCGGGGCCTCGTCCCTGCGGGGCCCTGCCCCACTGCTGCTCCATGGCTTCGTGAGGGTGGTGGGAACTGGGCTGGGGCTGTCTCTCTGCCAGTCTTTGCTCCCTGCTACTCGCCAGCCCCACAGCCGCCCCAGCCCTTTGTGTGGCCCCCAGCGCCAGCCCAGCTGGTGGCACACTGGGCTCTGGGTCAGCCAGAGGAGCAAACGCTGCTCCAGCTCCATTAAGGTGCCTCAAAAGGACCAGTGGGAGCATCAGTCACTGCCATGGGTGGTGAGCGGTGAATAACGTGGGGTCGTACACAATGGCGAGAGGAGGGGGACACGGACCACCTGACCCCTGTGGCTCTGTCCCCTCACTGTTCACGAGGGCTGTGCTCTGGTTCCTGTGCTCCTGGCCATGCTGGCAGCTCCCGTACCGAGACACAGTCCCAGCTGCCCGGCAGATGGGCCTCTGCTCCTGGAGCCGTGCGTCCCCACAGCCTGTGCACAGAGCCCCGTGCTGGGACAGAGCCCGCCCAGTGGCTCTGGGGGCCAGACGCTGTGAGGGCTGAAAGCCATGCTCTGCAGCAAATCTGCCATCAGAAATACCTACCCTCCCCCTCTCAGCCCCCTCGGCTGGGGAGCAGGATCAGGCACTGCAGGGACCACTAAGGATGTCAGGAGAACCATCACTGGCCCTGTACTGGTCCTCACCCCATGGGCCATGCTGTCTCATCTGGGCAACTGTGATGGAGCCAGGCGCAGGGGGTGGTGCCCCAGGGATGCTGTGGCACTGCTGGACTGTGAGGCTGACCCGAGGGGGCAGGGAGTCCCCGGGTCTCCCCTTGGGACTGGGTTGAGGGTTCCCCAGCAACGGCCAGACCCTCACAGGAGGCCCAGCTCTGGCATCTGTGCTTTAGGGGGTGCTTGTGAAAAGGGGCCAGAGACTCGGGGGGCTGCCCCGTCCCACAGTGTGGGAGCAACCTTTGGGATGGATGCAGCCAGGGGGGGCGCGCAGTGAAGGAGATGGCCCCAGGGTGGTGGGGGACAGCTGTTGGGTCTCGCAGGCTCCAGGTCAGGCACGGCTGCTTGTCACTGCCCTTCCAGCCTGGGAGCACATGTCAGGAACGGGGCCAGCCCAAGGTGGCTGCAGGACAGTGGGCTCTGCTCTGTCATCCTTTCCTGGGGCACAGCAGACTGCAGGAGGATGGGTCTGCATCCAGCCAGGAAGCATAAGTGCCCTCTGAGAGCCTGGCACAGGCTTCCCCCCACTGCTGTGGGGCAGCAGTGTTGTGTAGATCTGGGGAAGGTCTGTTTTCCTGTGTGGTGGAGGGGGGCTGGTGTTGGAGCCCCATGGTCTCAGCCATGGGAGCAGAACCAGCTGCTGTCCCTGGGGCAGGGGCAAGTGTCATGGGCACCTGGCCCCCCTGCCTGGGTTGGGCACCTTTCCGACACTGCTGCTTCTTACCAAGCCATGTCTGGCAGCATCAGTGCGTGCCAGCTGCCTACCGCTCCCCTGTGTGCCCCTGGCTGCCCTCCCTTTGCTGGGGGGCTGGCTGCGAGCTGGCCACAGGACAGAGGTGACAGGGCTTCCCAAGGAGCCCAGAACAGGGTGTCAGGGCAGGTTGTGGCCAGGAGGCTCCTTGCCCCGCTGTGCACAGCAAAGTGGGCTCCTGCAGGCTGCTGCCTGGCCCCTCCTGGCCCCAGTCCCCTCCTTGGGACGGGCCCTTCTGGGACCGGTGGCACAAGCAGAGGGGGCTGTGGCAGAGCCAGCCGGGTGCCTGACACCACCCCATCCCCGTGGTCTCCTCAGCAGACACCCTGGTGGGGAAGATCTCCATCCCGGCGTACGCGCTGAGCGACGACGACTGCTCCTCGGGGTACCAGCAGCTGAGCGTGGAGAGCGAGCCGGAGGAGGGGGGCGAGCCGGGCCCCGCGGCGCTGCCCTGCCGCCAGTGCGGGCTGCAGCTGGCTGCCAGCCTGGGCCAGAGCTGCCTGCAGTGCGCCGGCGCCGAGGGGGGACGCAGCCAGCGCATCGTCTACTCCTGCCAGCTCTGCCCCTTCGCCTCCCACTACTCCAGCCACCTCAAGCGCCACATGAAGACACACAACGGGGAGAAGCCCTTCGCCTGCCCACAGTGTGCCTACGCCTCTGCCCAGCTGGTCAACCTGACCCGGCACCTGCGCACGCACACCGGGGAGAAGCCCTACCGCTGCACGTGCTGCAGCTTTGCCTGCAGCAGCCTGGGCAACCTCAAACGCCACGAACGAGTCCACAGCCAGGACAAGCCCTTCCAGTGCGCCGCCTGCGACTATCGCTGCAACCAGAGCCGCAACCTGAAGCGGCACATGCTCAGCCACCGCCTGCCCGAGGGCGAGGGGCCGCACCGGCGGGACAAGGACCCAGGTAAAACGGGGAGGGGGGGGCGCAGGGGAGAGGTGCTGCGGGGGGAGCCCTGGGGCTGGAGGGGAAGGGGCAGGGCACGTGTCCCTGCCTGGTGCCACGCGTCACTGGCTTCAGCCAGGGCACTCCTGTCCCTGTGGCTCCTGACGTTCCTGCTTGTCTCTGTCCCGCAGAGCCGCTGCTGCCGGAGCTGAGCCTGCACGTGGGCAGCGGCAGCGGCCCCTTCCTGCCCGGCTGTGCTCGGCTGCGGGGCGAGGAGGCGGCCGCGCTGCCCGAGCTGCTCTTCCCCTTCACGTGCCGCATGTGCGGGCTGGTGCTGGACGACGGCTTCGCGCAGGACGAGGGCCTGGCCGAGCAGGTCTGTGGGCGCTGCAGCCTGGCGGTGCTGGGCACTGAGCCGGGCGCCAGCCCCCGCAAGGGCAGCGGGGACAAAGGCTTCGCCTGCAGCCTCTGCCCCTTCGTCACCCACTACCCCAACCACTTGGCGCGGCACATGAAGACGCACAGCGGGGAGAAGCCCTTCGTCTGCCCGCTCTGCCCCTACGCCTCCGCCCACCTCGACAACCTGAAGCGGCACCAGCGAGTGCACACGGGCGAGAAGCCCTACAAGTGCCAGCTCTGCGACTACGCCTGCGGCAACCTGGCCAACCTCAAGCGTCACGGGCGCATCCACTCCGGCGACAAGCCCTTCCAGTGCAGCCTCTGCAGCTACAGCTGCAACCAGAGCATGAACCTGAAGCGGCACATGCTGCGGCACACGGGTGAGAAGCCCTTCAAGTGCCGGGACTGCACCTACACCACTGGCCACTGGGACAACTACAAGCGCCACCAGAAGATCCACGGCCACACGTCTGAGAGCTGGGTAAACCCTCACACTGCCAAAGGCCTGCTGGCCCCTCCGGCCGTGGGCACGGCCCTGCCCTGAGACAGCACTTAGCTCGGCTGCAGGGCTGCCCAGCCCCGCAGGGCACAGGGTACCTCAGCCCTGGGGCGCCCCAGCCACAGCCCCTGCCCTCCCTGGGGGAGGGACAGGCATCGGACTCCATGGCGGGGGGCTCAGTGCTGCCTTACGCAGGGTCCACCGGGATCTCCAGCAGCTCTGTCCTGCCTGGGCAGGGTGAAGCCACGACCGGCAGCTCGGGTGCCAGGCTCGGGTCTCTGCCCCAGCAGCAGCGGTGCCGTGTCCCCAGCGGTGCCACCCCGGGGCAGTCCCTGCCTGCCAGAGCCTTCCTCTGCTGGAGTTTAGGGAAAAGGGGGGGAGGGGGGAACGGGACTGGTTCCCTGGCTGTTGCCATGCCAGTCAGTGTAATTTATATTGTGTATAAAAGCATTAAACGGTCAGTTTTGTTATCCGCTATTCTCCCTGGGGGCCTTGTTCTGCTTCAGGCCAGGGCAGCGTGGGGCTGGCGAGGGGTGCGGGGAGGGGAGGGACAGCAGGTACCCCCCCAACAGACAGCCCAGTACCAATCAGGATCCATTTTAATCATCATTGCAGTGTGTAAACATCGGTTACTGTCCATTAATGCTCTGGTCGGTCGGAGCAGCAGGAGAGAGGTGGTTACAAGCCTAGATTATGCTGGAGTCTATGAGCGGGTTAGAGGTGGGGGGGGGGCTCTGCGCAGAGCCCCCCGGCAGACAGTTTACTGCAGTCTGTCTCGGAGCAGGAACCTAAATGCTAATTTGGCATTATGGAGCCTCACGAGGGCCGCTCGGTGCCACCAGGCTGCCGCCGCCGAGCCACTGCCACAGCTGCCCTCCTGGGTGCCGGACCCTGTCCCTCCCAGCCGGGGAGGGGGCAGCTCTGCCCCCCGCGCTGGGCCAGGCTCCGCCACGCTGCTCCGGGGCTGCTCCCGGGCACGCTGCTCGGGTCGGGCCGAGCCCTCTCCCAGCTGGAGCCAGCAGCGGGAGGGGTTCAGCTGCCCCCGCCCCGAAAAGGCAACGGAGGGGCTGGGGGTGAGCCCCCCCAGCCCGGGGGAGCGGGGGAAGGTGGATGTAGCGGGTGAGAGGCACGTTGATTGCAACCTGTCTGCAGGTCATACATTCCTCAGCGAAGGCCCTGGGGCGGGGGCTGTCCTAGGAAGGGGGGAGCCACTACAGATCTTCATCACCAATGCCCTCGAAGGCGTAATTGCCATGGAAGTCGTTAGCGCCCACGTCGTTAGCAGAGCTGGAGTGGCTGATCCCTCGCAGGCTGACGGAGGTGAGCTTGCTCTGTGGAGAGGGGAAACATTAGGGGGGGACCCCTGCTCCCCCTGTGGGGGACGGTGACATTGTGTCCACACACAACTCACCGAGAGTTTGGCCATTGGCTCCCGGGAGGCGTCGGGTGAGTCCTGCGGGAACAGCACGGTCAGGCACAGTGGGACATGCCACCCACCCTTCCCACCTCCCTGCCCTCAGCCACCACTTGCCCTGCCAGGAGGAGGCCAGGCCACCATCCCTTCCCTGCCCGAGGGAGTCTGGCTCCCAGGGATGGGGCCAGGGCCCCTGTCTCTTCCCAGGGCCGTGGGAGTGGGGCAAGCCAAGCCCCGGGGCAGTGGGCTGTGGTCCCCGACACACAGCAAAGTCCTTGGTTATGCCTGTCTCCCCCACCGTGGCCGAGGGTCCCACTCACCAGCAGCGGGGGCGATTTCACAGCTTGCTGGCTGTCTGAGCGCCGCAGGGCTCCATTCACCCGCCGGCGAAACATCTGCAGGGGAGGAGCTGAGCTCAGCAGCAGGGTCCCCATGGGCATCTCCAGAGGTCAGGGTGGCCCCTGGGGATCCTCCAGGTGGCCCCATCCCGAGGAGAGTGAGCAGGGCCCAGTCTAGACCCTGGGGAGGGAGCCCAGACACAACATCACACCCCAGGGACAACATCCGTCTCCAGCCCTCACCTTGCGGATGCTGCCTCCAGACTTTTTCACCATCAGCTCATCCACCATGGACTGCAGGCAGATGCTCAGCATGATGGCCTGCAAGGGAGAGGCGTCACGAGGCTCCACGCAGCCCATGGCCGTCCCGACACACCATGCTGAGCCCAGACCAGCCCTGTCCCTCACAGCCACCCCCTCACTCCATGTCCTTGCCCACCGCCGGCCCTACCTGCGGACTGGTGATGGTGACCCACTGCAGCCGGTCCTTGCTCATTAGATACTCGAAAGCCAACTCCAGCTTCACCTCCGACTTGCCCGGGCTGCTCCCCGAGGGACCGTTGCTCATCGGCACCTGCAAGGGCTCGTGCTGAGGCTGGGAGCCCCCCCAGGGAAAGCAGCTGGCTCCCTGGGGCCCCGCACTGACAAAAGCAGCCCCCAGCCAAGTGCTGGCCACCCTGCCTGGTTCCCACTAGCCATCCACCACTGTCAGGTCCCCTCACTGCAGTGGCCCCCTTAAACATCCCTCACACCAAGGACCCCCTCAGTTCCAAAGCACCCCCCAGGCCAGCTGGGCTGCAAGCACAACAGCCGGCACCTTTCCTGGGGTGCAGCCTGGCACAGGGGGTCCCACCAGGTCCCACAGAGCCCTCCGTGCTCCCCAGGGCCACGCCAGCAAGTGGCACTCACCGAGGATGTGACCCGCCAGCACCGCATTCGCGTGACCTTGAAGCTGCCTTCCTTGATCTGCTCGTTTGGCAGCCGCACCTGGAAGTTGAGCTCGTTGTTGCCGGCGCTGACGACGACGTGACACCCCTTCTCCGGGAAGTCGGTGACACAGGGGTCGAACTTGAGATAGCCATAGTACTTGAGGGTCTGCGCCAGGCGGATGAACTGCGGGCAGAGCCAGGGATGCTCAGCACCTTCCCGGGCCAGGAAGGGCCACCGAGCTCCTTGGCACGGCAGCAGTGCCGGTGCGGTGCCGGGGCTGCCTCGGTCACTGCATCCTGCCCTCCCCTACCTCCTTCTTGGAGACTTTTTCCTGCAGGGACTTCAGCTGCCGGTGCTGTTCCTTGTTGACAAGAATCCATCCATGCTCGATGTCTGACACCGTCTACCAAGAAGCAGAGGCTGGTGAGCAGCTCGGCCTGGAGCCCCCCCAAGACCCGGCACAGCCATAGCCAAGGGGTGCAGGTGCCCCCCCTCACCCAGCTGGGATGCTCCCACCCTCACCTGCGCATACAGCAAGTTCAGCCCCACACGATGCTCCATGACATCGTCATCGTAGGAGGAGTCCCAGTAGCTAGAAGGGAACCACATGGGTCAACCTATTCCCCAGCTCTTAACCATGATGAGGAGAAAAATACACACACACACACACACACACACACACACACCCCGCTGGGACAAGGCGCTGGGCTGGCTCGCTGACCAGCTTACCTGGTAGCCACCAGTTGCCATGTCCCACTCCCCCTCTCAAGCAGCTGCCCAAGGGGCTGGGAAAGCAGAACCAGGGCAGCCTGTCCCTGGTGTCATGGCAGGGGTGGCCCAGATGCATTCCTGGGGGTCAAAGCACCCCTCAGGAGACGACAGCAGGAGGGGAGTGGTCCCTCTGCAGACCCCCAGACACTTCCCCACTGCTCCAGTGGTTGCTGCCCCCCGGCCCTGTTGCTCACCTCTTGCGCAGGATGATCCTGAACTCGGGGTTGTGCAGGCTGGTGACGGACACGTACGGCAGCTCGAACTCCTGCAGCTTCCGCACGACTGTGGGGACACAGCAGCTCAGCAGCGGCTCGGGGCCATGGGAGCCCGCTGGACCCCTGCCAGCCCGGGCACACCGGGGGAGCCCCCTGGATCTCCCCACCCCAGGGGTCCTACCATGCAGGGCACCACTTTCCCTCTCCCAGGGCAGGTGTCCCGTCACAGCCCCCACAGGACCGTCCCCAGCATGTTCCACTCACAGGAGAAAGCTCCGTCCTTGGTCTCCCTCACGAGGAAGAGGCTGAAGTAGCCGACCAGGTCATCCGGCAGATCCAGCTTGGAGGCCACAGCCTGGTAGCAAGAGCAGGAGGTCACCACTTTCCTCAGAGGCAGCATTTCTACGTGCTTGCCCTTCTACATCAGGTTCTGGGGACTCCCAACACAGGAAGATAGTGTCTCTGCTGCGCTGGGGACAGGGCAGGGGGGGGCAAGGGGACAAGTGGGGCCCAGGGTGGCCGTTTCACTGCCACCATGAAACAGCTGGGGGCCTCCCGCCATCAGGCTGGGCCCACAGAGGGCCATGAGCACATCAGGACACCCTTTCTAGCTCCCCCCGCCAAGACAACCCTACTCTGGGCAGGGGGGCCCAGGGTGAGAGAACCCCTGCACACGTGGGAACCCCAGAACTCAGCAGAAGGGGCCAATCCCACCCAGCACAAGAGCTTTGGCACCTCAAGGACATCCTCTGTCTGGTCGGAGGTGAGGATGGTGACCTTGACCTTCTGGCCGTTGGAGAGCAGCACTTCCAGCACCACCTCCTCCGTGGGTATCTGCTGCGTTTCCTGGGGAGAGAAACAGGGCTGGCACCCCGGCTGCCCCTCCACCAGCCACCCTCAGACCCCTCAAACCATCCGGTGGCTGGCACTCGCCCCCGCAGCCCCCCAGGTCCCGTGGCTCCTGCCCCCCACCTGCTGGGCCTTGCGCAGGAAGCTGTTGAAGGTCTCGCTGCCTCCCAACGTCGGGTCCTGCCGCACTGCGGGGGGGTAAAGACGAGGAAGGAGGCAGGCATTACGTGGGAAGGGACAGGGACCCTCCCCGATGCCCACCCGCTCTGTGCGCCCTCAGTTTGCACCCAGAATAAGCGTCCACATGGGGGGCTCCCCATGGGTGGGACTCGCTGCCAGCACCGGGAAAGGGAAAGGGCTGGGATGGAGGAGCAGTGCCCCTCGGCAATGGCCAACGTCCAAAAGGCCAACGAATACCAGAGCATTGCTGGGAGTATCAAGAGGGGCCAGAGCAAGTGGGGAGGAGGGTGCAGGCAGTGCCCCGGTGCCCGGAGCGGCCAAGCCATGGCAGGGGGCAGACCCACTTACCAGCCTGCATGTATTTCTCCAGCTGCTCCCGTCGCTGCTCTACCTCTGCTGGGGTGAGTGTGAAGATCTTCTTTGGGGGAAAGGCTGGGACAACGTTAGCGCCATACTCTTTCCTTAACTGGGGAGAGAGCAGAGTGCTGTGGGAGCCCCTAGGGAGAGGCCTGACCCCCCCACCCCAGCTGATTTCCAGGGCCTGGCGAGGGGAACAGACAGCTTCCCAGTGTTCCTCATCCAAAGGGGTAGAGAGCAGTTTGCAAGAACCCATGGGGACATCACAGAGAAGGAGAGGAGGCCTGCGCCCCACACCAAGGAACAGAGAATGAGACCCTGGCTGGCCCCACAGCAGCACACACTTGCCCATGGCCAGCACAGCACCCAACACTCTGGCTCTGAAGAGGCACAGAATCCCAGAGTGGTTTGGGTTGGCAGAGACCTTTGGAGATCATCCCCTCCAACCCCCTGCCAGAGCAGGTCCACCCAGAGCAGGTCCCACAGGAACATGCCCAGGTGGGTTTGAATGTCTCCAGAGAAGGAGGCCCCATCACCTCCCTGGGCAGCCTCTGCCAGGGCTCTGCCACCCTCACAGGGAAGAAGTTCCTCCTCATGTTGAGATGGAACTTCCCGTGTCCCAGTTTGTGCCCATTGCCCCTTGTCCTGCCACCAGACACCACTGAGAAGAGTCTGGCCCCATCTTCTTGCCCCCTGCCCTTTAGCTCCTGCTCAGCATCGATGAGGTCCCCTCAGTCTGCTCTCCTCCAGCTGAACAGCCCCAGGTCCCTCAGCC
>JAOTQQ010000039.1:93645-106337 GCA_026546715.1 Gallinago undulata | reverse complement strand
CTGTGGGTGCGGCGGGGTGTTGTGGGGTGTGAGTTCATACTTACCTGGCAGGGGAGACACCATGATCAAGCAGGTGGTTTTCCCAGGGCGAGGCTCATCCCCTGCACTCCGGGTGTGCTGACCCCTGCGATTTCCCCAAATGCGGGAAACTCGACTGCATAATTTGTGGTAGTGGGGGACTGCGTTCGCGCTCTCCCCTGACATCGTGTTACAAAGAATAGACCGGTTTTTCCCATTTCCTGTGCTTTTAGCGTACTTCCTATCATGCGTTTTCCCATCGCACCTATCCCCCTATCCCCGCCACCACCGGGACACGCATCAATTCCATCCCCGCCGCGGCACCTCCCACCTCCCGCTCCCCTCCCGTTCTTCCTTCACGCCCCCTCCATGGCGGCGGACCTCCTTATCCGCCCCCACCCCTCTCCCTCCCTCCTCCCGGTAATGACGTTTTCCGCCGTGACGCTATCACCCCGCGCCTTTCCGCTTCCGCCCCGTCGGCGGCGCGGCCCCGCAGTCGCCCCCCGCCTTTCCCCCCCCCCCCCCCCTCCTCCCCCAGCTCAATCCCCGCTCCCTCCGGGATGGCGTCTAACGCCGCCCGCCGGCCTCGCTGCCGGGAACGGAGCCGTCGGGGCCGGTCGGGACGGGGATCGGTGACCGCCGGGCGCAGCCGGGAACGAGAGGGTGGGTCCGGGGAGATCCGTATGTACCGGGGGAGCGATGGGTGCGGGGCTTTCCTCGGGTCACGATGCGGTGCCGGGGGGACCACCTGGGTATCCCCACCCCGTGTCCGTCTGTCCCTTTCCCTGTCCGTTCCTCCAACCCCACGTCGGTGTGTCCCCTTCCCCGTGTCCGTCTGTCCAACCCCATGTCCGTGTCTCTGACTCCCCCCCCCCCTCCATGTGTCCCTCTGTCCCCCACTATCTCCACGTCCCTGTGTCCCCCCGTGTCTGTATGTCCGAGCCCATATCTATGTGTGTCCCCTCCTCCCCCTTCCCCACCATGTCCTTATGTCCCCCTCTGTGTCCGTACGTCCCTCCTGGCGCTGCTCCGGGCTGGGCTACTGCCCGGCTGGGTGTCAGTAGCCCAGTGTGGTGGCCACGGCCAGGGCTGGTAAGAACCCATCACCCCGCTGTGTGTTTGCACTGATTCCGTTCTTTTCCGGCAGGAGAAACGTCACCACCGGGAGACGTTGTCACTTCGGGCCACCCCGAGGAGGGAGGCGAAGCCACCAAGCCCCGGAAAAAAACTGCCCGAACCCAAAAAGCGAAAACCAGCCCCAGTGACCCCACCGGCACGGCCCCTGCGGGGAGCGGGGCGCACGGGGAGCCCTCCAGGACCGCGGAGAACGGGGCCGTGGCCCCCCCCAAGGCACCCGGGAAGCGCGGTCGGAAATCCAAGACGGAGATGCTGCTGCTGAAACTGTCCCAGGACCTGGAGTGCCCGGCCCCGGAGCCCATCTGTGTGCAGAAGATGCTGGGGAGCAGCCAGGGGGGGGAGGGCCTGGAGACCCCCCCCAGCGGGCGCCCCAAGAGGCGGGCAGCCAAAGTGTGAGCAGGGGGTCTTGGGGGGGGGGGGGAGATGGGGTTGGAAGGGCAGGGGAGATGCCACTCTCCGAGTGGTTCCTCGGGGGGGGGTCTCTCTCTTGCCTTGAGGGGTCTCGGTGTCTTTCCCAAAGTGGGGGACAAACTGGTTCTCCAGGGAAAGGTCTTTTCCTGCTTTGGGAGGGTGTGTTTGGGTCCCGGAGCGCGGGGCTGTGGGGCAGAGCAGGGGCTGTGGGGCAGAGCAGGGGCTGTGGGGCAGAGAGCTGTGAGCCGTGCACTGCCTAAGGGACAGCCCTGGGGGGACCCCGGCTGTGGGGCCTCTGGGGGCAGCTCGGGCAGTGGCCACGCTCCCCGAGTGCCCCCCACCAACCCTGGGTGTGCAGGGACAGAGCTGGGGAGTGGGAGGGGGGCGTGATGCCCCAGTCCCCCCGCCCCATGGCGCAGAGGGGAGGGTGCCCAGTGCGGGGAACCCCCTTTGCTGAAGGATCCCTGTCTGTCCTGCTTTCTGTCCGGCAAAGGGCCGTGCTCTGCCTGATGGACACCATCCCTGCAGCCGGGAACCGGGGCGGGGGGGGCTGGTGTTCCCTTGGGCAGGGACAGGGGGTGCTGTCTGAGCCCCCCGAGCCGGTCTGAGGGGCTGAGCTGGAGGCCGGGGGTGCATCCGGACAGGCTCTGCCGCAGCCTGGGCAGGAGCAAATTGCTTACCCACACCCTGGAGGCTGGGGGGGGGTCCGTCTGGTCCCTGTGCGCTCCCCCCACTCACCTCCAGGCAACGCCTGTGGTGTCCCAGGGCTTTGCTGTACCTGCAGGAGCTGGCGGAGGAGCTGACGTCCGTGTGCCAGCCCCCGGTGCCCACCCAGGGGACCCCGGAGCCGCAGCTCCAGCGTATCCAGAAGAAGCGTCAGGGCCGGAGGAGGAAGGGGGAGGAAGCGGACAGCGATGATCCGGCGCGAGACGCTGACTTCGTGCCCTCCAAGGAGGTGCTGCTGCAGGCGGAGGAGGAGGAGGAGGAGGAGGAAGAGGAGGAGGAGGGCAGCGACGCGCCGCTCAGCGAAGCGTCAGAGCCGGAGTCTCTCAGGGGACACGGTGGGAAGGTGTCATCTGCAGGGGTAAGGGCAGGGGCTCTGCCTTGGCCACTTCTTACCTTTTCCCCCCCCACCATGAGCAACACAGAGCATCGGAGCTGTCGTGTGGTGTCCCCACCTCCATCTCTTTGGGGCAGGACTCAGGGATGGCGTGTCGGCCCCTGGCAGCCGTGAATCCAGGGGTGAACTCTTTGGGTTCTGGGTGAGGGTGGATGGGGACAGGGTCCTGGAGACTGTCCTGGAGTCCATGGAAGAGTTCATGGTCCTGGAGACTGTCCCGGAGTCCATGGAAGCCCCCAGCGCGGGGCTTTGTGTCTAACCTGGCATGACGTGGTCTGTGTGGCTGCTGCTGCCAGACCCCAGCAGAGCTCTCTGATGGTGGGCTGCGTCGGGGCCGTTTGGGACAGGCACGTGTCCCCCCGTGGGAACGTTTGGGCAGGGGGGGGGGTAGGGGGGCAGCCCGGGCCAGGTGCTCTTCTCAGTCTGCTCTTGTCCCCAGAGATCCAAGCCCCAGTGCCGAGGCCTCGCTCCCAACGGCTTCCACAACTCCATCATGGCCCCGGTGGAGAAGTGCTCCAGCCTCACCTGCAGCCTGTGAGTGGGGGCGCGGGGCTGCTGGGGGGGGGGGGGGACACGGGGGGGTGGATTTGGGGTGGGCTGTGGGGACCCTGGGGACCATCGCTGTCACAGGCGTGAGCAGGGAGGGGAACGTGGGGGTTCTGCTGTTTGATGGGAGGCACCGGGGGTGACGGATGGGGCTGGGCCAGGCGGGGGGGGCGAGGGCAGGGGCTGAGAGCCCACGCCGTGGGGCTGCCCGTGCCGTGGGGCTGCCCGTGCCGTGGGGCTGTCGCTGAGACCCGTCGTCCCCACCGCAGGCGGGACCAGAAGTACTCGCAGTGGGAGTTCCCCGACTGGATCCCTCTGGTGCACAACTGGACGTGTCTCTCGGACAGGTACCGCGGGGGGGGGGACACACACACGTGGGTCAGGCTGTGCCGTGGGGCAGCTCCCGGCAGCACCGGGGGTGAGGGTGAGGTGGGGAGGGGAAAGCGGGTGACCCCAGCCATGGGGGGCAAGGGCATGGTCAGTGCTGTGTGTGTGTGTCCCCCCCTCTGGTGGGAACAAGCCCCAGCAGGAAGGATGGGGCTTTCCTGGCACGGGCTTTGGGGGGGGTCTCGGTGGGTTTGGCCCTAGTAGCCCTCAGGGGGGCCAGCGGCGGGGCGTGCGGGCTGTGCGGAGGCTGGGTGGGTGCTGGGGCACGGTCCCGGGCCGGGGGGCGATGGGGGGAGGATCTGGGGCGAGGAGATGTCCTCTCACCATCTTCCGCCCCCCTCCCCCAGCGAAGCTGCCCCGTACCTGCCGGCGGAGGAGAAGTCCCCCCTCTTCTCCATCCAGCGGGAGGGCATCGAAGATGACGGTGTCTTGCACAGGGTGAACAGGTCCGTGGGGGGCAGCCGGGGTGGTGGGTGTCGTGCCTGGGACAGCCCCGGTGTGCCCACCCCGGGGCAGCAGGAGCGTTCTGGGGTTCCCCCCGTCCCCCCCTTTGCCCTTACCCACGTCCCCGCCGCAGGTTCGGCTCCCTGCAGCCCCACGAGGAGCGCCGGGACGTGTCCTTCTTCGTGGGCGGCCCCGTGTGGGCCATGGAGTGGTGCCCGTCCCCGGAGGGCTCGGCGGCCCCTCAGTACGTGGCCGTCTACTGCCACGGCAGCATGGAGGAGACCCACAGCGCCGCCGGGCTCCACGGGGGTCCCGCGCTCCTGCAGCTGTGGGGCCTGGGGACGCTGCAGCCGGAGCAGGGGTGAGTGAGTGCCCAGAGGGGGCTCCCGGGGATGGGGGGGGGAGGGGTGTCCGTGCCTCTTCTCCCTCCCTGGGTGGGGGGGGTTCATCCTCTCCAAGAGCCACCTCCTGACCCCCCCGGGGGAGGAGAGGGGTGGGCTGCTGGTGGCCAGCTTGGCTACTGGTGTGCTGCCGCGTCCCTGACGGCTGGTCCCTGCCTGCAGCCCCCCCGAGGCGCCCGGGCTGGCCTACGCCATCGCCGCCGACCACGGCTGCGTCTGGGACATGAAGTTCTGCCCCAGCGGGGGCTGGGAGCTGCCCACCGCCCCCAGGAAGGTGGGTGCTGCCCGAGGGGCCCCCTCTGATCCCCAGCCCCGGGGGTTCCTAAGCTCCCCTCTGGGTTGGGGGGTGTGGGGGGTGTGGGGGTGGCCCTGGGGCTGATCCCCGTCCCCTTGCCGTTGGGCAGCCCCCCCAGATGAGCCGGCTGGGCCTGCTGGCCGTAGCCTTCTCGGACGGGACGGTGCTGCTGTACGCCCTCCCGCACCCCGCCGCCCTGCGCCGCGCCACGGACTCACAGGTAAAAGGTAGGAAGAGCCGCCGTGCCAGCCCTGGGGACCCTGCTGTGCCCGGGGAGGGGGGGGGAGATGGGGGTGCTATGGGGCAAGCACTGGGGGCTGCGGGTCCGTGCCCTGGCCAGCATGGCCGGCAGCGAGCCCCCCAGGCTTGCCCGAGTCGGGGGGGGGGAGCGGGGCTGGTGTTTGGTGTCAGGGGGTGCCAAGGCACTGCCACCCCGGAGGTTCGGTCTGGGGAGGGGGGGACACAGTGCTGTAGCCCCCCCTCCCTGCAGGAGGGGGAGAGGGGCCGCGGGGCGAGCTGTGGCCGCCATGGCGTGTTCCTGAGCCTTCCCCCAGCCCCTGGCCGCAGGGAGAGGGTCCCCCTTTGGGGCAGCGCCGCTGGCCCCCTCCCTGCTCGAGCTGCGTGTGCCAGCGGGGAGCGGGGGGCTCCCGGCCCCGGGGTTAATGGTGCCTGTAATGGCCTCATCTGCCGGCTGCCGGGCGAGATTGATGGCCTGTGCGTGCGGCTCGTGGCCGCTCAGCCGTGGCCAGCAGCCGGCGGGTGCGGGGCTGACAATGGCAAACGGGTTCCTGCACCCCAGCATGGCCGATGGATTCCCCCCCCCTCCCCGCTGCCCCCCGGCACGTCGCTGCCTTTCCCGCCCCCGTCTCGGCGTTCCGGCTCCGGGTGGCTTGTGCTGGTGCCGCAGCCCCCACGTGGGGATCTTGCGGCAGGCGCGGGTCCGTCCCCCCCCCTCCCCGCATCGCCCGGGTCCCGTCACGTCGCCTCAGCCCGGCTGCGGCTGCTCCTGCCGTCCCTGCGCCCCCCCGGACGGGCTGGGGGTGCTGGTGGGCACCGCAGGACCGCTGCCAGGCTGCGGCTCAGCGTGGCCGTGCCGGCTTTCCCTGGGGGTCCGGGGACCCCCACCCGGTGTTTCCGTGCCCTGGATGTCACCTGCTCCGGACGGCGGGCGTTCTCGTCTGGTGCTCGCTGTGCCCCGCGCTGGGGGGCAGGGGGGGTCCCTCTGGCCCAAGAGAGTGGGGAATGGGGGTCCCCGCAGTGTCATAGGTCGCTGGTGGGGGAGGACACAGCTGATGTGTGGGGTCCCTGTGGGCAGGGGGGGGTCTCTGCATTGTCTGCCCTCCCCGCATGGCTGCTCCTTCCCTCCCTGCGGCAGCCACAGTCTGGGGTCCCACTGTGTCCCCCCACGTTCGGTGCGGGCATCGTCCATCGAGGTGGGCAGCTGGTGGTGGTGGTGGTGGGGTGCAGCCTTTTGGGGTGCCCCTGGAGGTCCTGCCGGTGCCTGCCCTTGGCTTTGCTGCCCCAGGGGCTCTGTTTTCCGCTGCTGGCTCTGCTCGGCTGCGGTGGGATGCTGCTCCAGCTGGTGGCAGGGGAGATGGGGACCCCCGGGCCGGGGCAGTGGGGAGCACTGGGGTGGGCTCAGGGCTGCTGAGCAGCTCCCGACCCTGGGGGCTTGTCGGCGAGCTGTGCCCATCCTCACCCTCCTCTGCTCTCTTCTAGACGGGTCCCTCCACAAGCACCTCATCTGCAAGGTCAGTGTCCTCTTCCGCCGCGGTGGTGCAGGTGGGAGGGCTGGGGAGGGGGCCAGGACCCCCACAGAGCTCGCCGGCTGTGGGCACTGGGGGTGGCGGAGCAGAGACACACCCCCCACCCCCCCCCCATTTCTCGGGACACGGATGCCACCATCCTGGTGGCCGATGGCCGTCCCTCGTCCTGCAGGTGCAGTGTGTCGCCACGCTCCAGGTGGGCTCCATCCAGGCAGGGAGCCCCTCCGAGTGCGGCCAGTGCTTCAGCCTCTCCTGGATGCCCTCCAAGCCCCACCATCACCTCGCGGCCGGCTTTTACGACGGTGAGTCCTCAATCCGGGGGGGCTGGCACACGGAGCCTGGGGCAGGGGATGGGGGGGCTGAGGGTGAGGTGTGGGGGGCAGCAAGTGGCAGACGCCGCGCAGGAACCTCTCTGCCCATCCCTGGGATGGGGGCATGGCTTGTCACGGGGTGGCCACGGGCAACCTCGTGTGGCCGTGGGCTCTGGGAACTCTGGCTCAGCCCACCTCTGGCTGACTCGCCCGGGTGCGGGTTTGTGCCTGGCTTCAGGCTGCCAGGACCTGCTGTCCCCGAGCCATCCTGGCCCCCTCTGAGCCCCGGCCACCACTCCATCCCTGGCTCGGCCGCTGCTGCCCGTCCCCAGCCCCGTGGGGACGACACAGCCGTGGGGCAGCTCCTGAGGGGCGCGGGTCTCGTCCCCCAGGCACGGTGGCTCTCTGGGACCTGCTCACCAAGTCCCTGCTGCAGTGCGTGCACCAGCCCGATGGCTCCCTCAAGCTCTACCCGTTCCGGTGCTTCCCAGCCCACGACCACGCCGTCCGGAGCATCGAGTGGTGCAAGGCCGATAGGTGAGGGGGGGCCGCCGCTGGTGCGGGGGCCGCTGGGGAGAGCGGGGTGGCAGACCGTGGCTCCTTTGCCAGGGTGGGTTTAAGAAGGACCTGGTGCTGATACGTCCCTCTGAGGCACCAAGGAGCTTGGGGTTGGGGGCTTGAGCCACGGCCCGAGCTGTGGGACCAGGGCCACCCACCCGGTCCCTGCAGCAGGGACGGGGCACAGCCCGGCGCGGGGGTCTCAGCGCTGCCTTTCTCCTGGTTCTCAGCAACTTCCTGGTCACGGCAGGGAGCGACCGTAAGATCAAGTTCTGGGACCTGCGGCGTCTCTACGAGCCCATCAACAGCATCAAGCGGTTCCTCAGCACCGAGGTGGCCTGGCTGCTGCCCTACAACGGCGTCACCGTCGCCCAGGACAACTGCTACGCCTCGTGAGTGCCGGGGACCACCCTGCTCCTGGGGTCTGCTCCCACCTCCTGGGTGTCCCCAGGGTCCCCTCTGGTCTGTCTCTCCCTGGCAGCACCCCGCTGGGCCATGTGGGGTGTTGGGGGGCCAGGGGGATGCCGCTCCACAGCACAGGGATGGACGAGCCCCTTGGGGTCGTCTGGGGTCTTGGCGTGTTCTCAACCTCCAGGAGCTGCCATGTGGTGTGACGTGCCACCAGAGCCCCCTCCATCCCCTGGGGTCTCTGGGGGTGGGGGGTGGGCTGCTGCCTGGCTCTTGGGGGGCTCCCTCCTCATCCCTTCCCTCTCCCTTGCAGTTACGGTCTCTGTGGGATCCACTACATCGACGCCGGGTACTTGGGCTTCAAGGCTTATTTCGTGGCCCCTCGCAAGGGCACCGTGTGGGTAAGGGGCTGCTGGGGGGCCGTTCCCTCCTGGGGAGGTCGTGTTGGAAGGGTGGGCGCCTGCCCCCAAACCCGGTGCCAGCTGGTGGGGGTGACACTGCGTGAGCTCTTGGGGACGCCCTCGGAGCAGGGTGGTGGGGAGCCCACCGGGACCCCCCACCCCACCCCACAGCCCCCCGTTCCCACAGAGCATCTCCGGCTCGGACTGGCTGAACACAGTGGCCGCAGGAGACATCACGGGCGAGCTGCTGGCTGCGGTGCTGCCCGACCTGGCCATCAACCCCCTCAACGTCAAGCGCTCCTCCGACCGCAGATTTGTAAGAGCCCACCGTGCTCTCCGGGGACCGTCTGCGGCACACGGGGGTGGGCACGGTGGGGTCTGAGCTCCCGGACCACTGGAACAGTGTCCTGAGAACGGCCACGGCTGCCCCACACACGCGTGTATCATGTGTGTGTCATGTGTTGTGCCCGTGTTGTCCCCTTCCCACGCGGGCAGAGCCTGCATGGTGGGCAAGGGCGATCTCAGCCCTGGGGTTGGGACCTTCGGGGTCAGGCTCAGGCGTGGGGCAGTCCCAGCCCCACTTAGCCCCCGGTGGTCCCTGTGGAGGAGCCCCCGGCCCTGCCCTGAGCCCCGTCTCGCCCACAGCCGGTCTACAAAGCCGACCTGCTGCCGGGGGACGGGGAGACGGCGCTGCCCAAGACCAGGCGCTACGGCGAGATGGTGACCAAGAGCTACATCCGATTCCGGGACACGGACCTGGTAGGAGGGCGGGCGGCGGGGCTGGGTGGTCCCGACCCCATGGGAGCAGGGCCAGGGTCTGAGGGGGGTTGTGGCAGGGTCGGGGTGACTTTGTGGCAGCCCCTCGCCTCCGGTGGAGCCCAGGCTGGCCTCTGTGGCACCGTCCCCGCAGACTGGGCTGGGGTCCCCCCGGCAGGGACCCCCGTTTTCCTGCTGCCAGCGCTCGGTGTCCCGGCTGTGGGAGCTGCCTGGGGTGCCCAGCCCTGGGAAGGAGCCTGGGGGGGGTCACAGCCTGCCTGGGCCCCCCTCCCCGCTGTGCCAGGCTGCGTTTGGAGGGGTTGGCGTGGGGCGAGTCTGGGTCCCAGCTGCTGGAGAGGCACCGGGGTGGGCGGGCTGGGGTCTGCCAGGCTCCAGCCCCCCTGCCCCAGGGGATCCAGCTCCTGCTGCCCTTCGCCATGGCCTGTTGGTGACCTGTGTCCCTTGGCCAAGCGGCACCTGCCATCCTGGTGCCGTCCTGGTGCCGTCCTGGTGCCCCATGGCCGCCGTGGGCACAGCTCACGGTGGTGCTGCCGCCCCACAGCGCAGCTTCAAGAACTTCCCCAGCCGGGAGCCCATGCGCAGGATGCACTCGCAGGAGGCCAAGGCAGAGCTGAGCCTCGACCGCCTGCAGCTGGAGTCCCTGCACAAGGTGAGGGGGCTCCCCCCGTGCCCACCCCCCGGGGTGCTGCCGCCTCGGCTTCCTCCTGACCCCCATTTTCCCCCCCCCCCCCCCCAGGTGCGCTTCAGCCCCAACCTGGACTCGCAGGGCTGGCTGGTGTCGGGGGGGCAGGCGGGCATCGTGCGGGCACACTGCCTGGCCGGGCTGGCCACCACCGTCAGCCACCGGCTACTCCCCGAGCGCCGTGCCCGCTTCCGCTCCCTCTTCGGGGACCACACCGGCAGCCCCAGCCCCAACGAGAGCCCCAGCCCCAAGGGGAGCCCCCCATTGCCCACCGAATAGTGCGGGGGAGCCCCTCGTGCTGCTGCCACTTGTGCTTGCCCCCGGCAGGAGCTTGGGCCAGGCTGCGCTGGCCGGGGGTTGGGGGGGGGGGCTCCGTGCCCCCTCTCGGTGCTTCTTGCCCCCTGGGCCCCCCACTCTGCGGGAGGGATGGCTTCTCCTGGCCGTCACCTGGGACGCTGGGGACACTTGTCCTCCTGCTCCGGGTCCAGAAGGATCTTTTCGCGCTGTTTGGTCTGAGCTGGTGCAGGGAGGGTGGTGGGACCCTGCGTGTCCCTGGGTTGAGCTGTGGGGTCTTGGGGCCTGTCGCCAGGGGGAGCACCCCCCCGGGCCCCCCCACCTGCGTGGGGGCTGTGCTTGTTCTCGCCTCCTGCCCCCCGTCGCCGGCTGAGCCCCCCTCGGGGGGAGGGGACGGGGCTGGCAGAGGTGCCAGGAGCTCTGGAGTCGCTCACATTGAGCCCGTGTTGGACTGTGCAGTAAAGGTGGTTTGTTTTGTAAAGGCTGGTCGTGGTGCTGGGGTGGGCGCTGGGGGGTTGTCTCAGTGCCCCCCTCTGCCCGGTGTGGGGGGCTGGGGCCGTGTCCCCCCCCTCCTCACTCCCCTCCTGCCCCTGCTGCTGCTGCTGCTCTCCAACACGTTTATTGGTGGCTGCGGGCTCTGCCGGGGCCCGCTGGATTCCTTGCACAAAGACAGACAGACAGACGGACAGACGGACAGACAGACACTCCACGGGTGCGACAGACACGGACTCACAGCAGTGGGGACGGATCGGGCCCAGGCACGGTGGGGAGCGAGGCCAGGGCAGCCCGGGGGGGTGGGGGCTATGGCTGCCCTGTCCCCCTGCGCCCCCCGGGAGCAGCAGCAGCCCCCCAGGACCCCCAGCATCCCAGGGAGCCCATGGCCGTGGGGGTGGCAGGGCAGCCCATGGGGGCCCAGGAGGGCTGGGGACCGAGACTGGGTCTGGGCTCCTTGCCCCCCCCCCGGGCTGTCCCCTCCCTCCCCTGGGCCCTTTTGCAGCTCCCTCCTGCCCCCTCTCCTGGGGGGGACAACAGGGCTCCTCCATGGGGGTCTGCATCGTGGGGCCCGGTCCCCCTCCTCCTCTGGGGCTGGTCCCAGCAGCGGGGGGCTGTGGCAGGCCTGCTCCCCTCCCAGGAGTGGGGGTTCCCTGGGGACCCCCTGTGCTGCGGGGGCCAGACCGTGTGTCCCCCCGGGACCCTGCACGCTCGGGGGCTCCATCCCACCCCGGGGCTCCGCAGCAGCAGGGTGGGTGCAGCACAGGGTCAGGGGGCCGAGGGCTGCCCCCCCCCTTGCTCCTGAGAGGCCGGGGTCTCAGGTGCGGGGGTGCTGGCAGTGGGGGCAGGCTGCCGTCTCCTCCCGGTACCGTTCCACCTGCACCGTGCAGGAGGCGAAGCCGAATTTGGTCTGCAGCTGCCCGGTGGCTTCCCGCAGCACCGTCTCGGGGTCGGCGCTGGCCTCTGGGGACGGCAGGACAGCGGGGGTCAGCCCCGGCTGCTGTGTGTGTGTGTGCATCCCCCCGGTGTGTGCCGTGCATCCCCCCCCCCTCCTCGCTGCACGCCGTGCACGGGGGCACTCACCGACGGCCACGTGCACCGACACGGCGTGGTGGCTCAGCGTCAGGGCCCAGAGGTGCAGGTCGTGGGTGCCCCTCACCCCGCGCACCCCCAGCAGCGCCTCCTTCACCGCCTCGAACGCGACGCCCCGCGGCGCCCCTGCCAGCAATGACCAGTGACAGGGGGGGACACACCACCCCCCCCTACCCTAGCCCCCCAGCAGGGTCAGGGCCCGTGGTGGGAGCAGCCAGAGGTGGGGGCTTCCCCAGGCTGTGAGCAGGGGATGGTGGCCACGGGCCAGAGAGGAGGGATGGGCTGGGGGGGCGTCAGGGAAGGACATAGAGGTGGGATGGGTGGGAGGGGGGTGAGCTGCCACCTGGGGAAGGGGCTGTGACAGCTACAGCCCCCCCAGCCCTGTGCCCGTGGTCCCCCACCCTCCTCGCCCGCTGCAAACCTTCCATGAGGACTCTGAAGACGTCCTTGAGGATGGTGAAGGTGGAGCCAAGGACGAAGACCGAGAAGAAGAGGGTGCTGATGGGGTCTGCGATCTTGCACTGGGGCTGCAGAGAGCGGGGGCCGTGTGGGGCTGGGGGGGCAGAGCCCCGTGCCCACCCGCAGCACCCTGTGTGGGGCTGGGGGAGAGTCATTGCCCTGGGTGGCAGAGGGGGGGGTCCAGCCCGGGCACCTTGAAGTAGATGATGGTGGCAGCCACGAGGACACCGACGCTCTGCAGGAGGTCGCCCACCACGTGGATGAAGGCGGCGCGGACGCTGGTGCTGCCGGGCAGGGGGGCACGGCCGGGCAGGCACCCCCCGCTGCTCCCCAGCTGCTCGTAGCCCCCGGTGCCGTGGCCGTGGCCAGCGGGGGACTGGTGCAGGATGTAGGCCATGCTGGGGAGAGCCAGGGGGGGCTCAGCGCTGCGCCGGGCAGGGGCCCCGATGGTGCCCCTGGACCCACAGGTGGGCAAAGGGGGCACGGGCAGGCCCAGGAGGTGTGGGGCAGTGTCTGACCGTGGGGCAGGGTCTGACCGTGGGGCAGGGCTGGAGGTGCAGCAGGGATGGGGGCAGCTCTGCAGGGAGGCTTGGGGGGGGACAGGGCATGTGTGGGGCTGGGAGAGGGATTCGGGCTCGTGCCAGGGCCCAGGCTGGGCAAGGGGGCAGGGCTGTGGGGGTCCTAATTGGGGGG
>JAOTQQ010000039.1:75925-87325 GCA_026546715.1 Gallinago undulata | reverse complement strand
TGTCCCTGCCCAGGGCAGGGGGGTTGGAACTGGATGATCTTTAAGGTCCCTTCCAACCCAAACCATTCTATGATTCCATGGAGCATGGGGGAGGGGGTGCAGGGAGGACAGGGGTTGGGGGAAGGCGTTTGGGTAGAGTTTGGGGCTCAGGGTGAGTGCAGGGGTGAGAAAAGGGGCTCCTAAAGGTTGGGTGCTGTAGGATGGGCGTGGGGAGTCCCACCCACGGGTGATGAGAGCCCAGCGTGGGTCGAGGGGCTGTCTGTGCCGGGCGCTGGCATTGCTGCCGCGGGCGGGAGGGGGCAGGAGGAGAACGGCTCTTGTCTGCCCACAGAAAACGGTGTACGGGGCCAACGTCATCGTGTTTGAAGGCATCCTGGCTTTTGCCAACAAGGAGTTGCTGAAGGTATCGCTGCCTGATGCGGCTGGTGGCCCGTCTGGGTGCGTGGGGTAGGAGGGGGCACGCGATGGTGGGACAGGCACTGTCCTGGGGGCTGCAGAGGGAGGGAGGGAGGGTCACCCACTGCTCACCAGCAGAGCCACCGCCGTGCCAGAGGCTGCAGGGGAGGCAGCAGCAGCGCTCGGTCTGACGGGGGGGCTGCGTCGGGGGTGCTCACCCCTCCCAGTTTTCCAGCTCCTGGACATGAAGGTGTTTGTGGACACGGACTCGGACATCCGGCTGGTGCGGCGGCTGCAGCGCGACATCATGGAACGGGGGCGCGACATCGTGGGCGTCATCAAGCAATACAACAAGTTCGTGAAGCCGGCCTTCGAGCAGTACATCGAGCCCACCGTGCAGGTGGCCGACATCGTGGTGCCGCGGGGTGAGACGGGGCAGCGTGCCGGACCTGGCCCGGGCGGTGGGAGAGGGGGTCTCCCGGGACGGGCTGGGCTCAGGCTGCGCCTCACCCGGCTCCTCCGCTCTCCCCTCAGGTGGGGAGAACTCTGTGGCCCTGGACCTCATCGTGCAGCACGTGCACAGCCAGCTGGAGAAGGTGAGGCGCGGGCTGGTTGTGGTGAGCGCGGGTGAGGAGGAGGAGGAGGCTGCTCGCAGCCCTGTGCTCCTGCAGCACCCTGAGGTGCCCGGGGTCCCCTCTCTCTGAACAAAAGGTTTTAGTGCAGCTCTTGGGGCTGTGACATGAGGGATGGGGAGATGGGGAGGGGTCTGGGCGCAGCACCCCCCTGGCAGTGGCCTCCTTTGCCTGCTGTCCCCCTCCGTCCCACTTGGTTCTTTACGGGCTCCGCTGTCCCCACCTCGCTCGCCCCTGGCTGTGCCCTGGTGGCCCACCCTTGCCTGTGCCCAGCGGTGGTTTTCCTGCTCTGGGGTGGGGGCTGGACTGTGTGGCTGTGCCTGGCCAGTGCACTGACGATGTCCTTTCTTTCCCCTTCTGCCACACTGGATGACCCTGCTCTGCCACCCAGCGCGAGATCACTGTCAGGTAGGTGGGACCCTGCCAGCCGCGGAGGGGCTGGGGGTGCAGGGCTGCCAGCACCCGCTCTTCCCCGGGTCCTGCCTCTTCTCTGTCCCCGCTGGACGGAGCTTTGCTGAGATGCCCGAGCGCAGCTGTGGCTGCCCCATCCCTGGAGGGGTTCAAGGGCAGGTTGGAGGGGGCTTGGAGCAACCTGGTGTGGTGGGAGGTGTCCCTGCCCAGAGCAGGGGGTCCCTTCCCACCCAAACCATTCTATGGTTCTTGGGGGGCTGTCTTGCTGTGGCTGCAGGTTCCTGTGTGACCTGTCGCACAGCAGCTGTGCCCCATTGGTGTGACGGGCTCCCCGCGCTGCTCCTGCCCCTTTCTGGAGCACGGCTCCTGCCCCAGGCCTTGGATTGTCCTGCAGGAGAAGTGTCCTGGACAGTCCCCCCTGTTCTCTGACCCTCTACTTAGGGATTTCTCAGTGGGACAGACCTTGTACCTCGGTGGGACCCAGCAGCCCTGGCCCAGGGTGTGTGGCAGGCTCTGGCTTGTGCAGAGCTGCTTCTTCCGTTCCCCAGATGTGGGCAGAGGCTGCTGACAGCTGGATTAGTGGTCAGGGGGTTGGTTTGCTCCAGTTTTACAAGGTGGCATCTCATACCTGATGCTTTCTGAGGGACCAGGGCAGAAAGGCCAAGCACTTTCTGGTGCCCATCCTGTGTGGTGGGTTCTCTGGAGCCTTCCTTTGGTTGGGGGCTGCCTGGTGGGCGGGGGGTCCAGCCTGGTGGCTCTGCGTGTGCTGCATGGCTCTGATCACCAATTCCCTGTTGCAGGGCAGCTCTGGCCTCTGCCCACCAAGGGCAGCCACTGCCGAAGACACTGAGTGTCCTGGAGAACACGCCGCAAGTGCGGGGCATGCACACCATCATCAGGTAGGTCCCTGCTCCTCCGGTGGGGAACACCACTGTGACCGGCCACCAGCTGGGCTGAACTCCACTTACCACCACTCTCTGGGCAGTGATTTCATTCCCAGCCCAGTTTCTCCAGGGGAATGCTGTGGGAAATGGTGTCAGAGGCCTTACTGAAGTCTAAGTAGACAACATCCACAGCCTTTCCCTTGTCCACCGTCAGGTCACCTTGCTATAGGAGATCAGGTTTGTCAGGCAGGACCTGTCTTTCATAAACCCGTGCTGATGGGGTCTCTTGGCCTGGTTGTCCTGTGATGGCACTGAGGATGATCTGCTCCGTAACCTTCCCTGGCACTGAGGTCAGACTGACAGCCCTGTCATTCCTGGGATCCTTCTTGTGGATGGGTGTCACATTTGCTAACCTCTAGTCAACTGGGACCTCCCCAGTGAGCCGGGAGCACAGGTAAATGGTGGAAAATGGCTGGTGAACACTTCCACCAGCTCCCTCCATGTGTTGGGTTGGAGAACGTGACCTTGTGAGCAGGCTGTGCAACCCTTTGTAGGAAGCAAGGTGTTCCTTCTCCAGGCTCCTCCTGTGACTCCTCCCCATCGAAGTGCATTCTCCGAGGGGATTCCACGGCAGTAAAAAGCCAGGGGATGTGTCTCACGGGGTGGTGTGGCACCTTTTGTGCACTGGGCAGAGCCCTGTGCCGCTGTCTGAAGCCCACCTACCTCACCTCTGAGCTGTGGGCTGCAGTAGTTCTGGGTTCAGGTCCAGCTGTGGGAACTTCAGAGCAGATATGACCGTGTCCCTGCAGCGTCTCCTTGCTCTGGCAGTGCCTTCGTCATGGCCTGAGCCGATTTCTCTGGCTCATCCGCCGCCTGCGCGGTGGGAGGTGGATGGAGGTGGAAGGGAGGTCTGGGGGAAGGGCACCTCGGAGGCTGAGTGGTGTTTGCCCACACAGGAGCCGTGTTCCCAGCCCGGGGTCACGCAGGGAGAGAAGAATGAGAGTCTTTGTGCCCAGTCTCTGGCACGGACCTTCTACCCACGGCTCCTCCTGTTCCCGAGGGAGGGGTTTGACCAGCCCTTGTGCCTTCCCCTCTTCCTCCTTGCGGTCTGCGTCCTTTTGCCGTGCTGGGAACGGCCCCTTGTGCCTCCACCCTTGTGCCACAAGCCTCTAATCGCCTTAATCTGCTTAGACTTAGGAGTTTGTTCGTTAGCCCCGGGGAGGGGGGTCGGACCCGCGCAGGCGGTGGCTGGAGCTGGGCTCCAGGATCCATCCCGGCGCTGGGCTCGGAGCCGGACGGGCTGCGGGAGGGTGGACTTTGCCTCCTCCAGATGGTAAATGAAAAATAACCACATTTATGAGGGGCGTTGACTTGGCCTGTCAGCCACCCCCTCGCATCCCGCGGCAGGCTGAGGAATTCTTCTGGTTAAAAACAGTTCCTGGATTCGGTGACAGCGAGGCAGCTTGTATTTCTGGTGCCTGTAGGTGATACTTGGCAGCGCTCGCTCGCTTCTGCGTGACTCCAGGGCAGCGTGGGGCTGTTAGTGGTCCTCAAGCCTGGCCCTCTGGGCTTCCCTCTGCTCCAGAGGCACCGCTCCCTGCCTGCTGATGCTCCCCGGGCACGTCCAGACTGGCGGGGGATAAAATGTACACCTTTTGCCAAGGTTCCTGCCCCTCCTTGTGTGAAGTTACAGTGCCTTGACAGACGGAACAGGGATGACAGATCACTTTGCCACGGTGGCAGCCCTCCTGGCCTGCTGGTGCTCCCACCGGTACCGCCTTCTGGAGTCCCCCGGCACGGCAAACCCCCCGTCTGTGGGCGCACCAGGGAGCTGTGAACTAGGATTCCCCTCCTGCCTTTCCCAGAGCAGCTCCCTCGCAGGCAGACGTGCCGGGCTGCTGCCGGCCAGCTGCTGTCCTTTCCCTGTTGTTCCACACTGGGGGCTCCTCCGCGCTCCAGCCGTCTGTCTCCGAGGGACCTCCTGGAAGCTGACGTGGTGGCAGCAGATGAGCATCTCGCTGAGCATAGTCATGGCAAATTCAGGCTTGGCATCGCGGGGAGAAGCGGCTTCCAGAGGGATTTTCTGTTCTTGTGGAGAAGTGGAAACTCAAAAATAGTCCTGCACTGGAGCGGCTGAGCGATTTTACTCACGGTCGGGCTGAGGATGGACAGTGCAGTAAGGGCAGCTGGTGTCCTCCAGCTTATGGGAGACCTTGGTATCGGGCCAGCAGAGTCAGTAGAAGCATGTTGTGCCACACGTGGGGCCTCTGCAGCACCCAAACGGTCCTTTCTGCCCCCCATCACAGCAGCTTCTGGCCCCCCATCACTTGTTGCAGGAGGAAAAGGGGTGCAGGGGTCTGTTGTTAGCGTAGAGATAATCACCGTATGGGGGTGTTTCCTCCGTCGCCCCTGTAAGCATCACAGCTTCAGTTGGGGGTCCCCGGCGCGTGTCAGCAGAGCGGGTCCATGCTGTGGCATTGGTGGGACCTGGTCCTGGAGCAGCGGAGACGAGGAGACCAGTGGAGGACATCTCTCTGCCATTGGAATTGCTTTCAGTTCCACAGGGAGTGTGGGACCGAGCCTGCCGTGCCCTGCCCTGCTCCCACCACCACCGGAGCACCTCGGGCACTCTCAGCCACGGGAGAAGAGCCATTGCTCCCCTCTGCTCCCCTCTTGGTGCCCACACACTCATGGAAAGGCTCTGGGATGTCCCCTGGGTCACCTACCTCTCCGAGCAGGTTTGCTTTGGCCTGAGCCTCTGGACTTTGTGCCCTGGAGGGACGCACCGTCCTGCCCTGGGGCTGCCCTTGAGAAGCCTGGGGCTGGTGGAGCTTCAGCAAGGGCAGAGCGAGGTGCTCCCTCCCTGCTGGGAAGGAGCCAGCACCAGGGAAGGTGACTCACAGAAGAAACCTGTCCCCCTGGCCCTCTGCTGAGGTGGTGGGGCAGCACTTTGCTGTGGGTCACTTGTCTCCTCGGCGAGGAGAAGTTTCTCTGTTGTCCTCACCCCTGCATGAAAAGAGAGACAAAGCTCAGGCTGTCAAGTCAATGCAGAGAGGGACCTGGGAGTTCTGGTGGACACCAAGTTGCCCGTGGGCCAGAAATGTGCTCTTGTGGCCACGAAGGCCAGTGGTCTCCTGGGGGGCATCAAGAAGAGCATGGCCAGCAGGTAGAGGGAGGTCATCCTCCCCCTCTGCTCTGCCCTGGGGGGGGCCCATCTGGAGCACTGGGACCAGTTCTGGGCTCCCCAGTTCCAGAAGGACAGGGAACTGCTGGAGAGGGGACAGCAGAGGCTGTGAGGATGGTGAGGGACTGGAGCATCTCTCTGCTGAGGAAAGGCTGAGGGACCTGGGGCTGTTCAGCTGGAGGAGAGCAGACTGAGGGGACCTCATCGATGCTGAGCAGGAGCTAAAGAGCAGGGGGAAAGAGGATGGGGCCAGACTCTTCTCAGTGGTGTCTGGTGGCAGGACAAGGGGCAACGGGCACAAACTGGGACACGGGAAATTCCATCTCAACATGAGGAGGAACTTCTTTCCTGTGAGGGTGGCAGAGCCCTGGCAGAGGCTGCCCAGAGAGGTGGTGGGGTCTCCTCCGGAGACATTCAAACCCACCTGGACATGTTCCTGTGGGACCTGCTCTGGCTGACCTTGCTCTGGCAGGGGGTTGGAGGGGATGGTCTCCAAAGGTCCCTGCTGACCCCTGCCAGGCTGGGATCCTGTGGTGCAGAGATCAAGGATGCTCTTCCTCCCCTGGGACACCTTTTGGAGGCTGTGGAGGACCCTGTCCCTGTGGCAGCACCCACGGGCAACTGTCCCTGCCCATGGCACAGTGGCCCTGGGGCTAATGGTTGCTGCGGGGCTTGTCAGGTGTCCTGTGGAGGCAGAGCCTGTGCGCCTGGAGCTTCCAAAGCTGCGGTGGGTGGTTGCGTGGGTGAAGCCCACCGGTGGGGGAGGCACACGTACTGACAGCCCACGCTGGAGGCAGCAGCGCCTGTCCCTCCTGGACCAGAACTGATTTTTTGACCATTTCTGGGCCTCCTCTGCTGTCCTCAGGCTTGTTGGAGATGTCCACGTCAGTCGGGTGCTTTGGTCCCTGCGGAGCACTTGGGGGCAAGGTCTGGCTGCAAAAACCTGTCCCTCGGGACAGTAGGGAGTGTTTATCCTTCTCCCGAGCGCTGTTGACTGTCTGTCATGGTGGTGAGATGCGAGAAGCGGCAGATGATGTCCTAAAATACAGAGTAAAAATACTCAATATCCTTCTGCCTCTTCTGGAGCGGTGCCAGTTCCACCCCTTCCATCTGGTAACTGGAGAGTGTCTGTGGGGTTCCTTTGTTCCTGGCCTTCTCCAGAGAATAGGGGGGGTGCACGCAGGAGAACGCCCATTTCGGGTTGTTAACCACCGTCCCCCTGTGTCCGCCGGCCTCGGTGCTGGGGACCAGCAGCTTGTTCTTGATGGTTCTCCAGTAAAACGGTGCTTACATTACAACCTTGTGCTCCAGACCCCTCATCAGCCTCGTGGTCCTTCTCTGGACGTGCTCCAGACCCTCAATGTCCCTCCCATCATGAGGGGCCCAAAAATGAACATAGTAGTCTAGTGTGGCTTCACTAGTGCTGAGAGCAGCCATGGAGCCTGAGGGGAATAGCGGGACATCAGGGATTCTTTATGGTCACCTTTTAAATGACAAGGAAGTCTCGGAGTCCCCTCCTTGCAGCAGTTTCATGAGCTGGTGGTCAGAACACTCCCCCTGAGGGAGAAGGGTTGTTTCCCCTGAATTACAACCCCGAGGTGGTTTTATTCTGTTTATTTTGCTTCCTGCTGCCCTCAGCCCTTCAGCGTGGCGATGAGGTAACACCAGCTATTTCAAAGTCTGCCTGGCTCCTGGCCGTTCCTCGCGGTGCTGCTCTGGCTGCCCACCAGCAGAGCCAGCACCGTGCTGTCTCCTGTGTCCCCAGGGACCCAGCGGTGCTGTGGGGCCTGCTGTCACTTCATCCCCCCTGCATGATGTGGGGCAGCCTGCTGTCCCCCTCCCAGGGGGGTGAACACCCTTCTCCTCCATGTGGTCCTTTCTGGGCAAGGCCCTGGGTCTCAGCAAGCCCTGACAGGGTGGTGGGTGGGAACCATCTCTTCCCCAAGGGTTTCCAGGTTCCCACTCTCTGTTCCTTCCTCCGGAGCCCCGTTAGCTCCGGGGACTCTCCTCTCATCTCACACCCGTCTCCTCCCTCAACAGGAACAAGGACACGACCAGGGACGAATTCATCTTCTACTCCAAGCGCCTGATGAGGCTGTTGATCGAACATGCCCTCTCCTTCCTGCCGCTGAAGGTGAGCCACCGCTCCTCCGCTGCGGCCACGGCCGCCTCTCCCCCTCCCCGAGCCCCCCCGGGCTTCCCCCACGCTCCCTTCTCCTCCCCTTTCCGCAGTCAGTCACGGTGGAGACCCCCCAGGGGACAACCTACGAAGGAAAGCGGTTCCACCGGCAGCGGGTGAGATGTTCTCCTGGTCCCTTTCTCCCCACAAGCGTGGGGCAGCATGGGCTGGGAAAACCTGCCGGCCCCAGCGTCTGTCCCAGCGCAGATGAGCTGCTCGCTGGGGCTTGTCCCCCCTCCTGTGGTGTGGGACCCTTGGGGGGGGGGGGGGGGAGGCGCACAAACCCAGCAAACCTTGTGACCCCTTCCTCAGATCACGGGGGTGTCCATCCTGCGGGCAGGGGAGACCATGGAGCAGGCCCTCACTGCGGTCTGCAAGGACATCCGCCTGGGCAAGATCCTCATCCAGACCAACCATGACACAGGAGAACCCGAGGTGAGCAGCCGAGACCCCCCCGGCACCGCGCGGCGGGGACCCCCTCCGTCCCCAGAGCCCCCCAGCACCATGAGGGGGTGACCCCCAGCACCGCAGGGTGGTGACCCCCCATCCTTTGCCTCCCCAGCTCCACTACCTGCGCCTTCCCAAGGAGATCAGTGAGGACTACGTCATCCTCATGGACAGCACTGTCTCCACCGGGGCCGCCGCCATGATGGCCGTGCGGGTGCTGCTGGTGAGAGATGGGATGGGGTGGGGTGGGATGGGGGTCCTGACCCCCCCCGGTGGCTGGCCAGGCTCTCAGGGCGCCACGTTGCCCCAGGACCACGACGTGCAGGAGGAGAGGATCTTCCTGCTGTCGCTGCTGATGGCTGAGATGGGGGTGCACTCGGTGGCCTACGCCTTCCCCCGCGTCCGCATCATCACCACCGCCGTGGACAAGAGGGTCAACGAGGAGTTCCACATCATCCCCGGCATCGGTAGGGGGGGGCTGTGCCCCACGCAGCCCCCAGACCCCCCCCTGGCTGACCCATGGGACCCCCAGCAGGGGGAGGGGGGGGAGTGGGAATCATGGCGGGGCCCTCATGGCCATGGCCTCACTCTGTCCCCTCCTCCTTCAGGGAATTTTGGGGACAGATACTTCGGCACCGACGGCCCCTCTGCCTGGTGTGAGAGCGACGGCACGGACTGCTGAGCCCGCTGGCCACTGGGCCACCGGCCAGGCTGGCCATGGGGCCGGACCCCCACCTCCGCCCCCCGGAGGGGCTCCGAACTGCCAGCCTCTGCTCCCCTCCCCGCAGGACAAGCCCCCCCCCCTTGCCAGCTTGTCCCCCCCGGCAGGACAAGAGCCCCTCGTGGGTCCATCTTCCCAAGGAGGAGGGAGGCAGGGAGCGATGGCGTCTCCTGCGGCCTGGGGGGCACAAGGAGGGGTTCCTCGGCTCAGAGACCCCCTCTGCACTCCAGGGGGACAGTCACCCCCCTTCCCTGGGGAGGGGGGGGACGGGGTCCCACCCCCTCCAGGCTTCCTCCGGGTGCTGGGCAGGCTCCGTCCTGGAATCTGTATTTATTTGTATTTATTTTGCGGAGCTGTCCCCCCCCCGGCTCTCCTGCGGGGCAGGCCAGATACTTGAAAACCATCAGGGATTGGGGATGTCCCCAAGGAACCACCATCCCCCCCCACCCCCCAATTTCACACTCCATCCCCGGCTGGGGCCCCGGCAGCGCTGGGAGGGTGGGGGCTGCCTTCGGCCCCCCCCCTCAGCTGGGGGGTTTGGACATTCAAACACTCCCCTGCCCCCATCCCAGCCTGGGGCAGCAGGGGGTCCAACCCTGGGGGTCCATCCCAGAGGGACCATCCCCAGGGACCATCCTGACCCCCCCCTCCCCAGGAGCCATGCTCTGCCCGGTCCCTGCTGCCCTCCTTGCTCAGGTTCTTGGCCCCCCCGAGGCAGCGGGGGTGGCTGCTGAGGGCTCGGCTGCCCCCCCCTTCCATGGCTGAAGAGGCTCCACTGCCCCCCAGCCCTGGGGGTGCCCCCCCCGCTGCCCCCAGCGCCTTCGTTTTGTACCCCAATAAAGGAGCAGCACGACACACCCCCCCCCTGCCTGTCGCCTGTGCTGGGATGGGGACGGTGACAGCCACGGGGGGGGTGTGTGTGTGTGGGTGCTATGGGGGTGTCACCGTGTGTGTGCGATGGGGGTGTCACTGTGTGGGGGTGGGGGTGCCATGGGGGTGTAACTGTGTGTGTGTGGGGGGGGTGATGGGGGTGTCACCGTGTATGTGGGGGGTGTGATGGGGGTGTCACTGTGTGTGGGGGGGTGTCACTGTGTGTGTGTGTGTGGGGTGCGATGGGGGTGTCACTGTGTGTGATGGAGGGGGTGCCACCGCGTACCGGGGGTGTGTGATGGGGGTGTCACAGCCTACGGGGGGGTGCCAGAGTAGGTGCCCGGGGTGTCACCCTGTGTCCCGGGGTGTCACCGCATCCCGGCGGTGAGGGGAGAGGAAACCGGTGTCACCGCGTCCCGGCGGGGAAGGTCGGTCCCGGTGCGGTGGGTAGGGAGGGGGCCGGTCCCGGTGCAGAGGGGGAGCCAGTCCCGGTGCGGGGGGGGGGAACGGACCGGTCCCGGTGCGGCGCCTGCGCGGGGCGGGGCGGGGGCGGGCGGAAGCGGCGGCGGGCGCGGGGCGGGCCCGGCCCGGGGCGCTCGGTGCCGCCGTCCGTTCCCTCCTTCCCGCCGCCATGGCGGAGCCCGGGCGGCCGCAGCGGAAGCTGTCCCGGGTCGGGGAGAGCCTCTACCGCGTCCTGGGGCTGCAGAAGGGCAGCTCCCCCGAGGAGATCAAGAAGGCCTATCGGTACCGGGGGGGGGCGGCGGGGACGGGCACCGGACGGGGCGGGTGGGGAGAGGCCGGACGGGGGTTGAGGCGCTGCGGGACGGGACGGGGGGGGGACGGTCTCGGCGGGGGGAACGGCTGCGGGGCTCGACCCCTTCCCCGTCCCATCGCCGGAGGGGGGGGGGCAGGCTTGCGGGGCCCGTCCCTGACCCCGTCCCGCCCCGTCCCGCAGGAAGCTGGCGCTCAGGTACCACCCGGACAAGAACCCCGACGACCCGGCGGCGGCCGAGCGGTTCAAGGAGATCAACAGCGCCCACGCCACCCTCAGCGACCAGGACAAGCGCCGCCTCTACGACCAGTACGGCTCCCTGGGGCTCTACGTGGCCGAGCAGTTCGGGGACGATGCCGTCAAGCACTACTTCCTCATGTCCAAGTGGTGGGTCCAGGTGAGACCTGACCCCCCCCGGCGGTCGCGGGATGGGGGGGAAAGGAGGCTGGGAGGATCGGGGGGGGGGGTGTCTCACCGATCCGCAGGCGAAGTCGGGTCCCCACCCGTCGAGGGGGGTGCGGGGGGAGCGCCCCCGGGTCCCCACCAGGGTGAGGGCGATGGCGTCCATGGTGCCGGCCAGGAGCCCCCCCCCGGTGCTCACCCGCACCCGGTACGTGGCCATCGGGGCTGCGGGGGGGTGCGGGGGGGGGGAAAGGGGGTGCGGGTTCATTTTAGGGGGGGGGGCCCCACCCGCGGGTTCATTTTAGGGGGGGGGGCCCCACCCCCCCGTTCCCCTCCCTCCTCCCGCCCACGGAAGCTGCTGACGCACGACCCCCTCCCCCCACCCCCCCCCCCGGGGGAACCCCACCCCCCCCAAAAGGGGAACCCCACCCCCACCCCCCCCCTTCGGGAGGAGAAACCCCCTCCCCCCCCCATAAATCATGGGGGACACCACCCCCCCCCT
>JAOTQQ010000039.1:63977-75825 GCA_026546715.1 Gallinago undulata | reverse complement strand
ACCGGGGTTGCCATCTCCCACCCCCCCCCCCCCCCCTTTACCCCCCAGGCCCTGGTGCTGTGCTGCGGAGCTCTCACCTGCTGCTGCTGCTGCTGCTGCTGCTTCTTCTGCTGCGGGACCTGCTGCCCGCCCAAGGAGGACGAGTCCTACAAGTACGTCGACCCCAAGGACCTGGAGGCGCAGATGCGTGAGGAGGAGAGCGGTGAGTTGGGTGGGCTGTCTGTCTGTCTGTCCGTCCGTCCCAAGGGCCTCATCTTGTGTGGGGCTCCGGGGCAGCTCCCCCCCCCCCGTCTCATCTCACAGGGGTTGGGGCTCTGGCTGGAGGCTCCTAGCAGACCTGGCTGGTGGCCCTCGGTGTCCCCTCTCTGGACCGGGGCTGGTGGTGGCAGTGGAGGGGACAACTGCACGGCCACGGGGGTGCTGCCTTCTTCCTCTTTTTCCCCTGGGCAAGGGCTCCCCGAAGCCCCTACGAGGGTCTGCGTCCCCGAGACACTTGTGCCCGTGTCCCCTGGGGGTGTGGGGAGGGCAGCGTGCTCCGGGCTGGCTCCCTTCCCTGGGCACTGGCCATACTGGTGTCTGTGGGGACAGCCACTGGGTCGCTTTAGCAGGTTTCCATGGGGCGGGGGGCACTGCTGTGTGGCTGGGGTGGGGGTTTGGGAGCCGTGGCCTGGGAAGCCTTTGGGAGGGGGTTGGGGTGTCCCAGTACCTGCTGGCCAGCACCGCGGGACGCGGCTGAGCCCCTGACCCCCAGCCCTTCTCTTCCAGACCCGCAGGGACCCGTCATGGCGCAGCCCCTGCCGGCCCCCGGCGCCAGGACTGATGCCTGAGGCCGGGCTCGGTCCCCCCGGCTCCCCCAGGACTGCGGGCAGGGATCCTCCGTTGGGACTGTCACTTTCCGGGACCCCGGTCTCACGGCCGGGGGTGGCTCTCCACCCCCAGGGTGGCTAGAATCTCAGGTTCACGTGGCCAGCAGCGGCGCGGGGGCCCATCGCCCCTGCTCGAGCTCCAGGGCCCGTCTCCCAGCGCTGGTGGGGGAGGTGGCCCGGAGCCCACCCTGCTGCGCCCCGTCCCAGTGCCTCCCCTGCTGCCGTGCCCCCCCGGCCCTGGGCACCAGCAGCCGGGACCACCGGGCCCCTTCCTCCCGGCTCCCGTAGCGTAGGAGCACGTCCCAGACCGTTAGCACTGTAACCCCCGGGGCCGGGCTGAGCCCGCTCCCTGCCCTCACGGGGACCCTCCTGGGGGGCTGGGTGCCAAACGCTGCTCCCGGGGTTGGGGCGCCGCCTCTGTGCCCCCTCCCTCTCTGCCCCGGGGCGGGGGCTGCACCCCACGCTGCCGCTGGCAGGCTCCCTGCAGGGCTGGGCCCGGCACAGGCACTTTCCGTGGGTTTGTTTAGGTTTTATGGGCACCATTAAAAGAAGACAGGAGGGGAGCCCGTCTGCCTGTGGTCTCTGTCCCCTGGGGGGCTGCCCCCAACAGGGGGGGGGCGCACGGCTCTGCTCTGTGCGTGGGGCTGGGGGTCCTGCAGGAGGGGACCCTTAGGTGAATCCTGTCCCAGGGGCTGCTGGAGGGGGGGGTGTTTTCTCGCAGGGGTGAATGTCACGCTGTCTCCTGTCACCTTACTGGGACAGCTCTGTGTCCCCCCGCCCCTGCTGGCTCCCTCGGGCCGTGCTTGTCCCCCTTCTCACTGCTGCCGTGGGTCAGGCAGCAGCAGCCCCCCCGGGCACCCTGGTCCTGCTGGGCACCGTGCCCTGCTCTCTCGGGAGCCATGGCCCTGCCACCTCAGGGGGGACAGGGGGGACACGGAGGCCTTGGCCCGTCCCTCCCACTCCCCCGGGCAGCAGCCCCTGCCCACGCTGCACGGGCTCTGTCTCACCCCCTAAATATAGCCGGAGTGCCAGGGCGGGCGGTGGGACGGGGATTGTTCCTGGCACCGTCCTTCCCGGGCGCCCTTCCACGCTGCTCCCCGGGGGGGCTGGCGCTGGACGGGGTCCGTGGGGCCTGGGGGACCCCGGTCTGTTCCCAGCCCCCGCTGCCTGCAGGGCAGAGCCCGCACCGCCCGGGGAGACCCCGGCAGCTCTGCCCTCCCGGGGCCCTGCGCACCCCACACCGACCTGACCGGGATTTGGCAGGATGGGACCCCAGCCCCGCATCCTCCCCGGGTGGTGGGGGAGCCCCTGGGGGGCAGCGCTGGTTGTGCTGGGAGAGGGGGGGGGCTCTGCCCCAGCCGAGAGCTCAGGGCTGGGGTCGGGGGGAGTTGGATCAGCCTCCCCGAGGTGGTCCTGGGGGTCACTGGGTCCCGGGGGTCACTCCATCCCCGGGGGTTGCTTGGTCCCGGGGGTCGCTCAGTTCCGGGGTTCACTCGGTCCCGGGGGTCACTTGGTCCCGGGGGTCACTGGGTCCCGGTGGGTCGCTCAGTCCTGGTGAGTCACTCGGTCCCGGTGGGTCACTCGGTCCCGGGGGGCCCCCGCCGCGGCGCCGTGACTCAGTGTCACCCGACGCCGCCGACAGCTGCGGCGGCCCCGGCGGGGCGGGGGCGGCTAAAATTAGCCCCGCGCTCAGCGGGGCCGGGGCCGGGGCAGAGCGGGCACCGGGCGGCCGGGGCCGGAGCGGGAGCCGCAGCGGGGCCGTGGTGGGCAGAGCCGGGCCGGGACCGCGGCCATGAACTTCGCGGTGGGGCTGAAGCCGCTGCTGGCGGAGGCGCGGAGCATGGAGAGCCTGGAGAAGCAGCTCATCTGCCCCATCTGCCTGGAGATGTTCACCAAGCCCGTGGTCATCCTGCCCTGCCAGCACAACCTCTGCCGAAAGTGCGCCAACGACGTCTTCCAGGTGAGCCCCGACCGGATCCGGCCCCGGGACGAGCCGCCGGGACCCCCCCACGCCGCTCGGGGCCGCTCCCGGCTCGGCGGGGACTGCCCGGTCGCCTCGGGGGGCGGGGGCCGTGTCCGTGTCCGTGTCCGTGACCGTGTCCGTGCCCCGCGGGGGATGCGGGCACTCGGCCGGGAGGGACCGGGCTCCGTGGGGTCTCGCTGCCGGCGGCGGAGCCTGGGAGGGGGTTGCCGCGGCGGGAGCCGTCGGGGGTGCTGCCGGGGGGGGGGAGGGGGAGTGCTGCATGGGCGCCGCGGCCGTGACACACCCCCCCAACCCCACCCCCCCCCCCCGCCCCTCAGGCCTCCAACCCGCTGTGGCAGTCGCGGGGCTCCAGCGCGGTGCCGTCGGGCGGCCGGTTCCGGTGCCCGTCGTGCCGCCACGAGGTGGTGCTGGACCGGCACGGGGTGTACGGGCTGCAGCGGAACCTGCTGGTGGAGAACATCATCGACATCTACAAGCAGGAGTCGGCCAGGTGGGGGGACCCCACAGGGACACAGGGGGGACCCCGGGGAGGGGGCGAGTCCCGTGGGTGAAAGGGAGCCCTCGGGGGGGGTGGAGGGGCAGGCGGAGGGGTGGGAGTGCTGGTAACGGGTGCCATGCTGGAGCAGGGGTGTCCTTGGGGCCCTGGGGGTGTCCCTGGGGTTTGGGACCCAGCGGTGGGCCGTGGTGCCCGCAGGCCCCTGCACGCCAAGGCCGAGCAGCACCTGATGTGCGAGGAGCACGAGGACGAGAGGATCAACATCTACTGCCTGCGCTGCGAGGCCCCCACCTGCTCCCTCTGCAAGGTCTTCGGGGCGCACAAGGACTGCGAGGTCGCCCCGCTGCCCGCCGTCTACCAGCGGCAGAAGGTGGGTGGCCCTGGGGGACGACGTGGGGAGGATGGGACCCGGGGGGGGGGGGGGGGGGTGGGGGGGGCTGCCCACGCAGCTACTATCCCTCTCACGCCCGCCCTGTCCCCTCCCAGAGCGAGCTGAGCGACGGCATCGCCATGCTGGTGGCGGGGAACGACCGCATCCAGGCCATCATCACCCAGATGGAGGAGATCTGCCACACCATCGAGGTGGGGGCCGGGGAGAAGGGGGGGTGTCCCTGGGGCCATGGCCGCGGTGGGGAACGCGGTGGGACCGGGGCAGCCCCTGATCTTGGTGCTCCCCCAGGAGAACGGCCGTCGGCAGAAGCAGCACCTGGGTCTGCGCTTCGACTCGCTGTACAGCATCCTGGAGGAGCGGAAGAAGGAGCTGCTGCAGAGCATCGCGCGGGAGCAGGAGGCCAAGGTGCAGCGCGTGCGGGGCCTCATCCGCCAGTACGGAGACCACCTGGAGACCTCCTCCAAGCTGGTGGAGTCGGCCATCCAGGCCATGGAGGAGCCCCAGATGGCCGTGTACCTGCAGGTCCGTCTGGGTGGGGGGGTGCAGGGGGTTCTGAGGGGGCCTGGGCTCCCCCACAGGGCTGGAGCTGGTGGTGGGGGGGACTGTGGTCACTCCAGAGGATCTGAAGCTTCCCCCAGGGATGTGATGGGCTCTGGCTGTGACGGGGGGGTGACATCTAGCTCCTGGGCTCCCATTGCTCCAGGGATTCACTGACCCCCCCCCCTCTCCCACCACTTTCCTCCACAGCACTCCAAGGAGCTCCTGAAAAAGTGAGTGGGGCTGGGGACAGGGTGGTGGTGGGGGTCACGGCTGTGCTGGTCCATGGCGGGGGGGCACAGGGGGCCCTGGGTGTGGGACACCAGCAGCTCCCTGTGCTCTGCCTGCCCTGCAGGATCACGGACATGTCCAAGGTGTCGATGAGCAGCCGCCCAGAGCCCGGCTATGAGAACATGGACCACTTCTCCATCAACGTGGACTATGTGGCGGAGATGCTGAGGACCATCGATTTCCAGACAGGTGCTGGCACGGGAGGGTCCAGGGGGGTGCACGGCACCGCTGGGGGCAACCAGCCCTCAGACAGTGGAAGCCCCTCACCACCTCACGCCCTGCATCCCCTCGTGCACAGGGATGGGGATGTGCAGCCCCTCAGCGCTGCCCGGGGACCCTGCAGGGTCAGACCTGCCCCGTGGCCCCTCCGGCTCCAGGGCTGCTGTGTCCCCACCAGGGACACACCACCTTGGGCTGGTCGTGTCCCCAACACAGGGTGTCCCCAGGCGGCCTGTGACGTGGGAGGGGGGGTCCCTGGCTGACCTGTCCCCTGCCCTGCAGAGCCGCTGGGTGAGGAGGAGGTGGATGGACCTGGTGATGGCAGCGAGGCCGCAGGAGATGAGGATCGGCTGGAGAGCCTGGAGGGGCCCGAGGCTGCCGAGGGTGAGTCCCTGACGTGCCTGGGGCTGCTGTGGCCATGGGGGGGGGGGGACACGGGACATGCCATGGCCAGCACTGTGTCTGTGTGGCTGCACTGTGACCTGCAGGCCCTGCAGCGTGACGGGGCATCCCTGTCTCCATCTTGTCACTCCCTTTCCCCTGCAGACGTGGGGCCGAGGCAGAAGCCGGTGAGCTCTCCCCATGGTGAGTCCCTCCCTGGGACCGAGGGGATGGGGCCATGGGGTGACCATGGGGTGGAGGAGGCACCTCCTGGGGACAGATGGTGGTGGGGATGTGGATGGGGGGGGGTGTCACACCTCGGGGACCCCCAGCCCCTCCCTGTCTGCCTGGTCCCACGGCCCCCCCCCCGTGATGCTGAGGCCCGTCTCCCACACAGGTCAGCACTGATCCGGCGCCGTGGGCAGCACCGGCACCCACCAGCACGTCCCCATCCCCGACGCCCCTTGGCGAGCCCCAGCCCTGCCCCTGCAATCCCCCAGACGCCGGAGCTGCCCCTTCCCGACATTAAACCCTGTGTGAGGACGTCGTCCCCAGTGTGCTGTGTGGGCTGGGGTGGGCGCGGGGGCTGCCACCCCCCTCCACGGCTGCCTGGGGACCCTCGCTGCAGCTTGACACTGCCAGCCCAGGGTGGGATTGTGGTCGTGAGCGTCGCAGTGTGAGGGGGGGAACTGACCCCCACCTGCAGCCCCCTCCTGGGGGTGAGGAATCATCTCTAGCCCCCTTTCCCCCCCCGCCACCCCCAGGCTGGGCCAGACACCGTCTCGGCCGCACCGTCCCCCGTGCGCAGCGAGCAAACAGCGCGGGGATGAGCTGGCTGAGTACACACCGGCGGCGCCGCCATCCGCACCGGGGTCGGGGCCCGCGCCCCCCCGCACTGGGGGGGGCCACGGCAGCGCGGGCTGCGTCACCTGCCTGGTCCCGCAGCACCCCGGCGTCACGGCTGATGCAGAGGATGATGCACATGGCGAGGGGCTCCTCGCGGGGACAAGGTTGGGGCTGGGCAGGTCCCCTGGGCACCACGGGGGTGTCCCCAGCTGTACCCCCTCCCCTGCTTGCTGAGCACCCCACAGCAAGCCCGAGGGCAACCAGGCTCTCCAGGGCTGGGGTGCAGGACCCCCAAAAATGGGCGAGGATGGGCAAGGACAGGGTCACAGGAGCCGGGGAAGTGTAATGCCACCACATCTGGGTGAACCCAGGAGCTGGGCCCTGGGAGGGTCCCGATGAGAGAAAGGGTGTCCAAGGAGACCCCTGTGCCTAGGCTGTGCCAGCAGGACCCTTCCCCTGCTCCCAGATGGTTCTGTGTCCTTGGACGGGCAGGGGACACAGCGGGGACAGAGTCGGGCTGGAGCAGCCGGGGGAGAGGAGCCCCCTCAGCTGCCTCCTGGGGGTGGGCATCTGGAGCCAGACCCCCCCCCCCAGGGCACAGGGACAGCGCGGGAGCTGGTGACACAAGCTGGGGCAGAAGAAATTCCCATCAGCTACCAGGAAAAGCTCCCAAGAGCACAACAGCCCTTAAAGCGGGACTGGGGGGGTCAGAGCAGCTCCAGTCACCCCCAGCATGGACCCTGCTCGGGCAGGGAGGTGGGTGAGAGGGACCAACGCTGCAGCCAAGCCCACCATGATGGGGACACATGGCACCACACGTCCTGCCGAGGTCTCTCCCGCTGTGGATGTGGGCTCCAGGGCTCAGGCGCTGCCTGTCCCGGGCAGGACTTTGTCCCTGTAAGGTCCCCGCTGTCCCCTTCCTCCCGCCTGGCTCCATCCCGTTGGTGGCAGCTCTGCCCCCGAGCGGAGGGACCGGTCCCCCCGGGTTTGTGAACGCCAGCAAGCGCTGCCTGGCAGCGGGAGACCCCGGCAGCGGGAGACCCCCCGGCGTGGCACCCTCTCACTGCCAGCAGAGACGATGTGGCTGGGGGTGAGGAACTGATCCCATGGCCCAGCCTGGCTGCTCCTGGTCACCATCTGCTCCTTCATGTGCCCCCAACGTGCCCTGGGTGGTCCCCAGAGACCGAGGGGAGGCCGAGTGGCCACTCCATCGCTGCACTGGCCATTCAGAGATGTGACATTGACCTTGTGCCACCCCTCCGGGACTCCTGTCACCGTCACCTTCCAGAGGTGACCAAGAAGTGCTCACAAGGATCTCAGTGGCCCCTCAGCACCCTTGGGTACCACCTCTAGGGGCTGAGGTGTCTCAGGAGAGCCCCAGCCTCGTTCTCCTCCATTTTGGGTACTTTTCCTCCTTGAGCCTGATTCTCCAGGCGCTTTTCAGCTCCCCAGCCCCCCCGACTGCCCAGGGTGGGGGTGGACTCTCTCCTTGACCTCGCATGTTCCATCCCTGACCTGTCTCTGGGTGCCTGACCCCCTCCCTGCACAACCAGGCGATGTTTTCCAGTTACTGCTGTGTCACCTGTCCCTCCCATGTGTTCATGCCCCCATGCTGGATCTCCACCGTGGGTTCCCAGTGTTTCCAGGCCAACCCCCAGCACATCCGTGTCTCTCCTGGTCCCGGCGGGTGGCTCTGCATTGGGAGTTACTGCCCGGCTCTGGGGGTCCCATCCGGACCTGAACTTGGTGGTGGCTCTGGGGTCCAGGGAAGGGCCACAGTGATGCTGAAGGGGCTGGAGCGTCTCCTGAGTGAGAGGAGCTGAGCTCAGCCCGGAGCAGAGACAGCTCGGGGGGGCTGAATCCGAGTGTGGTTGAACCCGTGCCCGATGGGAGGGAAGGACAGAGCCGGGCTCTTCCCAGCGGTGCCCAGTGCCACGACCAGAAGCAACAGGCACAAACCAAAACACGGGAGATTCCAATTAACTTTTTTCTAATTTTTTTTTTTTTCTCCTCAAAACCCCTTGCTTTTTGGGGACGAGACCCCTGGGTGGCCCTGGCAGTAAGGTGTGACAACCCGCCAGTGGTGTGGGGGATCTGTTCTCTCTATAATACCCCCAATGGCACCACCATTAAGGTCCCCTTTTGGATTGACACCGGAGCAGATGTTACAGTTCTTCCTGAGTCGGACTGGCCCCCCATGTTGGAGATTGGAAGGTGCCCCCATGGTGGGTGGAGTTGGGGGATTAACCCGAGCTCGGAAGAGCACCCAATTGATAGTAATTACGCTTTACACTGAAAAGGGACTGGAGAAAACCATCAGCCTTTTCCCATATGTCATGTCAGGAGTCCCACCCCTGTTGGGAAAGGGACACTCTAGTCCTATTAAAAGCCAGGGTGACAAATTTACTTTAAGGGCCGCTGCCACACACCCACTTCCACCAATTAGACTGATGTGGAAATCATCCGACCCAGTGTGGGTCGAGCAGTGGCCCCTGTCGAAGCCTCGAATGGATGCTCTTCTTGAGGTAATCGACCGCGAACCATAACGAGGTCACATAGAGCCCTCTACTATGGAACATGCCCGTGGAACACCCTGGGTTTTGTAATACCCAAGCGAATGGGTGAGGGGTTTCGCCTCCTCCATGACCTACGTGAAGTAAACGAGAGAATCCAACCAATGGGTCCTGTCCAAACGCTGTTGTCAATGAACTCTATGATACCGGAGGGACAACCTTGCGCTGTCCTCGATATTAAAGACTCTTTTCCATACCCCTGCATGAGGAGGATAAGGAGCGCTTTGCCTTTTCCGTCGTGTTCCCAAATAGCCAACGCCCCAATTTACGCTTCCAGTGGAAAGTGCTGCCCCAAGGAATGATCAACTCGCCTACTATCTGCCAAATAACGGTGGATGGGCGTTGGCACCGGTCCAACGCAGCGACCTGACTGCGACCATCACTCAATATATGGAGGATATTTTGATCGCCGCACCGTCAGGGAGTCAAGTGGACCAGCTGGTGTTAATGGTTTCAGAAACTCTAAAAACAAACGGGTTTGAAATCGCGAGCGCAAAAATTAAAAAAGGACCCTGTGTAAGTTTTTTGGGAGTGGAGATCACAAGCTCCCACATAACCCCTCCCCAAACAAAAATCCGTCGGAACATCAAGACACTCCACAATATGCAACGGCTAGTAGGGTCCTTGCTACGGCTCCAAAATATCGTCCTGATCCCTCCAGAAACCATGGCCCCCCTATACGATCTTTTAAAAGGAAAGAACCCATGGGAACAAAAAACTCTAACGACAGAAGCAATGAACTCTCTTGACTTTATCGAGCAACAGGTATCGTCAAGTTCACTCGCCAGATGGAACCCAAACGCACCACTCGATCTGTACGTGCATTTCACGAAAGGGGGGGGAGTAGGGGCACTGGCCCAGGGCCCCCCTGAAAAAGCTCACCCAATGCAATGGATAGTCCTGGGAAAACCGTCATGTGCATTCTCCCCAGGCATCGAGTGTCTCGGTAACCTCATCATGAAAGGCAGAGACACCTAGGCATTGAACCTGCCAAAATATACCTACCCTTCCGCCAACAGCTCCCAACGCAGTCAGTGGCTATGTCAGAGTATCTGGCTATAGCCCTCGTCGCATTTGGTGGAGAAGTCCAGTGTGCCACAAAGCCCCCCTGGACTCAAATGCTGGCAATTGTCAACATCGACCTTCCACAGGAGATCATGGACCAGCCCCAGTCGGGACCAATGGTCTTCACAGACGCATCCTCGGTGACCTCAACGGCAGCAGCAGTATGGCAATCGGGAGGGGAATGGCACTGCATTAAAATGAACGATTTTGCGCTTTCAGCCCAGCAGCTGGAAGCGGTGGCCGCAGTGCCAGTGTGTGGACTGTTCCCAACGGAACATCTCAGTGTAGTAACTGATTCAATGTTCGTGGCCAAGCTCTGCTTAGCCATGTCAGGGCCCGGCGTGTCAACATCCACAGCAGCTCTAATGCTAGAAGAAGCGCTTTTTTCCCGAAAAGGCACCATATCGGTCATCCACATCAACAGCCACGACCCAATTAAAGGGTTTTTCCAAACCAGTAACGACAAAGCAGATGCTGCTGTTAAAGGATTGTGGACACTAAGAGATGCCCACCAACTGCATGAATCCCTCCACATTGGAGCTAAAGCGCTAGCAAAGGGATGTGGGGTTTCAGCCACTGACGTGAAACACGTAGTAGCTACGTGTCCCCACTGTCAAAAATCACCACTGTGGTCCAGTGGAGTCAACCCCAGAGGTCTCAAAGCCTCCGAGGTGTGGCAGACGGATTTTACGCTCCGTCAGTTGCTGAAACCTCTAGTGTGGCTAGCGGTGACCGTAGACACATACAGCGGGGTGATCGTAGCTACACAACACCTTAGGACCGACTCCAAAGCAACCATCCAGCACTGGCTGACAGCCATGGCGTGGCTCGGCGTCCCTAATCAGATCAAAACAGACAAAGGTCCGAATTTTGTATCTAAATCAGTCCAAGCATTCTCTCAGAAATGGGGTATTACTCTAATACACGGCATCCCGTATAATAGCACGGGACAAGCCATAGTCGAACGAGCAAACCAAACTCTAAAGTCTAAGCTGGAGGTATTAGCAAAAGCAGAAGGTTTTACCAACACCGTTCCCTCAGGAGAGCAGGGACTCTAGATCTAGCAACTGCTTTATTAGCACTAAACCAGTTCCCCAGGGGAGACGAGGCGATTTTAGAGCTTCTCACCATAGGACAGGTCCCTTCACAGCGCTAACGGTAGCCACTCCAGTGACCACAGGAGGTGCGGGAGTAGGTACGGGAGCAGCATCCTTGGTGCAACAGAGTAAAGACTTTAACGCCTTGAGGGTGGCAGCAGATGAGGACCTGGCTAGAACTGAACAATCAATAACTGCATTAGCACAATCAATTAGATCGTTATATCTACCTCCATAGGGCCGTTTGCAATGATCATGATGGCACTGATCCTTGGACCCTGTAAGCTCGTGCCGTTTGTCACAAGCCGGCTAGGGAAGGTTAACATCATGTTGGTAGAACACCAACAGCTGCTTTAAGAATGCGTTTACACTGTGTTACCCCCAGTTATCCCCAGTTACCCCAAGTTACACCCCATTATTACCAATTACCCCCTAATTTTCACCTGTTTGCTGTGCCTTATGTTTTTTACTTTTTAAGATTGTTATAAAGAACAAAAATGGAATTTTTCAGGATTATCATATTTTGGCTAATTTAATTATGCATAGGGAGGGGGGTAGTTAGGGTCTGGCAGCCAGAAGATGTCACGCTGTACGGAAAGACAGGGCCCCTCTCCTGACAGCCACTAGCGTTCAGTTCATGATGTAAGCAGACAGAAGTGACGTCATAAACCCAAGCTATATGATGCTGTTTCACTCATCAATAAATGCCATTTTGCCGTCCACCACATTGGTGTCTGCGAGCTGATGGACCAGGGGGCAGCCAGGGGTTGGTCGCTGTGCCGTTCCTGAACCAGGTCGCCACGCCAACGACAGGCTTTTTTTACAGCTTTTGTTACAGTGAGGCTGATCAAAGAGGTTGCCTGGAATAGGCTGCCCAGGGAGGTGGCCTGATCTCCTTCTCTGACACAGTGACTCGCTTGGTGGATGAAGGAAAGGCTGTGGATTTTGTTTTCCTGGACTTTAGCAAGGCCTTTGATACAGTGTCCCCCAGTATCCTGCTGGAGAAACTGGCTGCCCATGGCTTGGATGGGAATATTCTCCACGGGGTTAAAAACTGGCTGGAGGCCAGGCCCAGAGAGTGGTGGGGAATGGAGTGAAATCC